>OU911087.1:14360000-14897500 GCA_918358865.1 Melinaea marsaeus rileyi | reverse complement strand
ATCAGATCTATGAATAACAACAGTATCCCTTTAAATGGAAAACATATTTTCGGATAAGTCTACTACCGGAGGTGAAATCGGATTTCAAGAGGAAGTATCAAAAGGAGCACTACACGCTGCTGGCGGCGGTGGTGTGCGTCGAGGATAACCCCAAGAACCTGGTGGCCTGCGTGAGAGAGACGAGACGAGGTGGTTCCTCTTCAATGATCTCAAGTAAGGGTTCGGTCTCTCTGTTTTTAATATAATATTTATAAATGATATCATTTCATTAAATGTAGAGATTTGTTTTACCTCTCTTTCAAATTATAATAAAAAGGTGGAGACAAGGAGACTTTCGCTCAATTAAGCATTTATTTGATATTTAACAGTAATTGTTCATATCACTGTATATAAGTAGCTAGTATTTGCTACTAAAGATCGTTATTACAATATGTTTCTTGAGTCGGAGCCGATCGACTTGTGGATAAGCTTTAGGGATGGAGGCAGTTAGTTTGTCCTTTGGGATTGATATCAATCTCGGATTGTAGATGGATTATTAATTTCCTCTCCTATAGTTTAGTGCCGGTAAGTGGGGACAAGGTGGCTTTTGAGGTTGATTTCAATCTCACTTGTAGACAAGTTCGTTAGTGAAGTAAACAAGGCTAGTGTACAACCTTTTCTTAAAAGATAGCAAAAGGTAAATATTTTTTATTTCTATTTCTTTTTGCATTTATAATTAGTTTACTGACCACAAAGTAAGTTTTAATTATAAAATATTGTATTATATTTATTATATATTATATTATTTTTATATACAATTATATATTATATTATAATTCTTAAAATATAATATTTCCACATAAAAAAAAATATTTCATATTTATTATAGCTCATTAGATGCCAGCACAAAGAAAAGTTTCCCTCAGGCAAGTGGAGTTACTCTTAGAGTTTGCGGAAACTCATACTCCCATTGCCCTAGGACGTTTCCAAGGGCCACAAGCCAGTCAGGCTGCACGACGGGCTTGGGAGTCATTGGCATTGCAGCTCAATTCTCTTGCAGAGGGAACCAGTAAAGCACCAGACCAATGGCGCAGAGTAAGTTGTTTTAGTCTTTTCGTCATCTTATAAATTAATATTTGCTACATTATTTTTCCTTCATATTAATTTAAAATAATATTATTATTATCTGGAATGAAGTAACAGTTGGTAAAGTTACTTATAATGATATAAATTTGAAATTATAACTAATTGTATTGAATGCCTAGTACTGGATAGAGTTTAAAGCACGGACCAAAACAAAGGCTGCAGATTTAAGGAGGAATGCCTCTTCAACTGGTGGGGGACCTAGTAAATTTGTTCCCCTTACTGCAATGGAGGAGAGAGTCCTGGCACTTATAGGTAAAGTGGCAGTGGAGGGACTACCAGAAGTACGAATACCTGTGAATGTTAGTCTTTCAAGTTTTTTTTAATTAGTATTAAACTTTAACATAATATATAGTTACATATTATACACATTATAAAATACTCTTACGAAACATAAGTTTTTCTCAATATATAAATTATAATGTTTGCAAATACTTAATAAAATATTTTATAGATATCTTATAGAGGAGACAGCTGCACCTGTTGCAAATTTAATAGAGGAAGCTGCTTTACCAACCGATTCATTAAATTAAGGTTTACAAATGGAGGTAGAGTGCCAGGAAGACATTTCACCTCCGTTACCCTCATTGCCACCACCTTCTGATATAATAGCGCAGAGAGAAGAGAGTAAGGTTATTTATTTTTAGAATCAACAATAAGTTGAGCCATAAACTATTTTATTTTTATTTTTAGGACTCCTTAGAAAATCTTCACATATTTCATTCCCCTCCACAAGCCAATGAAGGTCAAGAATTTCGAGGCCTAGTATGTATTCAATATTAACATCGTAAGTAGTACACATCCTGAAGGCCTAATGTAAATGTATTGATTATTTTCTAATTTTCAGTTAGACGTGACCCTAACGTGCCACGTTGGGCTCATGACTTGGAGATGAGCGAATGGATATTGAAGATCGCCAAAATATGATTTTAGAAAATACTTACAAAGAGATTCAATTATTAAGAGAAACTATACAGAAATTAGTATAAATAATAAGAAATAATAATAATCAATAAACATTTTATTAAAAAATATGCATCTCTTTTATTTAATGTATTTCTTTTATTGTATGCAATTATTTATTTATTTTAATTTTTACATTAATTTACATTTTTGTATAGAATTAATATATGACAAGCAGCATGCTATTTAAAAATTATTGACTAACTAATATATATTCAAAAAAATACATTTTTTTTTTAAATTTTGGGGTATTTGGGGTAAATTGAGAAGCCAAGTGACTTGCCAATATATCGGCTTTACCCTGGCTATCATATCTCAGGTTTCCATCGGCGCTGTAAAGGGGCGCCGATGGGGGAGGTTTACGGGTGAGCTGACGGGCCAGCCTGTTGAGAGACGGGAAGTCCTCACTGGCTTCCCGAATCCGCTCATCCCATGAGTCGGCTGCGACGTCCACCAATGCGGACCGGAGATTCTCGACGGCCGCATTGTAGAGCACCTTCAGCCGAGGATCTCTCGTGGACTGCCAGCGCCTGCGGGCATCCCTTTTCTTTAGGAGTAGGTTGAGGACTCTTCGGGGTAAGGGAGGATATCGAAAGGAGCGGGAAGGAGAGGAGGATACCTCTATCGCACCTTGAATTTTGACGGTGAGGTCGGACACCAAATGGTCCAACCCCCCGGGATCCGAAATGGGCTCTGCAACGGGCGGCGACTGCCTGAGGCTTCTCTCGAAGACCTACCACGAGACGCGTCTCCTCGGCTGAGGAGCAGTGGCCAGAGTCAGCCTGCCTGACACGGATGCCAGGACAGGCTGATGATCTGAGCCAAACGTCGGGCAGCGTTTCGAGGTCCAAGGCCTGGACACCGTTATGTACCACCAAATCGATGGTGCTCGGTGCCTGGCCTTCAACGTGCGAGTAATGGGTTGGGAGATCAGGTCCCACAACCTCAAACCCGCAGCGCTGGGATACCCCAAGCAGTCGTCGTCCGTTGGCGCAGGTGAAGAGGCATCCCCAAGAAGGATGCTTGGCATTCCAATCCCCTGCCGCCAGCGAGGTGGTGGTGCTTTCGAGCATCCGACGCACCTCGCTGACGTCAAAGGTTGGGTTGCAGGGTCGGTAGATGGCGAATAGGCGAAGGGGATGATCCCCGTGCTGGATCTCGACGCCCAAGGACTGGAATGACCTGGTGTCGAGATCTGGCACGGGGCGGAATACCAGGTTACGCCGTACTGCGACTAGAAGCCCCCTCCACGGGTGGGACGGCTCTGCGTCCAGTCGCAGCACGTGGTAGCCTGAAATAGAAGCAGGATGGTTAGGAGTTAGGTGGGTTTCGTTGATGAGGGCAACGTCAATGCGTTGCTCCCTCATCAACAATTTCAAAAAGGGGAGCCTCCTCCTGAGACCAGCAGCGTTCCAGTATAAAATACGTAGAACGCTACTGGGCATCTTGGAGAAGGCTCATCATGCCTGACAGGACAGCCTGAGCAGGGTCTCGACCTTCCCTCAAGGCGGTTAATACCTCCTTGAGGGTGTCTATGACTCTGTCCAGACTGACCTGTCCGGGCGCCGGCCTCTCGGCCTCGGGTCTCAATGCGGCCGTCGAGGGCTCGCGTTCCGCTGGGGCTTGTGCAGCCTCCTCACGCGGGATGGGGATCGGAGCAGTGGGGACTTCCGTCTCCCTTGCTCTCCGAGAGCGTTTGCCGCCTCTCTTCTTCCTCCGACGTCCCGCCCCAGTGTTGGGCGGGTTGGCGGGGGCCATAAGAGAGGCGGCTTGGGCTTCCGAGTGGACCGTGTTGGTCACCACTCGTTGTTGGCCCGTCTTCTCAGCCGTTTTAGTGAGGGCGGTCGTGCCCGCCCTCCTGTTCCGCAGCTCCCTCCGAAACTGCGGACAGTTTGAGTTATTGGGTGGGTGGGGGCCCCCGCAATTCACGCAGGTGGCCGGCTCTTCCAGGGGCCTAGGACAGTCCCGGGCGAAGTGCTCCTCACCGCACCTTACGCATGCCAGGCGTCGGTGGCACCCATGACTGGAGTGCCTAAAGGCCTGGCAGCGATGGCACTGTGCGGGACCGCGCTTGCTACGCCAGGGCTCTATGATCACCCCCGGCATGAAAAGGAGTTCGCTAACATTGTAGATGCCGGGGAGAAGATTCGGTGTGTTTGACAGAATAGGGTGATGTCCTCGGGCGGGGTGGACTCGGTTTTCTCGAGTTCGGAGAGGTACCGCTGCACTGTGCGGTACTCCGTCTCCGAACTCGGGGTAAATCTTACGCCCCTTCCGAAGGGGCGTGCGTTGGGGACCCTGCCCAGCTTCTCTCTTAGTGCACGAAAGTGGTGCGTCCAGTTGGGAAAGATTTCCACCACAAGGGGTGGAAATCTTGGGCGCGGCGTGATGGCCGCGGTGGTTGCGTCTGTTGGAGGTGCGCGTGACACCTCCATGGGTACTGGGGCTGTGGAAGGCCCGGGAGTCTGCAGGACCCTCGCATATGAGGGTCCCATGCGCGGGGCGGGCACCGGCGCAGGCGCCGGCACGGGCGTTGGCGCGGGCGCGGGCGTGGGAGGGGCAGCGGCTTGTGCCGCTGCGGCTGCCTCGCGTTTGCGTAAACGCGGGTCCCGCTGCGGGAGCGGGGCCCCCTGTACGGCGGCCGCGGGGGCGGACCAGTGGAGCCGGGCGGACGTGTGACATCACGCGCCGCCGGCACCCTGGCCGCATCCGCAGCCAGCCTTCCGTCCCCACGGGGGGAGAGGGCTGGGGCGGAAGCCGCGGCCGGGCCCGCAGCGCCGGCGAGACGTGCGAATGAGTCGCACGCCGCCGGCGTACTGGCCTCGGCCGGCCGCCTTTTATAGTCCGACCGTGCGTCGGGCCGCCATGGCGGAGTCGCGAGCGGGATCGTTCCCTCCCCGCGTCTCCCCCAGGCCTGTCGCTCATGTTGGCGAGGTTTCAACGGGTTGCCTTCCACCAGCAGTCATACGGCCACGGGGCCGTAGACGCAAATGGGGGCTGCGCCCTGAAAAGGGCGCCCCGGCGTCAACTCACGCCTCGATGGCGCGGCGGTTTGTTGGGATTATTTAATAATTAAATAACCCAACAACCTAACTATAGAAATACTTACCAAGTACTCACTATAGTTCCTTGCTGATGACTCGTACTGGTGCTGAAGAGGTGTTGCTCGTAGGAAGGCTGGCTGTCCCGATACATGGACCGGAGCTATAGTCTGTAAGCATGCCAAATTTAATCATGCTATGCCCATCACTGGACACCATGAAATAGGTAATTCATTTAGGGTTAGTTGTATATGCTTTTACAATTTAATTAAATCTGTAATCGAATAAATTTAAAATGAACGTTAAAAGCAATTTGATAAAAAAGTTGTTATATTATATACGATTACCGACGGTATGGCTTGGGAATTAATTGTATTTTAGCCATTGACTACTAACTTAGCCATTTTTTTCTGACGCTGTATGCTACTCTCGTTAGAAGTCATTGCTAGCGGTAGGGGGGGGAGGTGGTTGATCTTCTCTCAAATATGGCGAACGGACTATTGACTGACGCAACGGGCTCGTGTACTGGTGCTGCTGGCGAGGACCGGTCGTCTTGCTAGTCACGGATTTAATTTTTATTATTGTCAACTAATCATTAGTTTGATTTATCAAATTGATTGCGATGATTTTAGTTGCTCGTAATTTGCTAACTATATGTTGACGTTTGTGAAACAGTGATCACAATAAAGTTTTAAGTTGGAGAGTGTCTTTAATGAAGGGCTTATTTTGATAAGTATAGTATTAAAATAGGCGCTGACACTCCCACTTGACGTACACACTGTATATAGGTACGTCACTGGTATTGGCTGAAAGTGGAAAAGATAAAATCAAATAAATAAATATAATATTTTTAAAATATAGAATACAAGTGCGTTAAAATCCTAGGGATAGGGACGAAGCATTATTTTGCTGATATTGGTGAAACTAACCTTGTTATATATTTATTATACGTGTACAGATATAACTTTACCCCTTTTCAACGTAAACTAGTCACCAACAGATGGCGCTACTAGTACATTGAGTCGCGCAGGCAATTTTTTGTACCAGAACTAAGGTGTAAACGAACCATCCCACCGGTGACGCTGTCATGGCCAGTAGGGCTAACAGCAGACACAAAAAAAAAAAACTATCAATAAAAAAATCTATTTTGAACCCTATCAGTGTTATAATTAACATCTTTAAGTACTTAGAGAACAAAATTTTTCTTTAACCCCCAGCAGGGCTAGGCAAGGTTCAGTGAAATGTGTTTATATATTTTAGAAGGTTAATAGTTACCAAATTAGTTTAATTTTGTAGTACTTTGTGGTTCCAATATTGCAAAGCTAGCAAAAGGTGTATTTATTAGTTATTACTTGAAACTTCAAACGATGGCTTCTTCGATATTATTAAGAAAGCATAATATTTTACGCATCGAGAGACGCCGTCTTCGCGATGCTAGTGATCCCTTGCAGCTCCCAGATAGAGAACTTGTTGCCAATTTTCGATTGAGCAAGAACGGATACCAGCAAGCAAGAGAAAAACTGCAGTGCGCAATTAATTGAAAGTAAGTATAACACTCATTTAATCATAATCCATAACGTCGTTGCACAGCTACTTATTTCATATAAAAATTTGAATTTATCTATCCTTTCTATTCTTTCTATTGTAGATCTTGGCAGTTCTAAACTTTTATGCTTGTGGGTCATATCAGCGTAGTGTAGGGGCATCAGTCTTAAACAGTGTGTCTCAACCTACATTTAGGAAATGTTTAACTGAGGTCACAAATGCTTTCAATAAACCAGACATCCTTTTAAAATTTATTAAGTTCCCTGGATCCCAAAGAGAAAGATAAATTATTATAAAAGAGTAAGTTAAAAGTTTTATATTATTATTATATAAAAAAATTACAATCATAAATTATGTTTTATAATTATATAATTTCACTAGGTTTATGGAGAAGTTTAGATTCCCTGGTATAATAGGGTGTATTTATGGTACACATGTGGCTTTAATTCGACCCACTGACCACGAGGAAGTATTCATTAATAGAAATAATTATCATTCCCTCAATGTACTACTGGTACTTACCAGTAGTACATTGAGGGAATTTATGCCTAATTACTTAATTAGGCATAAATCAAAAACTAACAGTTATATTTAAATTAATCAACAGAGGTATCAAACATTTAAAATCTATTTAAGTTTATATTACTCAATAAAACATTATATCACAGATATCTGATGCAAATCTAAACATAATAATATGTTGATGCATCATATGGAGGTGCATCACATGGCTCTTATGTTTGGAACCAATGTGAAATAAACAATATTGGAAAAGACTTCATGTGAATGGAGAATGTTGCTGGCTACTAGGTATGTGTTGGTAATATTGTTGATAAGAATAACATATATTTTAGCTAAATGTGTTCATTTATTTTTTATAGGAGATTCTGGATATGCACAGCGCCCTTGGAGGATGACTCCTATTTTAGGTGCATCTTCTAACACTCCGGAGGAACATTATACTTCTCAACATTGTCGTGTCAGAAACACTGTGGAACGTACATTGGGATTGTGAAGGCAAGGTGGCGTTGTCTGTTGGCACACTGAGGCAGAGTACTTCACTATAATCCAATTAAGAGTGGAAAAATAGTGAATGCATGTGATGTTTTACACAACATTGCCAATGCTCAAAAACTCCCAATACCTCAACTAGATCACGGCGATGTGGACAGTGATCTGCAGCTCCAGGTTGTTCCTGAAACTAGACAAATGGCAGAGTTATCAGACCGCAGTAGAGATGTCCTCGTACAGCGATTATGGAGAGTAAGGATCCAATGTCTAAATTTTTTTTTCTTCTTATAATATTTTATAATTGAGGAACTTTGTAGTTAAAAACTTTTTTTAATATAATTTGCAATTTGTTTATTATTTTAGTACATTTTTTTAAAATCTAGTACTTAATATATTTTTCAAATCAACATTCCAACCTGTTTGAATATGCTTTTGTTTTTATCTTCTAAACTTAATTAATTAATAATTTAATTTAAATGTTCGTTTGAAATTATTTCTAGTAAATGAAAGAATAAAGCGCATGTTTTTAAATTAATTCAAAGATAAGTATAATTTGTAAATAAATATTGTATATTTGTATGTAAGATCCAATAGCAAAATTAAAAAAAAAAATTATTTTTTTGAATATATATTAGTTAGTCAATAATTTTTAAATAGCATGCTGCTTGTCATATATTAATTCTATACAAAAATGTAAATTAATGTAAAAATTAAAATAAATAAATAATTGCATACAATAAAAGAAATACATTAAATAAGAGATGTATATTTTTTTATAAAATGTTTATTGATTATTATTATTTCTTATTACTTCTACTAATTTCTGTATAGTTTCTCTAAATAATTGAATCTCTTTGTAAGTATTTTCTAAAATCATATTTTGGCGATCTTCAATATCCATTCGCTCATCTCCAAGTCATGAGCCCAACGTGGCACGTTAGGGTCACGTCTAACTGAAAATTAGAAAATAATCAATACATTTACATTAGGCCTTCAGGATATTTACTACTTACGATGTTAATATTGAATACATACTAGGCCTCGAAATTCTTGACCTTCATTGGCTTGTGGAGGGGAATGAAATATGTGAAGATTTTCTAAGGAGTCCTAAAAATAAAAATAAAATAGTTTATGGCTCAACTTATTGTTGATTCTAAAAATAAATAACCTTACTCTCTTCTCTCTGTGCTATTATATCAGAAGGTGGTGGCAATGAGGGTAACGGAGGTGAAATGTCTTCCTGGCACTCTACCTCCATTTGTAAACCTTAATTTAATGAATCGGTTGGTAAAGCAGCTTCCTCTATTAAATTTGCAACAGGTGCAGCTGTCTCCTCTATAAGATATCTATAAAATATTTTATTAAGTATTTGCAAACATTATAATTTATATATTGAGAAAAACTTATGTTTCGTAAGAGTATTTTATAATGTGTATAATATGTAACTATATATTATGTTAAAGTTTAATACTAATTAAAAAAAACTTGAAAGACTAACATTCACAGGTATTCGTACTTCTGGTAGTCCCTCCACTGTCACTTTACCTATAAGTGCCAGGACTCTCTCCTCCATTGCAGTAAGGGGAACAAATTTACTAGGTCCCCCACCAGTTGAAGAGGCATTCCTCCTTAAATCTGCAGCCTTTGTTTTGGTCCGTGCTTTAAACTCTATCCAGTACTAGGCATTCAATACAATTAGTTATAATTTTAATTTATATCATTATAGGTAACTTTACCAAGTGTTACTTCATTCCAGATAATAATAATATTATTTTAAATTAATATTAGGGAAAAATAATGTAGCAAATATTAATTTATAAGATGACGAAAAGACTAAAACAATTTACTCTGCGCCATTGGTCTGGTGCTTTACTGGTTCCCTCTGCAAGAGAATTGAGCTGCAATGCCAATGACTCCCAAGCCCGTCGTGCAGCCTGACTGGCTTGTGGCCCTTGGAAACGTCCTAGGGCAATGGGAGTATGAGTTTCCGCAAACTCTAAGAGTATCTCCACTTGCCTGAGGGAAACTTTTCTTGGTGCTGGCATCTAATGAACTATAATAAATATGAAATATTTTTTTTTATGTGGAAATATTATATTTTAAGAATTATAATATAATATAAAATTGTATATAAAAATAATATAATATATAATAAATATAATACAATACTTTATAATTAAAACTTACTTTGTGGTCAGTAAACTAATTATAAATGCAAAAAGAAATAGAAATAAAAAAATATTTACCTTTTGCTATCTTTTAAGAAAAGGTTGTACAATAGCCTTGTTTACTTCACCAACGAACTTGTCTACAAGTGAGATTGAAATCAACCTCAAAAGCCACCTCGTCCCCACTTACCGGCACTAAACTATAGGAGAGGAAATTAATAATCGATCTACAATCCGAGATTGATATCAACCCCAAAGGACAAACTAACTGCCTCCATCCCTAAAGCTTATCCACAAGTCGGTCGGCTCCGACTCAAGAAACATATTGTAATAACGATCTTTAGTAGCAAATACTAGCTACTTATATACAGTGATATGAACAATTACTGTTAAATATCAAATAAATGCTTAATTGAGCGAAAGTCTCCTTGTCTCCACCTTTTTATTATAATTTGAAAGAGAGGTAAAACAAATCTCTACATTTAATGAAATGATATCATTTATAAATATTATATTAAAAACAGAGAGACCGAACCCTTACTTGAGATCATTGAAGAGGAACCACCTCGTCTCGTCTCTCGTCCGGCACTCTCACGCAGGCCACCAGGTTCTTGGGGTTATCCTCGACGCACACCACCGCCGCCAGCAGCGTGTAGTGCTCCGATTGATACTTCCTCTTGAAATCCGATTTCACCTCCGGTAATAGACTTGTCTGAAAATATGTTTTCCATTTTAACGGATACTGTTGTTATTCATAGATCTGATTAGTAGCAATCAATAAAACTATTATACTCTTTTGTTTGTTCTCTCTTTCTCTCTCTCTCTCTCTTTTTATTATTAACTAATAATTATTCAATTGTTATAATTCATAAATTGCTCACTAAATAATAAATCGTGAAACTGTGTTGTGTTATTTTAAGTTTTCTAAGTCCTTACAGTAGATCTTATTTCCTAAGTATATTATCAATAGACCTTCCCAATAATCATTTGGTGACAAAAAATCACTGGTAATGATTCAACGTGGAAAAGATACATATGAAAGTAAAACTCAATTCTAAGGCAGTGTTATAAAGACATTTATAATGAATATTAATTAATTAATTAATAATGACCTTGTCGCTAACCACGACGTCTCCGTCCTGTTGCAGCCTGATGTGTAAGTAGTGGGGGAGGACGCAGCCTTGCTCCTGAGTACTCTGGGCCGGTGCCGGTCTACAAATAATACAATTTGATATCAAATACTTTAAAATCAATTATTAAAGAGACAACGGATAACTATTTATTATAAAATCCTCTCAAATTATTACATACAATACTTTTTAGTTATATCATTGATCTAATAATCAACATAATCAATAAATTAACGTTAGTGATATTGTATATAATATATGTTAGTCAGTTTGTGTACCTCTCCGGGTGTTTAAACCGGCAGCCCGGCCTGGCGCAGTGCAGCCCGTACCTGCAGGGCTTACCGCTACCGCTCCTTTTGATCGCTTCCTGCTGGAATATTAAGATATAACATATATTTTTGGTTTGCATATATTATAAATTGATCACCATTTGATAGTATGAGACAATGTTTAAGCAAAAATGTTAAATTGCTTAAAAAGTAATATCTTTACATTCGCAAAGCATAAGTAAACTGATCGTACCGTGGGTTTCTGGCCTCCCTTCGACCAGAACGCCTTTTCCTGAGCGGTCAGTCCTCCGCAATTTATCGTCACTATTGGCGGCAGTCTGTAAAGTAAGAAAGAAATATATATTTTTTGCTTTATATACAGTGCTCCAAGAGCTTGCACCAGACACAGGAGGCACGTCGGTGTGTGTGCATGTGTGCGTGTTCTCACCGCAGTATCCGGCCGGTCTGCGTGGTGTGCGTGAACCTGGCGCAGGCGTCGCACCAGGCGGGCGTGTCTCACCAGCTCCGGGAAGCACGCCCTCGCGCCGTACTGCAGCGCGCACGCCAACACCACCGTGTCGCGCTCCTCCTGGAAATATGGTTGACAAATATGGTATTAAAACAGTCCCTCCTGACACTCCCATTTGACATACACAAGTGATCACTGTGATCACTTATACTTATGATAAAAAATAAATAAAATAAAATAATAATATTTCAATCCTTATTAAAAACACATGTATGTTGAATAAAAACGGATTAATTATGTAGTTTTCAAAGGATGGATTTCAAAATGATGGTATGTTTTAAACCTGGAACTCGACATAACCATCCACCAACTGTCCCTGGGTGAGGGAAAACTAAAGGTAACTGTCGAAGTAACGTCATGTTAGTTCTAAAAACTCTTCGTTTTTCTCCACTTCCAAGTTGCTTATGATAATAAAACATATAAAAATCCCTAATTAACTAACAAAGCACTGATTAATATTGTAATATACCTTTGATAGTTAAAAATAATAAAACCAACCTCCTTGTTACACTTCATGCATCTATTGATCTGTTGTCTCCCGATTGCGAACAGCTGAGATATCTCCGACTCCTCGATGGGAGGAGGAGCTTCCTCAGGTTCGGGAGATTCAGGAGCTTCAATGAGGTCCTCGCACTCCGCTTGTGGTGGACGGTTCAGGTATGCTGGAAATTAAGTTGAAAAAACAGTTACATATCAGGTAATTACTGAGCTGAAAATATAGCTGCTCATCATCATTAGTTCACAATATTTATTAATTATTTTAATTAATCAGTAAAATTAATATAGAAGCTATGTATGTTTTTTAAATTCTATCTCTCTCTCTCTCCTCACTCTCTCTTCTTATTTTTAATAAACAACTCACTCGTGTCATTGTGCCAGTTTTCGCCGTAGTCCTTCTCTCTGCCAAGGAGGGGTCTAAAAACTGCATGTCCAACTGTCGTCTATTTCTCCATTTAGCAACTTCTGCACAGCCTCATTACCGGGTCTCACTAGTCTCAGTCTCTGTGCTATGTAGGCCAGCTCCTTTTCTTTTCTCTTTGTTTCTAATATTTCAGCGTGCATCTGATGAAGGATGAAGCGATTCCAGCTCTGAAAGGTAAAACAATATATTATGAATTTTTAGGGAGATTTCGTAATTTTATTTTTTTCGCTTGGTTGTAATATTCAAAGTTTACGATTTAATTATAATTTAACAGTGTTGAGGAACCCAACATCAAATATATATATATATATACACAAGAGTTAAAACTTGTATATTATATTGAATAAAAGTAATGGTAGGAGCACATGATTTTCTCATTTTCACGAAACAAAAACAAAACATAACTTTGGTTTATAACAAAAACAACCGGAAACCACCATATCTTCTGGTTAAATAGAGACAAAATTTTTAAATATATAAAATATATAGTATATATATATAAAGATATAAAATATATAATATATAATATATGAGATATGTGTCTATAAAAATATGCCATCTGTAAAAATCTTATATACAGTCATTGAATTGACTTCTTTCTAAGAAGGGGTCGAGGGGCGTGGCTAGCGATGACGAAGATTACCGAAGGCACCCGAGTAGAGACCCGACGGACATTGGCATCACGACCACCTCAGCTCACTTTTCTTCGGGCACGCGCAGCGTTCACTTGTCTTAGCTTAAATATTATTCTGTCAATTTTTTATAACTACCCACTGCTGTGATAAATAATTTTTTGTGAAGTAATTACATCTTATTTAGTTATTCTTTTTTATTTTATTTAAAAGGCCTTTACTAAAATCGGAAGTGGTATAGGGCCTGTGCCCTGTTCGCTTTTGGTTGTCCTGGCAATACAGTTTATTTTATAAATTATTTAATTAACAACGAAATGGCCGATAGACATGTAACTAAAAGTAGGGTAGGAAGAAGTTCAGATGTGCCAGACGTTCAGATCAATTAGAAATGATACTGGCGCATCTAACTGTTTTAGAGAGCTCAAATGTGAACGATGCCCGTGACTCGGACCTGTTAGGGACACACGTGGAAGACGTTCGCCTACTGACTGCGGCCGGTGGTAGCGTCGGAGCCGTGGAGAAGAATTACTTCGCCGCCGTCGCTGCCCGAATCCCACGCCAGCAGCACTAATACAGCATCATCGGAGCATTAAGTGCAATATCCAAGTAAGTCCGATTCATTTTTATATTTCTAATTTTGATCCAAGTATTATCGACATTGAATCTTGTTGCGAGGAAGTAGACAAAGCCCATGCAGTTTGTCTAGGATAGCCCTTCGTTTGAAAGGTGACGCGAGGACTTGGTTACAAGAATGGGTCACTAGCGATCGCAGTTAGTCGTATTTTAAAATTGAATTTATACCATTGTGTGCACGAAAGATCGATATCGCTAACATTATTTTTGATGTGATGTATATGGACTCGGATCGCTACGCCACGTATGCAAATTATGCGCGATGGTTATTATAACGTTTGATGATGATGATGATGATGATGATGATCTCATTGTAGTTATTTACGATTATTCGCCCCACAGATTGGTTACATCGCCGTTAATTCTAAAGACTCGGTTCATTTTTTTTAAAACTTTGTTAAGCTTTCGCGAACTGCCAATGATTCTGTGTGTAACATTCGTAAGACTAACGATAATTTTATACGAAAGTCAGTTTAATCAAACTAATATCGGTTCCAAGACGTTTTAATGTCTTTCATGTGACGAGTTCGGTCATGTTCATGCCCTTAAATGTTGAAAATCTATTACATTAGTTAATTAAATCTATTACATTCTAATATTCAAAACGTACTTAAAGTTAAAAGTTATCTGTACCTTCTATAAAAAGCCTGGTCATAACGTGAGTGAATGTTGGGCGAAAATCCGTTCTGAACTTGAGGGTAGATCAAACGAAATTATTGTTAGCGCGGTCATACAGAGTATATCCAACTGATGTTCTTATATAATTCAGTGGTTCGCGAGTGTCACTAATCTCTGGCAATATTGTAAAGCATTTTAATTGCAACCAAATACCCACATATTAATTATCGAGGTATAGGCAGTCAAATTATTAAGTCTCGACTAGTTACGTAACATTAGTAATTGAATTTGATATTTCATTATAAGTTGATTTTCTTGTTGTTGCAAGAATGGGTCACTAGCGATCACAGTCGTATTTTATAATTGAATTTATACCATTGTGTGGACTCTGATCGCTACGCCACGTATGCAAATTATGCGCGATGGTCATTATTACGTTTGATGATGATGATGATGATGATGATGATGATCTCATTGTAGTTATTAACGATTATACGTGGCTTTGCTGACCAGATTCGTGACATCGCCGTTTATTCTAAAGACTCGGTTGATTTTTTTTTTAACATTGTGAAGCCTTCGCGATCTGACAATGATTCTGTGCGTAGCATTCGTAATACTAACGTTAATTTTATACGAAAGCGTCAGTTTAATCAAACTAATATCGGTTTTATGGCGTTTAAATGTTTTTCATGTCGAGCCCTAAACGATCAAATCTATTACTTTGGGTAATAATAACCCCGTTTCGTTCGGTTTACAATCTAATATTCCAAACGTACTCAAAGTAACTGAACCTTCTGTAAAAGTCCGGTCATAACGTGATCGAATGTTGAAAGAATATCCGTTTTGAATCTCGAAACGAATCGGTAAATTTTTGTCGAACTTGAGGGTAGATCAGCCGACATTGTTGTTAGCGCGATCATACAAAGTATCATACAAACTGATGTTCTCGCACTAATCTGATAATATTGTAAAGCATTTTAATTGCAATCAAATACCCACATTAATTATTGAGGCATGGTCAGTCAAATTATTGAGGCGACTAGTTACGTAACATTAGTAATTGAATTTGATATTTCATTATAAGTTGATTTTCTTGTTTCATCTATTTGTATGAACATACCGGACGTATTAAACCGTGATAGTGTTGCCTGTGTGCGCGTAAACGGACGACGTTTAACACGTCTTGATAATATCAATGTGAACGTTGCGTTCCATGTTCAGCTGTGACCAATTGTCATCGATTTACAAATTTAAGCGGTTCTTTTCGCGAAAGGTAATTAACGATCGTTAATTAATATAAAGATTATTTATATTTAATAATTGGCACAGCTCTAAGCCCTGTTAATACGTGTGTTACAGTGCACATAACGCTGACTAGCACCATACTTATTTACTGTAGGCCTTACAAACTTTCTTTTCGCGAGACCCCCCTATGCGCATCCCATTATTCTCTTCAAAAAGAAAGACTGTTCAGACCGTATGTGCGACCATAGTAAGGGATCGTTAAACATTGCAACTTAGCGAAGATCATATTGATAACTATTTATGCTTCCCAGCATGAATATTTTAGCTGTCTTGAAATGGCCATCGATTTCATCTGATAAGCTTAGGTAACGATAATACTCCCGAGATGCATTTACAATATTTAATAATGCCCTATGGTTTAAAAAATACCCCCAACTTTATACTAATGAACCGTATCTAAAACCTTGCGATTGCTTATTAATTCCGGCAGTCTTAGTACACGTTGGTGACGTACTCGTGTTTTCAAATAATTTCACCTTTGGATAAATTAGGAAAGTCTTGTAAGCTAATAAGTAAATACCAGTTATGCTAACAGAATGGGAGTCACGTATACACCGGAATGTGACAGATGTGCTCACTCTACTAACTTTTCACTAATTTTTAAGTACAATTCTAAATTGTGATAAAAATTGATTCTATTACAGATATTGACAATAATGTTGAACATCCCGATGTGAACATCGGTGAGTCCGTTTTCATCAGAATGAAGATAGTCGCACCATCCCGGTGAACGTGGAAGTTCACCAGTCGGGAGAGGCCGTATTAGAATTGACTTCTTCCCAAGAAGGGGTCGAGGGGCGGGGCTAGCGATGACGATGATTACCGAAGGCACCCGAGTAAAGAAAACCGACGGACATTAGCATCACGACCACCTCGGCTCACTTTCCTTCGGGCACGCACAGCGTTCACTCATCAATTATTTAGAACTACCCACTGTCGTAATAATTAATTAAGGTAATTACATTTTCTTTAGTTCGTGTTATTCTTTTATTTAAATTAAATGGCCGTTGCTAAAAATAAAAAATAGACGTCTTCTGTCTTATCTATAAAAATTATGCATTAATTCAGGTCTGCTGTGTAAGGTGAGATGGGGAGCCTTAAGTATTGGAGAGAGGGAGGAGTGCTCACCTGCACCAGCGCGGCGCAGTCCTCCCTGGGGGGCGCCCGCTCAGGCAGTATAAGGCCGAGCGCGGCCGCCTCGGGCACGGTGCGGAACGCGCGGAGGAAGTTCCCAGCGCGAACCGACGAACCGCGGGACGAGTTCAGGGAGCGGAACAGGAAACCTGTGGGAATTAATAGTGGATAAAGATATTTTTTTAATAAGGTTAGTCCTTGAAGTACCAGGAAGAAGAGTTCTCCGAGACCGACTTAGGTTGAGTATTAGTAGTTATTGTATCAATAGCAATTACTACCCTCTCTATCTTCGCATACAAGAAGCAGCGAAATTATTTGAAGCAAAGAAAGGGGTCGCTTACTGAACTTATTCCATACTGAAAGGCCTCCAAGATCGAAAACCTACACCCCGCAGAACAGCTAGACATATTAGCTACACCTGCCTGACAGATGAGGAACAACAATCACAACAATCACGCAACAAAGATCTTCTTCACCCATGGCAGTAGGATTGATGGCAAAGTTGGAGCAGCGCTCTCCGTATGAAACAGCTCTGCCGAAACCAAGGTTATTATAAGCTTACGCTGCACTCGTATTGTACCGTCTACCAAGCGGGACTTTTTTCTCTAAAAAGTGCAGCAGAAGAGTTTTTAAAAAGCCACGATACAAACTTTGGCGTATATAGTGACTCGATGGCGGGCTCTGCAGACAATATAAACGCAGAAACAACCAACCCCATGGCAGTGAAGACACGAGCAAAGCATAAACCAATGCAGGATCTCGGTAAAAACGTATCTCTGTATTGGGTCCAAGCACATATCGGCCTCGTGACTATCGGCCGACTTCCTATCAAAAGAATCTACTACCCTACGATCAAAAATGAAGCCGGACTACTACGACCTTTGCTCTATATCTTATGGGAAGCAGCGAGAATGGGATAGAAAATATAGAACCAGCGAGACGGCGTCCATTACGAAGATCTTCCCGGATGACATCACGGCGTACAAAGCATAACGAAGTTAAAGCCAAGCAGTGCCACCACAGCTTTTTATGCCGGATATGGTGACCTCTCGGCTATAAAATTAAGCATGCGTGTGTGAACCAGAGAAGAGCGAAGATGTGCCTCACCTAATATTAAAGAAATGTAAAAAAGAAATAGAGAGTTATTTGTTAAATTATTTGATGTACGAAATTTTGTAATTAGTTAAGAATACAATGTCTCTTAATTAATAAAAATCTATTACTTTTAAAATAGATTTTTTAAATATATTATAAATAATTTTCTCTTTGATATTTGATGGAATTGTAATAATGATAAATTATTGTTATATTGTATTTAAGATCATATGTAACATTTATTAATTTGTTTTGATGGAATAAAGAGTTATATTGTGTTGTGTTATTATTACGTACCCAATTCACAGCTCAGACAGAACTCCTTAGCGCACGTGTGAGCCAATAGAGTGGCTTTCAACGGCGGAATGTAGTATAGCACCTAGAAACCAAGAAAAAAAGGAGTTAATTTTATTTCATAAAAGAAAAGTTAATAGATCAAAGTAACATAAAGTAACATTAACAAAGTAAGATAAAGTAACATTTCAATTTATATTTATATGTTAATTTAATTTAACATGAAGAACAATGGCAGCTTTACATACACTTTACCTAATATCTATTTGAGGCGTTTAGAAATAAAATAATGTTTAATCGATTATATATTATAATATGTATAAAGTTTTAATTATTACATAATTATAAGACTTAATTTGAGGTTACCTGTCAACACTAGTTAGTTGATAGTTTAGTTTATTTAGTAGATAATCCTAGGATACATCTCTAATGTACTCGAGTACACATAGTATTCATAGTAGTAAAAGCCGCGCCGTCTCTGGACGCGGACTGTATTGAGGAGTTGGGGCTAGGCCCCGGCGCAGAGCAGTGTACTGGTGGTCGTCCGAAATAGCCTAACTTAGGGTGGCTCGAAGAGCCTTCGTCCGGTGTCGCCGTCGTCACGGCTTTGACCCGGACCGGGAGGCCCAGCAGCGGAGTCGTCTCTGGGATGCTCAGTTCGGGTTGAGGGCGGGTCGGATCGACGATCGGTGTGTGTGTGGGCGCGCGTGTGTGTGGGCGCGCGCTCGCGTGTGTGTATGCGCGTGTGTGTGTCTGTGTGCGCGCGTGTGTGTGTGTGTGTCTGTGTCTGTGTGTGTGCGTGTGTGCGTGTGTGCGTGTGCGCGTGTGTGCGCGTGTGTGTGTGCGCGTGTTTGCGTGTGTCTGTGTGCGCGCGCGTGTCTGTAAAAGACCTATTTAGTGGTTTCTTATACGGTGTTGGAAGCCATTTTAGTTTAGCTTTGCGGGGTCGTTTTTTTTTTGCTTTATGGTAATTCTATAAATTATAGAAATTTGAAAGACTTTTTGTCACATGAGGTATGTTTTTATACTTCCAAAAACGGCAATGGTTAGAATATAAATTTTGATTTAACAAGCAAATATGTCTTTTTGATTAAGTGCTATATGTACAAGCCTGAAACAAGTCATCACAACTGTGACTCGTAAGACATAAGCATATTTTTATGTAATTGATACCGAATTATCAACCGTTCAACGCTTACACGGAATATGGAATGGATGCACAGACATATCTCTGACGGTATTTGTATGTCTTGAATGTTTATATATAAAAGGTAGTAGAGTGGGTAAAATATTTCAATCAATGTCTATTCTGTCGCTGCTGGTGTAAGACTTCAATGTAAGAGAACATGACTGTGTACTTGTGGGAGCTTGATTATTGATTCCAAATATTAGATTATATTAAAAGCGAAATTATTTAGTTTTAGTTTATTAAAGATGTTAGAATCCTTAGTTATAAGATTTGTAGTTTGTAGTGTGTAGTTCACTTTCAAGTAAGATTGTAACAGTGTAACTGCCCATTGCAATTAAAAACACTTAATAAGGCTGTAGAGAGTATTAGAATGTAGAAAATTAAAAATAAAAAGGTTCATCTATTATTATTATTTAAAATTAAATATATGTAAAATATTTGATATTTATTAGTATTATTTTCTTTCTAATTATGTTTTCTTACGAGCGACATTTTTTTTTATAAACTGTGCGTTACAAAAAAAACGTTTCTGACTAGAATATCCTATTAACGTAGAACTTTATTTATTTATTATTTATTTGTTTCTTTATGTACCAGATTTCGTAATAACAACATATTCAGAAACATGAAAAACATTGGATGAGCTTTTCTCTCAAAAGAGATCTCTACCAGATACCCATGAGAGTGACAAAGTTGAATTAAAAGGACAGAAATAGGTACACACTACATATAATATATATTCTTAATAGTAAATAAGTAACTAAACACTACTTATATAATAAACTAAATTACACCAATAAAAAAAATACAAATACTTATCAATATATCAATAAATCGAAAATATATACAACTACAGATTTGTAATATTAAACTTATTGCGATGTAGTAATATTTAAAAGAATACTAACATAGTTTACAAGAATAATAATTGATACAACTGGAGCGAAGCCATATTCAACTTTACTTTACTTTACTTTAGCTTCACGCCATATCCCTTGCGGGGTAGCCAGAGACGACGGAGCGCCAAACGCTACTGTCCCTGCATACCTCTTTCGCCTCGGCCACAGACATCAACCTCTTCATACATGCCCTCCGGAGGGTCCTCATGCTTTTGTCCTCTATTCAATAAGATGATTATTATTATACATTTCTATAGTTACCCTATCAGGACAGTCGCAGCGAGCAACCGATCGTGCGATACAATGCTCAGTGATTCATATTAGGCTGGAAGTGTTTTGAATACATTATTTTTCTTGATGTCTGCACGCTCGTGGTTTAATTCGTGTAGAATGCTGTGACGGCTATTTTCAAAGGCTACATCTGATATATTTTGGTGTATTTTGGCTGGATGTGGAGGCAATCTCGATAAATATTGAGCAGACAAAGGAAACGATGTTCTCGACGATGGTTTTAGGCTTCAGATAGGTAGAAATTAACTCGAGTTTTGAAAATACTTTATTACCGCGTTTGAACGTTCCCAATCCCCGCAAACTCTTAATCCCCCACTCTATTTCTTTACGGCGTGTAGTGGACTTGCCCATGGACAGTTCATTTGTGTGCAGATCCCCATTTCTAGCATATTCTCGAATTCTATTTCAGCTGCATGCCCGTGCAAGCAATGCGGTCGGGCAAAAAATCGAGGGATTTGTCCCAATACGGTAAACGATATTTTTTTTTGTCGGTTGCTTTAGTAAAATCGGTCTTAAAATATCAGGATACAAGTTTAGGATCTTATAACATTCGTGGTTAGTACCATTAAGTGCCATTACGTGTTCAGATCCTGTTTCCGTTTTAGCGCCTGTTTAAACTTGTATAGCATCAATATAGAAATTGGTGGCTTGATTTATGAGTTTTTTTTTGTACAAATCCACTAACAGCTTAAAATTTACAAGAAAGTCGGCCTCTAGGATACACATTTTAAGATCTGCGATTACAAAAGTACATTAGAAACTGCTTCGCAAGCCACTGTCGACATTCATTTTTTTTAGACGCAAAAAATATTAAAATTTCTTATATAGCCATATTAATAAAGTTGACAAATCTGATTATAGAGTTTCATTCATGCAAAGAAAACATGAAATTCCTAATGCTTTTAGAACCTGATTTAGCTAACGTCCAACTAAAGGATATTAAAATGATTCTGCCGCCACCAACAATTACAGGAACACAAAATCGAGACTCTGCGTAGCTTTGCGATACGCGTTGCACATACTATTTCATTATATATATATAATATCCATGGACATTCGTCCATGCCTTTCATTGTAATTGTAAATCAAGATTGCCATGATTTTTACTATAATGATAACTTAGCAGGAGATTTTACACCTGCAAAAGTTTTCGAATTCGAAAATGAACACGGTCTTTAGTAATTCTATATTATAGTTACATAAAAAGTTTAGTTTTAGTGATAAATTTAAGATAAGTTATAAGAAGTAAGTAAATAAATCCTCTCCAGGTTACTTTATGCAGATTTTTACTAGCTTTTTGATAGTCTCGGAGTCACGGTAAGAAAATGCCCTCTTGAGGTTGTACTCTATAAGGTTTCTATCGGAGGTATCGTCAGCCCGCCCATTGAATCTCACAATGGCATATTCGTCGATATCCGTGTAATATGTAGATCTTTTTGTGCGTCTAGCTGTAGCCACCTGTCAGATACACAAGTGATCTCTGGTATGGATTTAAAGTGGAAAAATATAAATAAATAAAAATAAATTTAGCCAGGACGACACATCGGTGATTGTTTTACAAAATTTTGCAATGTGTGATCATTGCAAGATTTCGGACATTAAATACTTATGGTTTTTTGTAGTATAAGTGCCATTAAACAAAAAAATAAGTTTTATATATGTACATTAGGGCGACCCGGAACATGCGACGCGGGACACCGCACTCCGGACTAACCAGCGTCGGACTAAACTAACCAGACTTGTGCTCGGGTATGTACACGTGTACAATATATAAATATATAACGCGGAGGATCGTATAACCATGTTAGAGCGGTTTTAGACTTTTAGAGTTTTACAAAGTAGACGTAGTATATGCAGACTTTTCAACGGAATATTATTTAGACTCCTTAATCTGTCTGTCTAATTATATTTTATCTACTTTTAAAATCAGGATTCTCAGTTCAAAGCTTAATAATATTCGATACATCGATGTGGCCTTGGTCGTTGAAGTGTAGTCGGTGCCGGAGCGTGGTTTGTTGCTCAAAGTGTGAATGTTGATATTAACCTGTCTATAAAAACACTTAAAATTCGAAATAAACTATTTTGCTTAATTACTAAAAAAAAGATAACATTGACGACATTCCTTATTCAATATATATTATTTTTCAGTGAAGGCCCTGCAGGGGAAGTATCTTTTTGTTTATGACTGCAGACCGCCACGGCCCTACAGCGATGCAGCGATGAGATATCTCATGCCGTCTTTAAGTAATCTTTTTCTTTTTATATAACTTAACTTATCTTCACGCCATACCCCTTGCGGGGTAGCCAGTGACGACGGAGCGCCAACCGCTACGGTCCCTGCATACCTCTTTCGCCTCGACCATAGACATTAATTCATATTTACTTTTTATATCCTATATATATAAGAATCCCGTGTTGCGATGTCCGTTTGCACTAGTCTTTAAACCCACTGAACCGATTTCAATGAAATTTTATTAATATCTATTGTTTGGTCCAACTTAAAAGATACGATAGTTTTTAAAATCGTTTAATAATTTTATTTCTTGCTTGGATGGCTGCATATAAGAACAATAAGTCCTATTTTAGTTCGAGCCCCAGGACCGGGCAGACCACGCAATAAAGTTAAGTATTTCCAATTGTTTCATAAGAATATGCCTTTTGTGCCGACGTATTTGTGAATTGTTCTTTGAGTCTCAATTTGTTTATATAATATAGTATTATAGTAAAACTTTATGTGAATTTATTGATTGAATGTTAAATATTAGTACTAAGGATGCTAATTAGTTACAATAATACTAAATATTGCGTAATATTCTTTACAGTAAAGCGTTAGTCCGTTGGTATGTAATTTATACGTGTAGTGTTTGTCATTATATTTATTTTCGTCCAAATTTATTATTCCCTTTATACATTTTGTTTTCCTACATCTGATATAAATATAATTATGTCAGATAAATTATAGTTATGTTTGTTCAATAAATTGAAATTTGAAATGAAAAATATATCAAAAGATTATATTTTATTTCCTATAGTCCTATAAAATTGGCACAATTGTTATGGCGATAAAAAACAATTCATTGAGAAAGACAAGTATTTTGAATTGCCTTTCTCAAAATAATTGAAAAATGTATGTTTATGTTGTGCGTTGTAATGTTGGGATCACTTGGAGTTTTTCTGTATCCAAGGAAGGAAGGACGTGACGCGCGTGTAGACCCCGGGGTACTGGCCCTTGCCGCAGCCGATACCCCACGAGACCACCCCTACCTGGGTCCATCTTCCGCCTTCGCTCACCATCAGAGGGCCTCCGCTGTCACCCTGCCGATGCGAAACATGCCATTATCCCCAAGAATAAACAAAAATATAAAATATAAATATATACATAAATATACATAAATATAAAGCCATTTTTATTCCAATTACATTGTATACGTTATTATTATACGCTTCTCTGTCTGACGATCAGACAACGTACGTACATATATTATTTAATTTCCTGAAACTAATGACTTTCATTATAAGGTTTTCGATAAAAGAACTCGTTAGTTTCATAATTGAAGTTGAGGACTGTCGAGAGGTTGAGGGAGACTCCACTAGGTGGTGCACTAGGAGGGAGAATCCACTTACACTTATCATAATTTCCGGAACTAACAGACAGGTTTGAGTTCTATTTTGCATTCAATAGCTCAATCAAGTCTCGATTATGTCTTACTAAATTGAAAATAATTAAGTATTCGAACGAAAACCCTATATATTTTTAGGCTTCCATTGGTAGTTCTGGATAATATACCAAACGCATAACCCTCTTCTATAATTGAAAAGGAAGTCATAGGAAATAATTAGTATTATATGGTGATATAACGAATATTTTTTTTACATTCGTGAATGCGAATGCGAATATTCAGTTTTTTTTAATTTGGCGCCCATTGTCTATGGCTTGACAACAGTCTCATTAAAACGAGGTGTGTTAAATATATACATATTGTTACTACTCTTTCCCGGGAGGGTAGGTTTCTTATACTCTCATAAGTCCCTTCATGTATGATCGTCAGTTCCGGGTACTCCTGACCTGTTCCTTCTACAAAATACCCTCAATATGATCGAGAAATGTTCGTCTAGGTCTTCTCTTTCTGCCCTTTCCATCCACACATCCCTTATATATCCGACTTGTCAATCTCGTTTCGTTCCTCCTCTCTACCTGACAAAACCGTTTAAGCCTTCCTTTCTCAATCTTCGTCACTATATCTTCTTTCATATCACAACCTTCTCTTAATTCACTATTTTTTATCTTATAACCCAATTCCACACCTATCATGCGTCTCACCGCTCTTATCTCAACATCATTTATATAACTTTCTTCCTTCTTTCGCCACACTCATGTTTCACCACCATACATTAATGTTGGAGGCAACACCCCCTCTGTACAGCCATAAGAGTCTTTTTTGAGACATTTTGATTATTCATAAAGGCATACAGAGGATTTCAATATCCTTCTCAAATCTTCCATCTCTTGTTAAACACATAACCTATCTGGACACAAACTCTTTCCGTTGTTTGACTAACTGGTCATTAATAAAATATTGCATTCAGTGAAATTTTCATCTTTTAATAAACTATGACTTCCGTCTTATTTATTTCGCTTTCATTTTTTCTCCGTTAAAACAGCCAAACATTTACCAGTTTCTGAAACTCATGAGCTGATGACGCAAATATCATTGGTCATTCGCGTAGAGAACGCCTGATTAGTGAATCTTAAAAGAGGACCATGGAAAGTCGTTTCGTTGACCACCAAATGACACAGTCAAGACTGATGATGTAATTACGAGGCTAAGTTACTTTTTCTTGCATTAAAAAGCATAACAAATTAATGGATTTGGATTTTTTTTGTCTGATATACTATGATACCTGATATTCATATTTGCAAACATTCGCATTCAATCACTAGTATTATAACAAAAATACCAATAAACTTACACTGCAGGAGTCCATACTCGCTTTGCCGGCACATAACATGTGATCAACTATCCCTCCTGGAGCCGCAGAACCGTACTTGAGACGACATTCAGCGTTAGTCCAGATAGGTATCGACACTTCTTGCAGAATCGAGGGTTGCGGACCACCTGGAGATAAACGTTTAAATAAAAAAATGTTTATTGGTTGATAATAATCTGTATAACGCCACACTAACTTTCCCTTAAGCTGCCCCACCCTATAACGGTGGCTATGAGTCCCGAGTAGGCTCTTCCTCCTCCCGGGAGACAAACTGGTCGTATATTCTTGGTGAAGGTAACAGGTTGGTCCAATGTCAAAATTGCTACATCGTTGTACTGTAATAAAAATAATGTGTAAGAATATAACATTTTTTAGTTTGTTACTCAAATATATAGTTTTTTTTTTAAATTTCACGAAATACTGTGTCGAGTACACATAGAATCGAAACGCGGAATATTGACACGAAACGCACCCGACTTTCCATGTAAATATAAAATTAAAGTTTTTGAAATCCAATTATACGCGTTTAAATCAATGAGATAGTTTTATTAACATGTATGCTTGTCTCGACCGGCTCCCTGACTAACTGACTGACTGATCGGTTATATTTAAAGTTATATTTATAAAAACAGTACAAAAATTTTTGTTCCGTTGTCAGATTTATGGAACTTTCGTAGAAATTTTGTATGCTTCACTCGAACGAAATCAAGCAGACTCGGTTAGTTTCATGCTTGACTCACCAAGGTTCTCATGTCAAAACCACGATGCCTGACCACCCTCTTGATCCTTCGCTCTATGTGTTGTGTCTCTGTGTTTGTTCGTATGTTGTAATCACCAAGCCTCGCCGTAAGACGCGCTACGTCCAATGATGTCATGCTGGCAAATACATTTTTATATATTGGTAATATAAATCTGAATCTGATCGTTATTGCTAACGCGTGGTAGAAGAAGAAGTTCCAAAGTACAGTCAAAATAAATGACTTACTGCGCCACACAGTGAGCCGCCGACAGCACGTGTCTATCGTCGATGAGCGATGCACCACAGAACTGGCGGCCGTTGTTGAAAAGAACCACAATCCAGGGCCACTCGTTCAGCTCTGCGTTGTGTCCGCCGACTATGCGCTCCTCGTCAAGTGACTCGTAGGTGGTGCCGTAGGTCTGATGTAGGGAATAAATTTAAAAAAAGTAGATAAAAAAAACAATTACTGCATTGCATACCTGTGCTCCATTTTTAATTCCACACGATGTGTCCACAGGCTGACCGGGAGGTTTAGTGGGTTGCGTAGGATACGTGGGAGGCCAAGTCTGGAATAAAAAATAATTAAACCTGGAGTATATACAACTACATATTCTAACTGCACTCATCTAAGTCCTAACCTGCTTCGTCGTCGCCGGAGGTCGGGTGCCCCACGTGGTGGTAGGTGTACTTGCTGCGTCGCCAACTATAATTTTATAATTATTGAAAATTCTACTTTAACATTTATTTCAATTAGGTTTACGTTGCATTTATATTTTTAGCACTAAAATTTCAAAGGCGACACGAGAAGAGGAACGAACGACGAGAGGACGACACGCAAGACACTCATTGGCTTTTGTTTATAAGATTTAACCAAAAAACTTGGTGTCATTATTTATTTCTACATATTATTTGTATTTTGCATTTTGATGAATATGATGATGAATTTTCATCAAAATGCAAAAATAAGTGGCGAATTGAAAATTCAGGACTAAAATAACAAAGTTAACCCTGGGATGGCGGGTGCGTGGGCGGGTGCGTGGGCGCGGTGTGGTCGGGCGGGTGCGTGGGCAGCGGCGGGATGGTGGGCGGCCACTGGGCCGGTATTTGGCGGTGCAGGGGCTCGCCCATCCACTTTCGAGCGTTTTCGTTATGTGATGGGTTCGGATAACTACAGAGAATAGAAGATATTAACATATATAGAACAGAATGATATCTTCAATAAAATATATGGTTATGTATATAAGTACAAGTTACCTGATCGGTCTGGAAAGACCGAGGCGCAAGGCGACTGGCGCTCGTTGCGGAGGGGTGCCCACGGGCTCAGTGCAACATATTCCAAGTACCTGTACGGCGGATTTAAGCCTCTATCAATCCGTTATGGAAAAAAGGACTTAATACTACAGAGCATCCACCAGACAAAATTATGCTAATAAATTTAGCAAAAAATGGTATTAAACGCGTTAATTATGAAAATAACAATAAAAAATTATAATGAATCGAGTTTCGTAGTATTAATTTTAAATTGACTTTATGCATCCTAGGGCTGTGCCTTAAATGCGTATAAACTACTCGGCTCCGATGTATTCAAGGCGAACGAGTTACGTTTAATTCCAATTTTATAGACATGTAATCAATTTCTTAATCTTTTTTATTCATTAAACCTGTGGTAGGTTTATTTTTTCGGATTACACGCAGCTTTAAGGTAAAATTGTGTTTATAATTAAACTCAATTCAGAATTTTTAGATTTAAGTACCGCAGAGTTTTAGATACCTCTACATTTTCTCTGTTCAAAAAGCTGCAAAAATCGTATTCGCCCTTCCATCCATCCCAATCATGCCAGTCGACGCCCTCGGGTAGAGGATAGCAAACTCGAAAGCTCTCACAAGTTCCTTTCTTTCCCACGCGTGTTACACAGTCTCTTCCGATTGCTTCCTCATTTACCTAAAATACATTAAGAACAAGATACTACAGTATTGTGGTAATAATATTAGAGAACTCATGATAAATATATATATTTATAAACTCCTTTACAGATAATAACAATTTATAGCAACCGTTCAACTCGACGGAGTCAGAAAAAAACAAGATAATTATATTTAACGTTTTTGAGTGACATGTCTTAAAAATAATAACACATCCGAGGACAGACCGCATCCACTACTCACTTGTCCAGATTGGAATAATAACAGTTTTCCGTCTCTTGTGCTGTTCGATTCGCGTCTCACTCGGTCCACTTGCGCTGCAAAATTAAATGATGTATTATAATAGAATGCTGTGTTCAATGGTCGTCCGTCTTTCTGCTAGCTGCTTAATATTTTTTGAACAAATGCATAAATATTGCCTTTTTATTATAGGGAATTCAATATATAATGTACAACCGATAATTAAACACCGAATTAACATTCGAGACCTAAAGTGCCTTAACCTTAACTAATCTTACGATAAATAAGGCATCTCGGTATTTCTAAGGAACAATACAACTTCACATAATATATTGTAGTTATGTTGGTATCAAAACTATTTCGTTTGTAAACATTAATTAGGCTTACTTTTCGTAAGCACTAAAACTTTCCGACGTACCCAATGTCCCATGTTCTTTGGATTAACAGAATTGAGTTAATATTTGATAACAAAAACACTTTTTTAAATATTTTTTAATACACTAAGTATTATTTTTATTATCCATGAAATGTCAATATAATGTATTGTTAAGCGTGCCCAGGACGCCGTCCGCGATTAATGAGTTGTAATGGCAGGCTGGCTCCCAATCCCCCCCCCCAGACCAGACCAGTGTCAGACCGCAGACCGTACTCCAATGAACAGCTTCTTAACAATATTTTTATTTCACGTGACACAGAGGAAGTGCTGCTTTAATATTTATTTACCTTTTATATATTTGAATTAAAATTTTAAAAACAAATATATGAATTAACTAACTATACATAAAAGTATATTTTTCATTAAAAACTTTCTTTGGCGTGTTATTTTTAATAGAAAACCAAGGCATCAATAAACAATACATTGCTTATTTATATTTCTAGTCCATTTACTAATTTAATAATGTTATTTTTATGATATCCGTGAATACAATAAATGTTACAGAAGTATGAAGTATATTTACACCAACTGATGAACTAACGTAAATAAAACGGTCACGCTTTTCATATAATAAGTCCTTGGGACCAATCCGGACTAAATCAATATCTATACTTATAAGTTACTAGCTTATTCCCTGCCGCTTCGCAGGACACACTATTAATTTGGATGTAAATGTAGGTTGCTATGGTAACCTTTGTTATACTATCCGTTGTCATCGTAACCTTTGCTATAGTAACTCTTACCCCGACGTTAAGTGTATAACTTCTTTAGGTTTAAAAATTGACGAAATGCAAAAAGTTGAAATCCGTTGGGATATGAATTCCGTAAAATCCGTTCTTAGTCACGTCTATGTCACAAAAGAAGTAACTACGTACAATTTTAAGTTAATCGGAAAGATACTTTCGGAGGTTTCGTGATGAGTCAGTGAATTTTAAATCGCTTATATATATATATATTTGAATGTTTTGGTTTCAAATGTCATTGCAGTGACTGTCTCATTGGTAACGCGGCGGCGTCCAAAAAGCGTCGGTCCGACGTGCAGACACGCTACTCGTGTAACGGTCTGGAATTATATTCAGGTTCGAATATAATACCGGGCTAATATTGTGTTTACAATCAACTACAATACAGGTTACATTGGTTAATGACAGCATTGAGACGAAAGGATTAAGTAATAGTAGACGTCATTTAATTTTTACTTCCTAACAAACAATTCGTGAGGATTTGTTACTTTCTGAGTTAAATTAACTGATTGCTCTGATATTTCTAATTTCAAATAATGAGGCGATTGTTACATCAATGATAATATTAAATTTGAACATGTTAATTTATATGTACATTATTATATATATGTATATGTAAGTCACGACGTTCGTTTGTGCCAATCCCCGAACCCACTGGACCGAGAGCAATGAAACTGTAGATATATATTGTTCGGTCCAACTTAAATGATAGCATAGTTTTTATAATTATTTACATTAAATGTCGTTTTAGTTTCTCTTTGTTTTAGTTTTATAAATCTTGACTCCTTCGTCTATTTGATATCTGAACTAGTCTAATTACAGACGTCAATAGTTTAAGTAATATTTGAATAATTAACAAAGAATATATTGTTTTTGATACTTTGTCATATATAAAGTGAGAGACGTTCTTGGTACTTAAGTAATTTAGTCAAAAATAACTGGTATAAAAATGTCAATTTTATAAATGATATAAAATTCCCCCCAGAGGCTAACGACGTCAATAAATGAATATTTAGAATATGGACTAATAATTCTTTGGTCTCAAATGTAAAAAGATAACTTGAACAGAAGCTGTCGAGTGACAGCCGACCTTGGGGACGGCTGTGATGTACAAATTGCAACTATAGTGTCTAAATAATGAAGCCCGATCTCCTGTGCCAGTAATTGTATACGAGCTTTTAAAATATTCTTAGATCACCTTAATAAGGGAAAAAGTATTTTTATAACAAACAAAATTGTGTTTTATTAAATGGATATAAGATTACTTATTGGACGCGAGGCAGAAAAGCTTCTGGTAGCAGTTCTTGAACGTGTAACGAAGGCGATGAAAGGTGGTCGGTGCGTGGAGATAGGTTTAATATGTAAATATGTTGTCACAATAGTATGCATTTAACAAACTGCAGTACTTGAGACCTGTCAGTTGTTTGTACATAACAAAAGAGACCAGAATATAAAAAATACTTTAATTTATATATAATCAAATAATGGATTTACAAAATGAAGTGAATTAAACATACATTGTGCTTGGTTTGATTAATCAACATTTAATCCGTCTTTTATAGGCTTCATTGTACATGAAGTAAACTTAACTATTTACAATATCGTTAGGTGACAAAAGACTTATCCTAAAGTCATATCATTTCACTAATTGCGGTTTCAATCTTTTCTTTTCTCGAGGTATGTCTGGAAACTATTGTTATAATACTGTATTTCATGAAGCGAAATCGTAACACAAATATGTTCAGTCATTCGGATTAAAAATATATATAGAATGGTTTTATTTTATTGGGGGGGACAGTTTGTAGGATAAGCTAAAGTAATTTTTTATTATTTCATGTGAGGGTACGTAGAGGGTTAATGTAACGACATCCGCTAATATTACTATAATGTAAATCATGATTTTATCTTTTTTTTTTTATTGTTAATTATCATTATGACGGCTTATCGAATTGATTGCTATGATTCTAGTTGTTCGTACATTGCTCACTAAATATATTGACGTTTGTAAAACAGTGATCACAATAAAAAAAACCCGGCTGAGTTTGTTGTGTTGTTCTTCTCAGACCAGGGCGCGTTTGGAACCCTCGTAACCTTATTTTAAATTGGAGAGTGTCTTTACAGAAGGGCTTATTTTAATACATACGATATCAAAATAAGCGCTCCTGTCACTTCCATTTGACGTACACAAGTGATCACTGGTATGGATTCCAAGTGGAAAATATATAAATAAATAAATAAATAATAAATATTAATGTAAGGAGCTCTTCCCGTAGATATTGAGACATCAAAAACTTATAAAATAACATTGTCTTAAACGTAGTTCAAGAATAATTTAAATAGAGATTTGTAATATTTAATATATTCAAATGTAGTTTCTGAAAGGCACGATTGTAAAATACTCTTTGAGAATTAGATTACCCTTTTAAGCACCCGTCCCTGAATGTCGTTGGACGCCGCCGGACCGCAGTGCGCTCGTCAGTATCAATCAAGATTATAGTCGCTTTAGCATTTAATATACTTTCAATTATTTGACATGGTTATTTATGAATGCTAGAATTCCGGGTTCAGTGGTTGGGCTAGAAATGTCAAGCACGGCGGTGCGCGCTTCCAATCATTGTCCCGGACAAAAAACAACGACCGTGGAGCTTTGAGCACAAAGAATGATTGATTTGGTCGGTCCGCGTGGGCGGGAATTTGCATTGAATTGATATCGGGACAAAGTTAGGACCCACGTTTTGGTTTAGCCACTTCAAATATAAGTATTGCTCATCTCGTACGCGGTCGGTACTCGTTGTGAAGATTCTAGAAACTTCAATTTGCAATTCATAGAAAAAGTAGGATAATTTCTTACCGCAGTATAACTAACTTATTCGGACATGTGTGCAATATTTTTTACTTTCTCTATCCTCAAAACCTCATAACGGCCTCATTGTTTTAGACCACACCATGAATATACGTGACAGGCTAATACTACCTTTGTTTTTAGTGAGTTCGTAAACAATACGTGAGCGGTCGGTCAATTGTATCGAGAGGAAAAAAATAAAAAATATCACAAAAAAATATTTACAGAAAAATATATCTGAAATGCAAATAGATTTATATATTTTCTTACCGTCGACGAGCACGGCGTCGCTCGTGTAGAAGACGCCATCTCTATCGGGAAATCCAATGCCATTTTCGTAAACCGAGTCACTTCTGGAGACTTCGGTTAAAAGATTTAAAGTCAAAATTATGACCTTAAATTTGAAGAACATTTTAATTAATATTTCATTCACTTATTACGTAAGCGCGTCGGAGGTGCGTCCCGCGAGGAGGCACTTCGCAAAATGCCTTCAAACGTGACACCGGTCCTTTATAATATTTACAAAGCCGCTCCACATTCTGCTGAACAGATAACAGAGCTTTTTACCTTTTGTATCTGACATTTGCGGTATAAAAGGCGATTAACACGCGATGCGCCCAAATGGATTATCTTTGTAATATAGTATACACTAGTTGTGCCCGCAACTTTGTTCGCGCGGAATATGTTTTTTTTTAATAAAAATAGCCTAAGTTACTCCTCATAACATCAACTACCCGCCTGTAAAAGTCGGTCTATCTTAAAATCGGTCTGTATTAAAATCGGTCCAGCTGTTTCAGAGGAACGAACAGACAGACAAAATGATAATTTTATAAGTATCGTATATACTTTCATACGCATTTAGTAAAAAGCTGTTACAAACAGACACCTTAACTTTATTTATATGTATATATAAAAGATATATGTGCACTAAAGAACAATGAACTTGATAATTTAAATTACAGATTAAGGATAACGAGTTGATTCAAAATAACAATTTCAATAAAACAACTTGCAGCGACACAGTGTGACGAATTAAAATATTATTTAATTACTTTTTATTATATATGTACATAATATAAAATAATTCTGTAACATTAAGAGTATTTTTCTTTAATGTTATTACACTGGTGTCCTTTATTGATGAATACTAACAAAACCTTTTTTTCCTGTACCCGAATTTAACGACTTCAAAGAACAACTTACTTAGTTTATACGGAGATATCGATCAGCATTTGATATACAACATTAAATCAGTTAGACGGTCTGTTGCGTCACGCTAAAAGGATTTGTTTTTTCCCTCTTAAGTGTCGAGACCTAATCCGATGAACTAAGAGTATTAATTTAGTATATTATATAGTTATTATTTTTAAAAGGAAAAATAAAAATGCACAAGAAACGGGCTTAATGCCAACAGGTATTGCAGTCAACCTTAGGGTGTACAGAGAGGAGGGACGTGCTAGAGGACATACAAAAAACAATAAAAATAAACTTATAGCATGAAATAATACATAAAATTATAACAACGTAATAGCAATATATAGTATAAGAAAAATATTATATAAATACTAAATATGAAACAACTAAATATTATTATTTTTTTTAAACAGATTGTTTTTGTTTAGATTGTTTTTTTAGTATACATTTCTTATATATATTTATATATATGTATATCAGCTATGATTTCTTGTAATCAGTTGAACATACGAGCGGCTTTTATAACTAAAACACTTTGTAAGTAAACCACATTTGATACATTACTTAATTTATTCTATTTATCCGTACCGTTATCTTTATCTTTGCTATAGTTAAAATTACAAAAGGCATCGAGTGTCAATGACCTCTTAAATTTATACATACTCATTAATTCTGGTACCGAGTCTGTTGACATAATTGATACATCGGTTTAGAGACCGGGCCTCGACGGATGGCTACCCCGCCTACTTCAAAACACTTTAATATACTTAAACATATATTAAAATGCAATATTTTAATATTATAATTTAATACAGTTTTTATAGCATACATAATCTTAATAAGTACTCAATAACTTAGCTATTTTCGTGTTCTCAACAAAAAATACATCTTAATACGAGATTAGTCAAAGATGCTGGTCTCATTTATCTCAAAGTCAACGGTTCCGTTATCTCAATTACACGGATCCATTGAACCAAGATACGGTACTACGGCTATGAGGATATAATTTAATGGCGTCCTATGTATCTTTATACATGGACTTGACTATGTTTGTTATTGAATTCATTTTAAACGATGTACAATTTTTTGGGTGTGTTTAAAAGTTTTCTGGATAATTTGATTTACTCGGCAGATGACGCTGCAATTGGTTTTTGTTTATAGCACATCTGTCTGCGCTGCTGCCATAACGAAATAAACTCAGCTCCGCCGTTTTTGCAATTTGAAAAATTAGTCAATTAACGGACGTTAAAACGGCTCGACTACGGTACGACGACTACGATAAATACGGGAAATAAAAGAAACTCGTAACGCCAAAATTTCGTTTTCAAAAAGTTAACAAATCCTTAATGTTTTTGAGTATACGCATACCTATATAATAAAGTTCCACAAGATATCTTCCCTTTCCTAGTTTTAAATGTATAATCAAAAGTTTATTACTAATTTAATCTTATTATAACGTTCAAGAGTTTTTAGAGTATCGAAATATGTGGAACTTAAGTTGTTGATTCATTTGCAGGATTTATATTATAATGTACATCATCTAAGATTGTTGTATTTCTTTTAAAAGGGCAACTGTTGAGTTTCTGGCCGGCTCTTCTCAACAGAGCAGCATTCCGAGACGGTGGTAGCTTACTCACGGACTGACTACACTGACCTTTTTATTATTGCAATAATTGACGATTCCAAAGTGTGTAAATGCCTACTTGAATAAAATTATTTTGAATTTGAAATAAAAAACTTTAGAATAATCCTTTTAGTTAATAAGTTCAGTCCAATTACTTTAAACAGCGCAAAAAAATGTGACTTTGATAATGTAGACTTCAGTTCTTCAATAATATAGGAATTCAGTAGAAGAGGCCTTTCAGGCGTAGACATATGTCAGACTGAGAGTCTAATCTTCAGTTTTGTTTACGGATGAAGGCAGTCGCTTGTCGTTGGTTCACTAGTGGGGTGAGAACGTAATATTATTATGGGAAGTAATTTTTAAAAGTGACGACTTGCCTTATGAATGTGGACAAATAAATTATGAAGGTATTTTGAACCTAGGATAAGAAGTTATGTTATACTTGTCCACCTTGTACTGTATTTACATGTTACTTGTACTGTCCTTCTTTACTGTCTGCTCTACCCTTAACTGCTGTCTGTAACTTACAGTACTACTTACAGTAAATACCTTCCTTACCTTCTGTCGCTGGGGTTTAAAAAACACAAGTAAATGTGCAGCAAAACTCCCTGATATGTGAGGATCGTGAACTACATATAACATTGTAATGCACCTCCTTTAAACGGTATCAGAGGAGTAGGTCTGAGACTAGGAGGAGGTCAACAAGTGGAATAGCTGCTCCAGGAGCTCCTACAAATAGCCAACTTTGGTATAAAGTTTGTTGGTTCAATATTGTATGCAAGCATCGATACCGGAAACTGATCAGGTAAATATTAAATGTGGAAACACAGGAAAGTGACTTTTTAAATGAAAATAGTATTTTTCTTGCAGTATTATGAAAAAAAAATCTTAATAATATATAAGGTTGTTATTTTTTTGCCACTTTTAATGTACCTTTATGTAAATATACCATATAGATATATAGAAGTCCTCAAAACTGACTAATACATTCAAAGATGGCGTCTGCAGTCCAACATATCATGTCAATAAGTGTCGGCCGGTGACATTCGGTCGACACTGCGAAAAACAAAACAGGTTTCCCTTCAAATAATTTACATCGCGATAAGCGATATATAAATTACAAAAAAGCATCTCACAATAACAGTTAATAATTAATAATTATCAAGAGGCGTTTGTGTATAATTTAGTATAGTCAGGACCGCGGCGCCTCGCAATTAAGTACAAGCCGATGGAGGTGATTATCATTACTATATCATATTTATAGAATAATAAGTATAACAAATAACGGTGTTTTATTGTTATTTTTATATAAGTTATAATACAGTACCTGTTATGCAAGAGAAGAGACAAAAAATGAATTTTTAATTAATGATATCGCATTCTAGGTCTAGCCGATACACATTTTTATAATAATACGTATTGTAGAAATGTTGAACTTACTGGAGCTTGAATATAGTTTTACGTACCTTCACCAAACATTACTCAAATTGTGATGTGAGTTTCATTTCTTTAAATCAAAATATTTGATTTCGTACAGAACAAAAGATAAACTAATTTTTATTCGATTTTTTCTCATTCAAAGTAAAATATGTTTCTGGAAGACATTGCTCATTATAAATGAACAGGCATTTATTAATATAAACCGATTAGATAATAAAGTTAAATATACACATATTGTTAACTTCATTATCCATTATTCTTCTAATATTTTCTATAATATCAGATATAATAAAATAATATATATATATATATATATATATATATATATATATATATATATATTAATCGAACATATAAGTACCTCACATATTGATGTGACCATTGGGTCACACTGAGTTGGCGGGGTGGTGTGTCTGAGACATAATTATTGAAAAATATGTTTAAATATAAATAATGAAAAAAGAGTCTCAGTTCAATAAAATTATCTCCTACTTCATTAGAAAAATGTTTGTCAGACTTGATGTCCCTGATTCAATAATAATAGTGCAACCAAACCAAACATTGTATGACACTTATACGAGTATGTATAGTGATGGTTTCGGAAATGGAGGATTGAGGTGAACCCGGAGAAGAGCACCGCGGTACTCTTTGAACGGTCACGATCCACAAGGGGCCCGGAGATTAAACTCTTTGACAAACCGATTCCTTGGAAAAACAAGGCCAAGTACCTAGGAGTGACGCTGGACAAACAGCTAATACTCACTTCACATATCGAGGACGTTCGCAACAGAGCGGCCTTTATCCTAGGGCGACTTTATCCCCTGTTAGGCAAGCGGAGTAAAATGTCCCTTAGAAATAAGGTCACACTTTACAAAGCCTGCATACGCTCCGTCATGTCCTATGCAAGCGTTGCCTTCGCTCACGCGAACCTGAAGCCCCTTCAGGTGCTTCAGAACAGATTCATGCGGCTCGCCACTGGGGCACCGTGGTTTATGCGTAATATCGACTTGCACAGAGACTTAGACCTACCGACGATCGCACAGTATTTCAAGGGGCTCTCCAAAAGCTACTTTGACAATGCTGTGGGACACCCAAACCCGCTGGTGGTTAAGGCCACAGGATACACGGCCCGTAAGACTCCTAAATTCAGAAAGAGAAGACCCAAGTCGGTACTTTTCGATCCGGACGACGCGATTACGTTAGGGAACGCTACGTAAAAGCGGCAAAGCGTACATAAATACTACACATACACACACACACAGCGTCTTCGCCGGCGAAGACGAGGACCCCATCCAAGCACGTTGCTCCGGCGTTCTGCCGTCGGAGGACGTTAGTGTCAAATCCTAACCCACATCCAACCCTCGCTTCTCACCTAACGGCGTCCTGAGCCGTGGTCCGAGCCTCACAGGAGGCGCCCTCAGGACGCGCGTTCCCCTGGGGCCCTTCAGGCCCCCCTTTTTCAAGGGCGGGTCTCTGCACCCGTCCATTCCACCGGTGACGCTGTCATGGCCAGTAGGGCTAACAGCAGAAACTCACAAAAAAAAAAAAAAATGTATAGTGATAGTATTGGAAAGGAATGGGCTCAATATAGAATTCTTATTTTAATGGACAAAGGTTGTTTAACAGCTGTTTACCTGATTGTAACTTGATAAATATTACTACTCGAATTGATAAATCAAGTGAACAATTTAATAATACAATAAATTTAATATTTTTTTGTATTAAACAGAAGTAATGTGAACTATTTAGAATTCCACCATTGTTTTGAAATTTTAAGCAAATTAAATGTAAATAAAATAGTGTGGTTTACATTACCATATGACCAAAAATTTGCCACCAATTGAAAATGAAATCAGATATAAGATTAATATATAACTTATGTTCATATAATAAAAGTTTCATGTGATTGACACTAACACTACTATTGTAAATATTGTAATATGATTCATGATAGATATCATCCATCCTCATATACTAGGGGCGCGAACCGGATCTCAATTTTGACTCGCTAGGCTCACAAAATCTCGGTAGAGTTCGGCGAATTGAGCGAAGCGAGTAACCCATCTTCAATTCAGCGTTCAAAGCTGAAACCGACAGGCATAAAATATAGAAAAATCAAATATCATCTAGCGATTTTTTTTTACTTTGTAGTCTATGAGTTTTTTTTACAAACCATCGCTATTAATGTGCAAAATTTCATGAAGATCGGTAAAGCCGTTCTCATGCCCACCCCGGACATGGGATGGGAAAAGTCTCACATAGAGCGCTCCGCTCGCTTCGCTCAATTAAGAGACAGCTAGCTGTATCGCTATCATATTTTATTACAATGACATCCAATAATTTGGTTACAAACTAATGATTCGACGCGAGTCCTATTTCTACTCGAGTCACTCGAGTGAATTAGTCAAACTCGTACTCCAGTCTCTATACTCGAGTTGCCGAATCAACTCGACGCATCTCGTTGATTCCGTCACTAGATGTCACTTCACTACCCTATTGTCACATCAATGACGTGTCGGAACAATCCCAAAGACTTACTTGACTTGCATTGCAAAATTTATTGATTAAACATTAGTCTATAATATAATATGAAATAAGTGTAAAATTTTTAATTAGTGGATATTCTTCTTATTAATAAAAGGGTTATAAAATAATAAAAGTAATCACTATTACAAACTACTTCTAATTTCTATTGAGCAATACGTAGATGTAAGTAAGATAGGTTTGGAAGTTATTACAAACAATCAGGGGCGTAGGAACGAAATTTTTACTGGGTGGGCAGGTTTGAAATCTTACCCCCCCCCCCCCCTAGTTTTTAATAATGTCAAAGAACAAAAAGTGCGACAGAAAAAAAAATTTTTTTTTTTTTTTAAAGTTTAATATTCTTTTTACGTATCACATCAGGGAGTATTGAACAATATTGTGAATTATCAATGTTTGTGAGACGTTTTATACGTTAACAGTATTTTATTCTATTATACTATATACATTAACATTATTTTATACAATCACGCATTAAACAATAAATGTTCAATTTCAAAATTTTAATCCTTTGAACAAAAAGCATGGGTGGGCAATGTCCACCCTGGGAAATTTCTGGGTGGGCGGCTGCCCACCCTGCCCACACGGTTCCTACGCCCCTGCAAACAATAGTTTAAACTAGATTTTAAGACAGAAGACATATCCTCCAGCCGAATAAATGACATTTCAATTACAATAATTATTTAAATACTCGTATATATATACGAGGGAACTTCTCGGCCCTTCGGGCCGGGAAGGGTCAGGTGTAACGTATGAGGTTGGCACCCACTCTATTTTGTAGCCTGATTCAATAGCTTTTTTCTGATGTATTACACATTATTGTGTGATTTGTGGGTGATAAGTGATGCGCGTGCATACAGAGTCAATTAGCTCGTTATTATATAATAAGGATATTTAGAAGATGCGAGTAATAAGAATAGTAAATGTAAACTGTATCGACCTGGTGCATCAGAATATTCAGTGTATGAGAAATAAGGAGTTAAAAATAAAGTTATTTTTAAACTCTTTTAATTTTATCATTTATTCTGTGAATTAAAAATGAAGGATTAAAGTTTAATTTTAATAACCACCAGGTTGGTAGTTCGTTCAAAAGACTTAATTCCATACATGGTGTTTACATACATACATACGTTACGTACATACATAAAATTCAAAGAACATAAAGACACAGTAAGCCGAGAGACAACAGAGTTATTAAAAGGATAATTGAACTAACTGCAATAGAATTAGAACGATTCAACATTGTAAGCGTGTATAGGCCACCGTCTTTTAACTTTGATCAATTTGAGCGAATTATGGACGAGGTGTTACTTAAAATGTCAAATATAAATAAACAGGTAATTATTTTTATATTATTATCATAGAAAATAATTCAATTAGCATTAAGTTTTTAAATTCATTTTCTTCACATAATCTATCACATGTTTATAGAGCCTCCTAGAATCACCTCCACTAGTGCCACCTGTATTGATAATATATTACTAATATTACTCCAACTTCCAAATTTTTAATCAATACACTAGATTCAGACCACTGCACTGTGGTCAATTTTCAAAGTAACAAGAGAACAAATTTAAAAATAAAAATAACTCTTGTACCAGTAACTTCTGACCGAATAAGTAACATTAAAAATGACTTAGTTTGCTATTTACCATTATTAAAAAAAGCAAAAGCCAATATAATATTATATATTAATTATTTAAATCAGTGTTTGTTGTCAGCGAAATCTGTCTTTGTTACAGAATCTAAAGTTGCTAAATCATTATGTATAAGGAGGAAAATATTAATTAGCAAAATAATTATTGAGGAAACTGAAAGAGATAAATCTCAGAGATTGCTTGTCTTCAAGTTAAATATAAATAATAAATATGTCAGCTCTGACTTTGAGGTTGCGACAGCTTTCTTTACAGATATTCCAGTTACCACTACTAGATGGGAATGCCGAATTTAGGCCCAAGAGCACCCGGGAAAATGGTTCTATTAAATAAGTTTTCATGAATAAAATGTTGACTAGTTACCTAGTGTTTTATTTTCCGCCATCTTCGATTTTAAAACGTACATCAACTGTAATTTGTAGGAAGAGTCGGCAATCATTATTTTAGTCTTTGTTGGAAACTTTTAAATATAATAAAAAATCCTTAATAACTTGGAAACCCCAAGTTTTTTTACAATTTATTAAGGGTATGTATACCTTTAATTATCACATGTAGGCACTCTGAGCCTAAATAACTATGGAGGCCTAGCATTCTCCTTTTGTAACTCCTCTACCGCTACAACAATGTCATTACTTGCGTAATGTAAATCAATCTGATAATTATTTTAACTAATGTTAATGCCCAAAAATGATAAATCTTTTTAAATTAATTAGTGCTAAGAAGACAAGTGAACTAACTACGAGGAATATCTGTTAACCTAACACCAATAGACATTGTTGCACCAAAATTAGCATTAATTTTCAATAACTGTATTGATTGTGGTATATTTCTTGATCTAATGATGAACAGTATAACAACATCGTTATTTCAATCCGACAGTACATTAGATCCAACTAATTATAGACCTATTTCAGTATTGCCTACATTAAGAAGGATCTTCGAAAAAATATTCTCACTCAACTAGTTACACATTTTAATAAAAATAACCTTTTGCACAATAAAAAAATTGTTTTCACTCCTGGTCGCTCAACAACACATACAGGTGTTGAATTATTGCTGAATATTTTCATAGTCTGGGAGAAATCACAAGATGCGCTTGGCATTTTCTATGGATTATCGAAGGTATTTGATTCTATACTTGCAGCATGAAACTCTAATTAGAAAATTACATCATTACAAAATTAAAAATAAACCATTGATTTGATTAGGTCAGGTCTTAATGAGAAAATTCAAAAAGTAGGTAATTAAGTGGCAGGCGTTCATCTGATTCATTGGTCAAAATGGGCTTGCCACAAAGATCTATATTAGGACTTCTCTTGTTCCTCATTTACATAAATGACTTGTCTTACTTTGTGAGGAAAAACATAGGATAGTGTTGTTTGCTGTTTATACTTCTTTTACTTTTAAAATTAATAGACATCAATCAGTAAATGACGATGTAAAAAATGATCTCTTTTTTTTTACAATGGTTTCAACCAATAATCTCTTAGTGAAGGGAAAAAAAACAAAATGTGTGAAATTTACCTTACCCAATGAAGAAAAAGTTAAAACCAATGTACAATGAACGAATGAGAAACTGGATTTAGTGAATTCTACTGTATTTTTGAGCACTACCTTAGATGTAAAATTGCAATGGGGGGGCCTCATATATGTGATTTGTCCAACAGACTTAGTTCTGATACATACGCGGTACAAAGAAACACACTGGTTGACAAACGTTACATTAGCTAGAATAATTTACTTTAGCTACTTTCATAGTGGCATGTCATACCGCATACTATCTTTGTATTGCAGAAGAGGGCTGTTGGAGCAATCAACACTATGAGGCCTCGAGAGTCATTTAAAAATAAATTCAAAGAATTCAAAATTCTGACTGTGTACTATCAATATGTTTATGAAAATTTAATTTATGTACAAAAATATTTAATAAAACTTGTGATGTTCACAAAATTGATACTGGAAATAAAAATAAACTTGCTAAGCCCATCACTGGGCTCGAAAAAATAGGTAATTCCTTTAGGGTCAACTATATAAGATTTTACAATATACTCAGACAAGCCTTAAATTGGTCAATAAATAAATTAAAAATATCGCGAGCGATCTCAAATTAAAAATTAAGGAAATTCGAAGAAATATTTCCTCAAATTTTAGTTTAGAAGTTAAATGCATAAATATAGATTTCTTATCCTATCTTATCCTCCATGACAAGAAAAAAGTATGTGTGTAAAAAATGTCCTAAGATTTTATGAGCAAATATCAAATAAAGTAATTACTAAACGATTTGCAACTTTTTAAATAAATGTCATAAGTATAACAGTTCCTACTACGGTAGACTTAAAACACGCTGATGCAGTGATGCTGATTACCTCAAGTAACATTACAGATAGTATTATGCAATACATCACTAGGCAGTATTAGTAGAATACATTGCTAAACGATACTGTCGATGTAAACTATGGGTTCTCAGTTTACGGAAAATATTATTTTTTCAATAGTAAAAAGTTGCTTACGTCCAAAGTAAGTCATCACTTATCGTTGTATCATTCAGTTCTTTTGCGCGATTTAAACGAGGACATACAAAAATACAAACACTCACATTTATATTAGTAGGGTTTTTGTGATGGCTTTTGCTTTACCCTGATCGATGTTGATAACGTAACATTGATAACTTACAACTTATTAGGTGATAAATATACTTAATTATACTAATTTTATTAGTAAGATTACAATCTTTGTTCTATTTCCATCCAAAAAGATATAAAATAAATTTAGATATATAATAAATGTCTATAAAAGTATCAAGTTCAAGGAAAACAGTGATATCCAGTTACCCGTCGTTCTCAATGAGCTTATAATTACTACAAGACCTTGCCAACGACTTCGCTTGCTCACTCCCCCCCCCTTCACCCGCATATCAATAAGGAATCATCTATCATTAGTTAAAGTAATTTTGCACAATAACTTTTGTAAAAGTGAAGTGAATTTTCAGTATTCAAGCACAGTAATCAAGTATAACAATACTTGATTTTGACTGTATATCTAGCCCGTATTAATTTAGTATTTTCCAGTGAAATGATAAAGTTATCATTCATTACTAAATTATTATTTTGAGATCTGTTTACTAAACATGAAACATTTCTGATTTTGTATCCTTCATATTTTATCATTATTATATGAAATAATAACCTGGAGAAATCATTTCTGGACAATGAATAGAACCCAAAGAAAAACTGGGCTACCAGTAATGATTGCCTGAAATTTAGCGGGATTTACGGTAAGGCCATACGAGTATTGCCTACTCCGTTTATAAATATCGCTGATATAGAGAAAGATAGATTTTCAGTGTTCATTGCGATATAACTGTATATTGTCTTCATAAATGTGATAAAGGGATAAGGATATGCTCGAAGAGATAATTAGTGAAAATTTCCCCAGACATCACCCCAGAATGAGACGGACATATCATTCCGAGTGCGCTGTTGACGGCCAGTAAGGTAACTTCGAAACCAGTCTGTCACTGGTGGAGATGAACGATAGAACGCAGCGATGCTAGTAGTTTATCATAATCAACTGTATTAAAGGCATAGCTAAAATCTAGCAATGTCAATATTGTAAGCTGCTTACTATCCATTGTCAGTGTAGTAACGTGCTATGATTAGAAGGGATTAGGGAAAGGACTTTTTTAAGGATTTTATAAAGGAAGGGTAGATGGCGATGAAAAACGCTAAAGGTCAAAGGTTTGAAAGGATTGAAAGGTTGAAAGGTTTGAAGAAACGGTGTTATTTGGGCTTATTTCCAAGCATTAGGGAATTTATTAGTAACAATGGAATGATTTAGAGTATAGGTCAATATGGGGGAAATTACATTAAGAATAGAACCGATCATCATACCGCTGATACCGTCAGGACCAACGGAATTTGAGAAAATAGACAGCACGTTCTTCTAAACATCACATTCAGTTAAGAAAATGTTAATAAGACAAATTCAGTTAAGAAAATGGCAGTAAATCAGGAGTAGGAAGAGATGAAGGGGACTTAAGTGTGCAGTCTTTATCGCACCTGTCACTGGTTACTGAAGAAGATTAATGTCAATATTGATAGAAAGTGTACCAGCTCTTAGTAATGCAAGCAATTTTAAAGTTTAGTCTCTCCGTTTTCAATGCACTTCTGAATGGTGGCGTCGTTGTGCATGCACGTTGCATTACATCGCAGATACTATAATCAGATTATGGATATATTACCAAGAAAAAAATTGTCGGTGCCAGGGACAAATTACTAAGTTACAAGAGTCACTAACAGTTAACATTTGTTTACTGCGAGAGGTATTATTTATCATGTATTAAAGTCTCCCTTTATAATCGAATGCTTGTTTAATAAACCAGAAGGATTTTATAACGAGCTAAGATCACTTAAAAAAAAAGTTGTCTGTTATCTTATTGTTACCTTTATTTTATGTTCCATAAAAATATGATTAAGAAATCATTTTGTTGAATTGCCTCAAGAACAAATCCTTTGCAAACGGAGCCGTGGGCAGTGCAGCTAGTGTTATTTATAATAAACACTCAGATCATTCTAATTAAACTCAAATACATTAATAGTTACTTTATATTAAAAATTATATTTATCTACAAATATAAAATCATCTTGGGATTATCTTCCTTCGGATCTAGAGTAGAACATTTCTGTCGGAATCTGCACGCATTTTTGACCTTGTAAGATGATGTCAGTTTTTTGTTTATTTCGTGTTAAGTTTGTGTTGGTCTCATGACATTTGTAACATGTTACAGATCATTTTTAAGAGAGTTTTTGAAACCCATTTTTTATGAAAAAAGTGACTAAAAATACCCGTATATTGTATGATTTTTAAGCACAACGTTAGCCTTAAAGAAACTGAATTTCAATGCTATGTATATATATATATATATATACATACATATATATATATAGCAGAGCTTTTAATCTCTCGGAGAAAACATGGTTTTACATGTATTTATAAATATATTATAAGTATATTACGCAATCCTAAAACTAAAAATAAATATATACAGAAAAGTTCCTTGTAACTCATAATTATCTTTTATTATCTTTTTTTGTGGATATGAATATATTAATTAAAGATTATTTAAATAGATATCATCGTGACATTGAGATCGTGTTGAGTTTGTGCAATGTGTGTCTGTGTGTGTATCTGTGTATCTGTGCTGCAAGGCCTCGAGGTGACTTGTAATCATAACAAAAGCTACCGGTCGCGGAGTCACCCGTCCTTTTACTAAAACTTTAAATTGTGATTTCTGTATATAAAATGGATTTATATATTATCAGCTTTTTGTTTCTATTTTCGTCCTGTTATGGAGCGGATATTGGTAATGTTAAATTATAATTTTTTTTATATTTAATAATATTTTATTTATTTTGGATTTTATATAATAAAGACAAAAATATTATAGTACGTGGTGATTAACAAATTTGTTAAATTATTATATATAATTTATTTTAAAGTTATTTATAATTTTGTTTTAATTGAAATACCTGTGGGGTTTAATTTACGAATTAACATTATTTTATTATTATATTGACTAGATTTAATATAATAATTTGACACATCACGACAAAGCTCATATAATTTCTAAATTTTATGAGTTATTAAGAAACATTTAGAAATCCACACTTCCTAGCTGTTTAATTTATTATTTCCAAGTAAGTAAATATTTTGTTTCTTATATGAAACGTAACTCAGTGGCGCTGTTCCAGGGCATAGGTTTGTGGAGGAGAATAAGCAAGAAACTCAGTGGATATTTTATTAACGTATTTCTTAATATTAGATTGATAGTTTGGACTATTGAGTCACAGTCATAATTAATATCTAAGACTAAAGGGTTAAATAAATCGCGCTACCAAATGAAGACAAAGATTACTGACCACGCGCTGTTGAAGTAGCTTTTATATATACGACTGAAAGTAATCTAACTTTAAGCATTCAGTATATTAATAATATAACGCCTTATGTGTGCACTAAGTAAGAGACCTTGGAAGGGATTTCAGTGAATTAACATTCTAATTTAGCAAGTTGGTTTTGGACAGCCCGCTCTGTCAACAGTGCTTAGTTTCACCGAGTTTCAAATAAACTTTATAGATGGTCTAATCTATCTCCCACTTATGTAACAAACACGTAAACAAATTAATTTAATGACAGAGGAAGCGTAATGAAAGGCTTTGAGTACAACATGTAATTACAATTAATTCGCGATGTGTAATGTCATCGAGACGACGTTTTGCGACTGTTTTGAAATAACCTGTCCTTGAATGATCAATTAAAAATGTTTAAGCTTTATTTCGTAACATTTACATACCAGTGACCTTGTCTTTATTATTCGCAAATGTCAGTTAATATATATTATATTTTAGTATTCATAAACTAATCCTAGATGGCAGCCACGATAGCCACGATGGAAGCACGATCATAAAGTAACCACTTATTCAATATAATCTGAATTTTATCGTGGCTTTTAAAATTTATAAACCTTTTAAACATAGTTAACAGTAAATGCGTATATTATATACACATGGACTCCTTTACCTTCCCAATAGAGTAAACCCTTTATTTTCTCAGGAAGTTTAAAGTGAACAATCTATTTGTTTTATTCCAAATGTGTTGATATGAAACTTCCTTCTGTTACAACAACCTTCCTTGTACAACCGTGCAAGGAACCAGTTTTAAAGATATACTTAATTTATAACTTATGAAAGATACTCGTATCTTTTATAAGTTATAAATATCTGTGTGTTAGTCTGTATCACATTGACAGACACTATCCGACTTATTGTGTTATTTGCGATAGTGTAGTGGTAGAAGAATGTATTTTTTCGTTCCCTCTCCTCCTCCTCCTCCTACTCTCTTCTACACGAGGGCATTGTCATTTATGTTTTAAGGATTTTTGTAATTAATTGTGATATAATAATGTAAATACAATATTTTTAGGACAATATTTAAAAATATGTGAACGAAATTCCCCGGACGTTAACGACTGTCTCGTGGAGGCTATTCAGAATGGACTTAAAGTGTTGGCTGGGGGCGTCAAGGAGTTGGGGATACCCTCGATCGACCCATTCTTCCAAAAAGAATCTCGGTACGAATATAAAAACAATCAGGTACGTTATAATTACATCATCATATTATTAAGTATTTTAGAATTAACTAAATCTTACTTATTTTATTATTTTATCAATGTTTTTGTTACAACTAATCTTTGTCTGCGGCTTCGCTTGCGTTTAGTTCGACATTGGAATGTATAATTTGTATATCTGCATCATAAGACATTGATGGTCACAAAAATAATGAAATGTACAGACAGACAGACATTTATATAGTTATATAAATAGATATATATAGATGTAGAAGTGTACAGATGTGCTACTGTATAGTTATTACGATTACGTAAGAGCCAGCTATTATAACGCAACACTTAGCCAATTAACGCTGGTTAAGCAACAGTGACGCGGGTCAATCATTGATGCAACCCTATACAAAAACCTGTTGTCCTCTGCTATCATAATAATAATCCAAATAAAATAAGAATAAGAATATATTTTATGATAGGAATAATAAATTTACAAACAAATTTACAACTTCCTTATTTTTTAATTGTTTTGAGGAAGTTATGTAAAATAGAATATAACCTCAAATTATATTTTTAAAAATAACCTTGATATGTTTTTTTAATAACAATTTTCGAGCATTTGCTATTATTATAACGATTTTCTAGTTTTTCTGTTCAATTATCACAATGTCTTTGTTTAAATAAATATAATTTTTGCATATAATATAGATTAATTGTAGAAGAGTATGACATAATACACACACAAGGTGGGTAACTTGACAGACTAATGACACTTTTTCTGCATGACAGTTTTTAATCTGTGATTGTTAAGAGTAAACCAGTTTTTTAAATGGAAAAGTTTCTTCTGGTCTAATAATAAATCATAAATAAGTGATACGATGTATGTTAACGAGATATTTAGAAATCGATTATGGAAATTATGTGTTTTGATGAAAAATTAAATATATTTTCAGATAAAAGCCAAAATGGTCGCTAAAGAAGCATGGGTACGAGGTTTGAAAGATTCCACCGTTCGTGACGTAAGGTGCGATGTTAACAATATTTATTATCTGTGTAATATATATATATTTTTAATTCTGTGAAATCCATACATTTATATTAAATATTTCTTGTTAAAGTTTTGTTCAAAAACTTTGGTGATTTTGTTAAACATAAAAAAGTGTTTCTATCTTTTTATCAGTTTACTGTTGATATTGTATTAGTATTGTTTCAAACAGGCTGCGTGCCGAGGATGATAGTTTCCACTTGGAGGTGGACATGTTCTCACCCGCAGTGTACGTGGACGGGAAGTACGAGGGCGGCGGCAGCTACAACGACCTAAATATAACAGCGCGCGGTACCTTTGAGACCAATATGAGTGAGTTAGTGGACGCCTTCATCTTAGGGACCACTGCTTTAGCTAGACCAGAGTTAGGAACAAACGAGGCTTACAATGAAAACACATACATGCACATAATTGACACATTTCGAAGCCATCCTACCACAGACAGATATATGCATGTTAAATTAATATATGCATTAAGAAGACATTTTGTTTTATCAAGATTTTAAAATATTAGTACAATATAATTTATTTTTTTGCCTTCTTTGTAAATTTTTGTATTTAAACTTTCGTGACGCATTACTATTATATTTAACCGGTTTTACTCGCCTTGGTTTATATCGTATCGTCGCATTGAACCGAATAATCTCTGATCCATTGGACCCTTAATCATGACCTCAGAGCTATATTTTTTATTACCGAATAATTACTCAATAAAAAGATGTACCCGGCTGAGTTTGAGAGATTCTTCTCAGAGCGTAGTGCGTTTAGAACACTCGTAGCATTGATTTAAAGTTGGAGAGTGTCTGTTCACAAAGGGTTGTTCTGATAAGTTATCAAAACAGGCCCACCTGACACTCGCATTAGTACACACACAAGTGATTAAAAGTGTAAAAGATAATATAATTGCAGCTCGTCGTATAATTGCTCGATATAAGTGTATAATTGCAGCTATATATATCGTCGTATAACTGTATAATTGCAGCTGACCTGGTGTACACGTGGAAGCTAGACGGCAAACCTGAAACTATCAAAGACGAAGTATACATCCGCATCACGTCGTTCTACATGAGGCCGGACGTCAGCGGCATGAAGGTGTACCTCAGCAACGACTCCCCCGACAGCAAGGAACTCAGTGAGCGCTCATTTAATATTATATATATTTATTACGAAACTATTTTATGTTTAAATATTTAAAAAATTAAATTGAAAGACCAATCAGCGCAAGGTTACTTATTATAGTTATTTTTATGTATTATAATACTTAAAAATACCTATTTCACTGTGTTTAATGGTTTTAATTTAGTTTAATACTCAATTACGTAATGGTGGTGTATGATATGCTGTTGTTGGGTTCCAGCGGCACTGGGCATGAGGTTAGTGAACGAGAACTGGCGCGTGCTGTACCGGGAGCTGCTGCCGTACGCGCAGCACAACTGGGGCAAGAACGGAGTCAAAATCGCCAATAAAATTTTCCTCAAAACACCATACAACAAATTGTTTCCAAATAACTCTTAATAATAGGCAGAAATAATAACCACATGTGGTTATATGTAATAGACTAGTCATTTTTTTCGGCACGTAACGACTAAAGTACGACATCCCGTGAATATAAATCACATATAATTTAAAGGTCGCGACACACGTGTTGTAATGGTCGGTTTAAATGTTTAGGCATTTGAATATTTTTTGTTTAATTTTAACTATAAACATGTTTCGGCGCGTGAAGCCTTCCGGTAGATAGGTTCCACGGATCACAGATTCGAGTTGATGATTTATTCATTCTATATTAATAATAAGAAATGTTTGTTTTTTATTTTTTTTAAACAGTGTATTAATAATAAGTCTTTAATTTGATTTATAGACAAATGTGAATTAATTAATACATAATGTGTTATATTAAAATAAAAATATAATTTTTTTTCCTTAACAATACGAATTTATGTTATTTTGCACGAGATAAGAAGTTTAGTTCTAAGTTTTTCATTTAAATTTGTATATATATTAATTTTAGCTATGTTTATCATATTCTACAATGGGACGGTCGCTCACCCGACTGTACTTGGAAAAATTTGTGATCCATTTACATTATGTTTATTTAATTGTTTAAATAAAAACTGTTTGTACCCTGAAGAAGAGGTTTTAATTACTCTTAACGTAGACCAACTCTACCGCCTGTATATACTAAGATAGTGTTTCAGAGAAGAGTACAGTCACGTGCAATGAAATGTATACACGTGCAGATTTTCAAATAAATATTAACGCTGAAAATTTCAAAAAAAATTTAAAAGTGTATACATTATTGTGAGAAAGTCTGGTGGTTACATAATATGAATTGTTAAGTGGCAACTTTTTTTTTAAATTTTCAGAGTAAATATTTATTTGAAAATCTGCCCGTGTATACATTTCATTGCACGTGACTGTACATAGCTTTTATTTCTTTACGTAAAACTAAAATAAAATAAACACGTCACTACTCGATAACTTCATTGATACAAAAAAAAGTGCGTGCAACTCACACACAGAAGAAGACTTCGGAAAAGCACCCCACGAGATAGGGATGGACAGAGAGTCAGAGAGTATCAGGAGTTTAGGATACGTGTCAGGTTTATTACTTTTACCAAGCGAATAATACTTTAATTTGCCTTCTTATTGTCTCAGATATACGTACAATGAACAGTGTTTGAAATTTCCATTGAATTGGCATTCCTCTGCAACGAGATGTGATCACAACTTATCACAAGTGTGCACTAAATTATGAATATAATTTAAGAAATTATCAAATGAAAGGATGTATTTTTATATAAAATTGCTTATACATTGTTTAAAATTTATCTCAATTGACAATTTTACAGAAGTATCAACGCCATCTATTGTAAGTTTGAAATTTTCATTGGTATTTAACCCCTTCAATATATGTTTGTAATAACACTTTAATTTAAATATTGAACAATAGATGGCACCAAAACGGCAATGGATAATATGTCTTCTATCTCATTCTCACCTATACATTTATGTGCATATTTCTATATCGTGATGCACTTTGACATCGAGTTCCAATTCACAGCGATTCTAAAGAAGTTTCACTTTAAAAAGAATAATTAAATCGGTTAAATATCTACCACGAGTATCATCAAGACTCACAAAAACTAGTGTGGTAGTCTAGGAACTGTTTTCAAAGACAATGTTTATTCTAATGCATTATTCTAATAATTTATATTCAAATATAAAGTAGTTTTTATTTAAACATCAGTGAAAAACAGATGTTAAAGAAATTTAATTTTTCTATTCAAATGGAATAAAGAAATGGGAAGCTCGCCGTTGAATTATTAAAATTAAAGACGTAATAAAATTAAAATGCCCAATATATATTTTTTTCTCTATTGAATATTTAAATATAGATTACCTCATATCGGTTCTCCGCTATTCTGATTATATCGTTCACATAATACAATATTGTATCACATTTATTACCATTTATTACAAAAAAAATAAGACGTGAAGTGAGAAATGACTCACTAACTAATAGATTTGAAGAATGATCAGTTTTAATGCCGAGTCTCAAGATCGTGAGACTAGCTTGCCCCTTAGAAAAATATATTCACATTCATATTTGAATAAAATGACAAGCGACCGATGGATGACAACTGACAATTGTATATTTGACACATTGATATATTAAGTTGCTAAAGAACTAGAAGCTTATCTTGTGTGACAGGAATGTGCAATTGTAAATTAAACTTTCATTTAGATTAATATCAAGAATAAAATTTTCTCAAAGAAACATACGATACTGATATGCAGCTGTGATTTATAAACTTATATTACTTCCGTGTCCAATGGCTTTGATATGGAAATATTCATTCGCCGGTTTAGTGCGTTACTGGTTAATACATACAGATTATTGGCAAACAATATCGAATAGAGTTGAGATAGCAACTCCTTTAAACTCTTGGAAGCGTTTAATTGAAGGCGTGTATTTATACGACCATGGGATAAATCCATACGAAGGAGACTCCTTCCATGAGTCTCCAATAATCCTGTTATTCTTCCACATTCTATTGAAGAAGGTCCCCTATATGTTACCACTAATATTTACATTCTTAGACATTTTAACTGCACATGTTTTATTTAAAACGTCAAAAGCATTCATAAGGAACTTTAAAATAGCACAGGAAAAGGATAAAAATGATGTTTCTGAAGAGTCCAAAACAATGCTTTTGACTGAATCACAATTGAAGGAAATACCGGGTTATGTTCTCTCTTTGTATTTATTTAATCCTTATTCTGTTCTGAATTGTGTTGGTATGACAACCACGGTTATCCAAAATTTAACTTTGGCCATATCTTTGTGGGGAGCAACAAACGGACAACAACTGTTGGCTTGTGCATTCATAGCCCTCGCTACCCATCAAGCACTGTATCCCATTCTACTCATCGTTCCAATATCAATATTGCTGGCCGATATAAACCAAGGATGTAATAAATGCTCCTACATAAGAACCCTCCTTATTTTTGTAGTATGTTGGGGATTCTTGATATTTATTTCTGCATTTATTATGAATGGATCATTTAATTATGTGTATAATACTTATGGATTTATGTAAGTGAAAGTAATATATTTACTTAAAACTTAATAAGTTGCTAGTATGTTAATGCAATTTGTGTATTGCAGATTGAGCGTTCCCGACCTGAAACCAAATATTGGCCTCTTCTGGTACTTCTTTACTGAGATGTTTGAGCACTTTAGATTACTTTTTGTGTGTGCATTCCAAATAAATGCACTGGCTCTATATGTGGTGCCGCTGACCCTGAGGTTCAACAAGGAGCCTGTACTGTTGGCTACTGTGCTCATTGCTCTCTCTACAATATTCAGATCATATCCATGTGTGGGTGACGTTGGTTTCTATATGGCTCTGTTGCCGCTATGGAAGCATCTGTTTGCATGTGAGTATGTAATATGAAATAAGGAAATATTTGTAAAAACGTTTATATTTAACTATTGAAATTGTTTAATTTGTTTCATTCTGTCTTAATCACTTAGGTTAAAAACTTAACATATAATACAAAACATTTATGTTCGCTTCAATGTTGATATTAAAAGGGTCTTTTATATTTGCAGTTATGCAGCAGAAGTTCATAGTAGGGTGTGCGCTGATCATCAGCTCGGCCCTAGGCCCCTCGGTGTGGCACCTCTGGCTGTACTCGGGCTCCGCCAACGCCAACTTCTTCTTCGGAGTGACTCTCTCTTTTGCAACTGCTCAGATATTTTTAATCACCGACCTGCTCTTTGCGTACATTAAGAGAGAGTTCACTCTGAAGCACGGCGCGTCCAGACAAGTGGATGGGGCTCCGGCCAAACTAGTACTGCAATAGATGGTGTATGGGTAGTTGTAACTGCATTTAACAAAGAACAAAAATAAACCTGAGAGATTTGGTAGTTAAGAGTGTTTTAGTTACAAATATTTTAATTCAATATACGAATGAAATGTATTGATATTTGATGTAATATTTAATATTAATAGAATACAATGGATTTAATGTTTTTGTTTTACATTTAGTTAGTGTTCACTTTTATGTATGGTGCGTTGTCTCGTCCTTGTGTGGAGTTACTTTAACTATATCACATATTGAAGTCAATTGTTTGAATGTTTTCAGCCGCTAATGTACCTTTTTTTGTACGGTTGTAAATTATGATGTACCTCAGTATAAATATACAATAAAATAAAGTATGTATGTGTGTCTATAAAAATGTATGTCTTAACATTAAACATTGAAGTATTGTTTGGTGCATTATTTATGATTATAAAGGTCCTTATTCCGGGAACCCTCCGGTGACATGTCAGTGTTACCGAGTTAACTCATGTGATAAGTCCCTGCCTAGATGAAAGTAAATGATTATGAAACTTCTATAATATCAATAAAATAATTTTTAATATTGTCTGTGTATGTTAAACAATACGACGCCCCACTTATAACACTATCTTATCTCCCGGCACTCCCTATCTATGACTCGCTAACGCGGATCAAGGAGTGATTTAATTATTACTCTATTTTAAATCGTTTTCAGTCATGAAGGAATATATGTATATAGTGTTGTTTATTGCGGTGCTTCAAAGTGAGTATTATTATGTCAGAGATTTGATAACATTTCTTTAGAGATTAGTTCATGATATTTCGGCGTATGTTTTGTTTTTTACACAATCTAGACCACTACTGACAGTCTGTGAGTTCTGTTCGTTTCTCATGTACTGAGACGTTTAGTGCTTTTACCATTTATACTTGAAGGAAAATATTTAATTTATCTTTAACCACCATGTTAGATTTATTAAAATTGTAAATAATATAGTATGAAAAGTTCGTTTTTGTTATCAAAATGTAAATATTTACATAAAACATGCCCACTGAATTCCTCAAGTGTAATACGAACACGATAGCTCAGTTTACATTGTGTGAGATCAGTATCCAAAGGTCGCAGATTCTAAACCTTTATAAATTTAATTATAGTAATAATTGCTCTTTACATACAACTTATTTTAATATTTTTGTAATTTGACGTAGATTCTAATGAAGTGATCCTGCCGAGTGTGTCGCAACAGTTGTTGGAATGTTACCAAGGCGGCGGGCCCGTGCTGAGCGCTCCGCGACGACTCGATGTCTTCCTCTCGCTCCTGAAAAAGTTGGAACTAAACTCTCGACTCGACATGCGATTACTGAGCACAGCCTTGCTGAGAAGGTATTTCAATTATTTAATACATAGCATCACTAGTATTTGAGTCATATTAACTTATTCATTATTTGTGTAATTATTTTGAAAAGCATCACTCCTTTACAGTCTTCGGCTCGATGGCATAGAGCAAGCGCCTAATTCCGTAGAAACGGATTCTTTCCTCCCATACAGAGCATCGGCCTTCCAATTCAATAGATACAAGTTGATGATGGAATTATTTCTACCAAGTCACGATCTTCTAAATATTAATGAAACTTTGAGTGCGGTAGAAAAGTGTACTCTTCATAGAATGTTGAGTTCCACAGTGCAGCGCTGGGAGCGGGGAGATGAGAGCGTCGTGTGTCCGCTGTCTGCGGAACGAAGACACATGGAAATGAGCTCTAATAGGTAGGTACGTCACTGAACTAAAGATAGATAACGTTCATTGTTATCTATTTACACAGACAAGTTACTTTCTGCGACTGTATGCGATGATTTGTAGTCTGTAGAAAAGGCGTTTGAAATGTGTGTTCTCAGGCAACAAATAGTATTATTGACATATTTGCTATATATTTTTTACAGACACTATTGGATTTAATCATAGTGATGAGATATTATATAATATGACTAATCTTCCTCAATAAGGGGCTGAAATGCAAAAATATATATTTTTAACACAGTATATTTTAGCAAATATGTAGTACAAATTAGTGTAATAAAATAAATCTTCGCGTATAATTATATCATATCTACCAAGCTAAGTTCGCCTAATAAGGACCGGTTAGAAATAAGGTCCATCTTTTTAAATTTTGTTATAATGTTTCAGGATTAACAGCCGATGTCCGATAGAGGATGGAGTGATCAAAACTGAATGGGGTTCAATATCACCCGGCACTGTTGTAGCAGCTCTTGCATCGGCACTGGAAGCTCAACGGGTTACGATTACCGATATATTGACGGCTAACGTATTTAAAGAGGAAGTATCGGAATCATTGGTAGACTCTGCGGCAGACGAGTGGAGCGGTGATGAGTTGGTTAAGGACAGGTCCCACGCGAGCGCCGACATTGACAACGTGTGGGTCGCGACACTCGCAGGTGTGTTACGAAGACTCACTCGTATTTAGACATATTGGGTTCTATTCACATCAGTCTCATAATTTACTAAATATAACTATCGGATTTTAAAACCTAATCAATACGGAATCATTTAAAGTGATTGTCATAAAAGACATTTGTTTTTGAATATGAATGAAAAGCTTTAGACTGGAGTGTGGTTCCAAAAGCGTTCGTTCCATGGAGAAGAGGCGACGAGAAACTCCATTGACAACACATTGACACAATAACAATTAATGAATTCCTAGTTATTACTAACACTCATTTTATTTAATTGATACCACAATAGAGAGTAGTATTTTTACTATAATAACCGTTAAAGAAAATTCCGTTTGGTATATTTTGTAGGTGATTTAGCAGAGGTTGTTATCAACCAAGGCGCCAGGGTGGGAGCCTCGTCCGAGAGGTTGTCGGTGGGGAGCAGCAACCGCTGGAACGACACTTATTTACCGAGAACATACTACTTGTTTCCACAGAACGCAACTGTTCCGGATTGGCATTTTACTGATTCGGAAATTTTAGCCGGTATCGATGGTAATACACTTCAGGTGTTTATTGAAATAACCATACATCTACTCGATGCCTCTTTTTAATACAAAGGTTTTCTTCTCAGGACTTATTTTAGCTAATCACTTACCGTCGTGGGTCGAGCAGAGGCGGTCGTTGCGACTGTCTCAAGTAGTAGAGATGTACTACTCAGATGAAGGCGTATCCTTCGATAAATCCGTCCGCGCTTGTAACAGACACGCGCTGTTTTCCAAAATCGTCAACGGATCTCAGTTATTCACTGAGACTTCTAGGTTTGCCCACATGCTGTCTCTCCAACAGATAACCGTTTATATTCCTAAGGAGGAGATGGAAAGGATAACGACCGCCGCAGTCGGAGCGTTCATGAATTACGTTCGTGAGTTTCAAATATTTCAGTTTTATAATTTCATTTAGTTACTTTACAGTTATTGTTTGCAATTGCTTGCTACACCCAGTTCTTCGACTGTAAATTCTCCTCTGTAAATGCTGCGTCACTACGTTACAGCTGCATTACTGAGGCAGGCTCACCGTGAGTGTCGTGAGAGTCGGTCCGTAGCAAACATTGACCTAGTAGTCGCCACCGATGGCCACTGGAAGGGACGAGAAGTGGAACAATTCATGTCGTAAGTAATACAAACAAAAGTGAAAAAGACTACTTATTTTAGTAATATTGGATATTTTATTTTACCACTCGGTAACTCGTACCATTCAGGAACTCGCAATCTTTGAAAGATTTTTTTTTGTTATTATGAATGATATTATAGATATTAGGTCTTTGGTTCCAGCTGGATTGGAGAGGCCTTGGAGTTGGAAGCTCAGGGTAGCTCCATAGGTCTGGTGCACGGAGCCACGGGACACTGGATAGTGCCTCCTAGCAATTTGACCGGCTTCTTTGAAACACTCAGCAATGACACTATTCAATGTACGTGTCAGTTATTAGGCCATGTAGTAGGTGATATGATCTGCGCTCGTTAGAAATGACCATATAGTGTTCCGACTAAATATTACAATATATATTTATTTATTGACCAAAAAGTACAATAGGTGTACTTAATAGTAAAAACATTGCTCAACGTTAGAACCCACAACAAAAAGACGCTACGAATAAGAATATAATTTAAAAATATTAACATAAATAAAAACTAAAAAAGGTACATATACATAAATATATTTGTTCCCGTTATACATACATATACATAAATATACCTGCAAAGGGCCCAGCCGCCTCAACCTGCCCAACGTGATCTCTCGGGTCATCCAGCACACGCGGCTGCAGACCCTCCAGGAGATAAGGTCCGAGCAGGGCGCGGGGCGGAGCACGGTGGTGCTGCTGGTGGCGGGGGACACGCCCTCCGCCGGCGAGCTGGAGCGCGCCCGCACCCTCATGGCGTCTCTGAGGAGCAGCTTCTACGATGTGTACTTCGCGTACGCCGCCCTCGACGTCACAGACTTTCAGAATATTAATAATGAGTTCATGGATTATTCCGAACTATTTTTGGCGGTGAGTTATATACCCCATAAGACTCGTGGCATTCATCATAAGAATTGTCACCTTAACGCTCAGTTCGTGAGATGTTCAACCATACTTCTTATATTCTCTTTAAATAAAGGACACGTTCAAAATGAATGAACGAATCATTATTTTTCTTTTCAGATAAATTCAATGGCCCTCGTCGACGTAATAGAAGCCGTGGATACTCACTTAGTGAAGAGCGTGATTCCTTCTAGAATAGTCGGTCCTCAATGCAGAGTCAATGACACCGACTACTTACAAGTTCCTTACGAGGACTACGTGCTACCCGGCAGAGAGCAATCCTACCGCATTCATCCGTTTTATTTAAGGCAACAGCCCATTATTAATATTAAGGTAAAATACAGCAGGACGACTACTAAAAGCATTGCGATTATTTTTATTATTAGAATGCTATTGTTACAATATTATATGTATAACTATAGAAATTATAATATATATTGCAATAATTGTTTATAGCAATTTCGTTAACCTTAGTTTAAATTCTGTTGTAGAGATGGCATGTGTTTATTTATAATAGCGCCATCTGTTACTGAAGCCCAAAACTTATGAACTATGTTTAATTTACTAGATGGCTGCTGCTATTCTCTTTTTTATAATAGCAGGCCTAAAAACAGAATTCCATTAATAACTTACCTCTTTTATTATCTTCGTTTGAATAATTAAGTAACTTATTACTCGACTTATTTATTTTTAATTTATACTCACTATAAATAATACGTGTGACGATAAAACTGACTGACTGACGATAAATGCTGTAAAAGTGTGTGATGCGTGACGTCTACTTTTTGTTACCTTTCACGTGACAAAAAGTAGACGTCAAGAAGTTTTATACTTTGTAACAGTTAAGGAGAAAGAGCTATCAATCATAACAAAACTGTTTCCTATTACAAAATCAGAAAAATGTATACGTAATAGTTTAATCTTTAACATAATAAGCATTATAATTATTATTTTTAGTTTCGTAACGATGGCCAAGGCCAGATACTGGTGTGTATGTGGCGCGGTGCTGAGGTCTCCCGAAGCTGCCAGACGATAAAGGAACGCGACACTTACACTTTCAACCTCACTGAGCCTTGCCCTTCCTCGGAATTCTGTCCTCCAGCGCGTTTTGCAGTAACGGCTTTGACGACATTTAATTTATGCGCAAGTAAGAATATATTAATATTAAAAATATTTTATACAATGAACGAGAGCAATTAAAGTTCGTTTGAAAAAAAAATAAACAAAAATATCATTCAACCGAGGCCCCGGGGGGATTCGAACCCCCGATCTCCTGTTTACTAGACAGGCGCTTTAACCAACTAAGCCACGGCGCCGTTGGCAGTGGCAACGAAAATAATACTTATGATATACTTATGTATCTTTATATTTATGATTTATACTTTAGATTGGAATTGTACTAGTACAATCGTAACTATATACCGTATTTTTTTCTTATATTTTTTTATTATAGTATTTAAAAGAAAGCATAGATAATAATAAACTAAAAAATAATTTTGTTATATAAATGTCTAACTGCGGACTTGTCTTTTTGTTTTCAAACCCCTACATATTTAAGAATCTTTAACATGAACTACGATATGTTTTACAGATAGCGACTGTCGCTTGCCGCACCAGGTCGGTTACTACATCCAACACTCTGGGTTACGTTGCCTGCCGCTGCTGGGCGCCGCGTTCAACATCTCGCCTCTTTGGAAAGTGCATATTGGACTTTCACTAATGATCTCATTATTATATTTTGTCTATTAAAACTATGTACTATTTATATTGTTTAACTACTTAGTTAGACCCTTCGCTTTGAATGGTAAATAAAATAATTATATTTGCCAAGAGCGCAAAAAGATATTATTAACTAGAGAAAGAAATAAAAAACAAAAACTTTGTTTACCCCTGGTGGGACTCGAACCCACAATCCCCGGCTTAGGAGGCCGATGCCTTATCCATTAGGCCACAGGGGCTTGTGCAATGCAACTCAAAATAGTTGCTTAAATGACTTGTAAGCTTATTATTGAAAAAAGTACCATGATATGTATATAATATTAACAATAAAAAATAATTATAACCTAAAGGAAATAATTCTAAACTAACCCATAGCTTACTTCTACTCATATTTAATACAATACGTCTTGGTAAAATATCAGTATGATGTATTACTATTTATTTGGATTATTTGAATAATTATTTGTAATATTTAAAACCTTAGAAATAGGATTAATATAAAATATATTATTTATAGATTTTATTATATTTATTATATCCAATTATTTCAACCACTCTACCAGGGACTCCGTGGCGCAACGGTAGCGCGTCTGACTCCAGATCAGAAGGTTGCGTGTTCAAATCACGTCGGGGTCAATAATGACTTTTTGCCTATAAACGATTGTTTGAAATTCTAATTTTTTTTTTCTCTTGTATAAAAGGAGATTTTATTTTCTCTTCAAATACACTAGACCTAAGTAGGTATACATTCAGCTTTATACAAAGGGATGTAAAGTCAAAGTCAAGATGTTTTGTTGCGTGTAGTCACAAATTACCTTATAAAAGTCGAATATAGAGACTCCTTGGATACTATTTTAGATTATTATTAATTTACAAGTTCAAGTCCAAGTCAATTTATGTGTTGGAATATATTAGAGTTGAGGTAATAATTATTCATTTATTATTTTCGCTTGTTAGTGCCACAACAGGTTCTTAAAGATCGCCAACATTCCATTCAGTACACAAGGACATTTTATGAATATGATTGCTTTAGTAATTGTACTACGTTACTTTTATGACATGCAATTATTTGGTTATAAGTTATACATTTTGTGTTCTCAACTGCAAGTGATTGTTTGATTGAATAATAAATAACGTTATAAATGGATAAATACCAAACAATCAATACTGTCGTTTCTGACGCCATTCTCTTATTTATGTGAACTATTCTTGACTATAATTATAGTATACTGTTGCCGACTTTGTCTGCTGCTTCATGAACTATTTTACATTTATTTAAATTGTATTATAAATACCGCTATTTAATAAAATCCTTTACGCATAAACACCTCAAAAACTCTAATTCTAAAAAAAAAATGACACATGGAGATTTCTATTATATTAATTCCAAGAAGCTCATGGAAAGCATCACGTAAGAATGAAATGGAAATACATTGGAGTCCAAGGCTTGTTCAGTGGATTCCACACTCCTTCCTTCTTTGGACTTGTTCAGGGGATTCCAGACTCCTTCCTTCAGTCTAGTCTAGTCTAGTCTGCAAACTATATCGGTATAGCTGTATACTCAGTACATTATAGAAGATTAAAAGAAAATAAACTTTCGAATACTATCATCTATCTGTGAAACAAATTAATTTTCATATTCATCTGTCATAATGTGGCTTGCTTATTGCAATATCTTTTGCAAAATCAGTCTACAGCTAACATCTTATACCTTTTGAGCTGCATTACTACTAACGTATGACCATAAGAATAGTTTATATATAATCCCTGTTGCCATCGACTCCGTTTGTACTTCATAAACTTCTGTACGTCAATAAATATTTTATTATTAACACCTCCATCTATTGGAAATTTATAGAAACCTTTACATATTTGACGTTTTTTTAATCATTTAGACATAAAAACCTCAAATTAATAATTTAAAAGACTGTTAATCAAAATGAAAACTATCCTATCTTTTAAGTTGGACCAAACAATAGATAACTACAACATTTCATTGCTGTCGGTTCAGTGGGTTCGGAGGTTAGCACAAAGGGAAGCAACAAGGGATTCTTATATATAAAGACTGGCTAATTCCCGCCCGCTTCGCTGGGCACACTATTAATTTGGATGTGACTTCTTGTATTAACAAAATGTTTAATGTCTATTTTATATTTAGTGTAATTTTTTAAAATTTTAAATAGAGAAATAGAATGCCAGTCAGTGAATACACAGATTTCCACATCACCAATGAGGTACTGTATATTGGGATGCGTTCCCGTTTTGTAATGTGGCGGGATCCCCAGTAGGCCTACACCACAAAAAAATTGACAGCGTAACTAAGGACATTTTTTTTATTTTTTTAAAATAATGTTTACTTATTTTTCAAATATATCATATTCAATTTCGTAATCAGTTATATATCTACGGCCTTGATTTATTATTTATGACAATTTTTTATATTCAAATTTAAACTTTTTACACCCCCTTCCCCCAACCTCACCTAAACTCTGGTTGCCATAATAACCGTTGCAATGGTAACCGTTGTCATAGTATCCGTTGTCAAGGAGACCGTTGTCATGGTAACTGTGGCTATGGTAAACATTGGTATGGTAACCGTTGCTATGGTAACCGCGGGCGTAAAGTGTATAGCTCCTACAGGTTTGAAACTTGGCGAAATGCAAAAAGTTGAAATCCATTGGGATAGGAATTCCTTAAAAACCGTTTTTAGTGGACGTGGACGTCACAAAAGAAGTAACTATGTTAAAATTGTAAGTTAGTCAGGCAGTTAGTTTCGCAGATTTCGTGATGAGTCAGTGAATGGTAAATCGCTTTTATATGTGTATATATATATATATATATATATAGATATTACACATATTTCTTTAACGAAAGTACTAACTAGTTAAATGTTAACAAATTACAAAATGTCTAATAATATATTTCCGTCTGCTGTTATTAAACTAGGTTTTGTGTAATTAGATAGATATAATTGTATTTACAATTCATAATTGAAAAACTATAGTTAGTTGTATTAAACAAATTCGATTTTCATTGTTATTTGCTAATGTATACAGTTCATTTTTGAATAACATCTTATTTTTGCGTCCTTGTAGGTATAATACGAAGCGAGGGCAGTGCCGGATTGAGGCGACGCCGGACCCATTGCTAATTACAATAAAGGGGCCTCTCTTTGATTTACGGTATCGATAATTAAAATGTTTTCGTAGTGGATTTCTACGGGTTTGATGTTCAATGAAGGTAATTCTGTATATTAGTTATATTACATTTTAAAACCAAACAGTTTTCTAAACCTTTAAGTTTCCTAATTATTTTATCTTAGATATATAATGATGGCTGCACTTACTGTCCATATATTATATGTCAAAATTTGAGCGAGCCTCAGAAGGTATATTATTGTCAATATTATTTATTACTTTTATTTATATCTTTTCACTTCGATTCAATACACAAGTGATCACTAGGATCACCTGTTTACGTCAAAATGGGAGTGGCGGAAGGGCCTATTTTGATACCATACTTATCGAAATAAGCACAGACCTTACACTTTCTAACTTAAAATGTGTCTTTACACTCTGTAACTTAAAATTAGGTTACAGTGCTCCAAACGCGCCCTGGTCTGAGAAGAGCCACACAACAAACTCAGCCGGGTTGTTTTTTTATTGTGATCACTGTTTCACAAACGTCAATATACTTAGTGAGCAATGTACAAACAACTAGAACCTTATATTTAATTATAAAAAAAAAGAAATCCGTAGCTAGCAAGACAACCAGTCACTATCACTCCCTTCGCCATATTTGAGGGAAGCGGGCAACCCAGCCCCCACCGCTACCATAAATAATGGTTTCTGAGGGAGCGGTGTGATGCAACCAGTAGATCTAACGAGAGTAACAAAAAGCATAAAAAAATGTTTTGGTTACTAGTTAATCGCTAAAATACAATTTATTCCCAGGCCCTATTGTGGCTAATGTGATCCTTTTCACTATAACTTTTATTCTACCAAACTTATTTGAATGAATAATTTGAATTTATTTAGTTACCAATTTACGCCTTACCTGGGGGGAGTTTATAGTAAAAGTGTGTACAATTTACTCTCAAGGAATAAATAACCTTTTTTATGGAGCCTAGTAATGGGCATAGCAAGTATTTTTATATTTCTGTTATCAATTTTGATGTACACAATATTTATTAATATTTTTGTGTACAGAAATTAAATTTTCATAAATATATTAATTATACAGTCATAATTTTGAATTCTTTGAATTTATTTTTTAATGACTTTCGGGACCTCATATTGAAGATTGCTTCAACAGCCCTCCTTTGCAATACAAAGAAAGTTTAAATATCTGATACATTACCCCATAACAGTATGCTGTATGACATGATACTATGAAAGTAACTAAAGTGAACTATTCTAGCCATTGTAATGTTTGTATCATGTGGTAGAACTATGGCTGTAATTTATTATCAAAACAAAAACTTCTCAACGAAATAAATACCGAGTGACGAAAGCGAATCCACTGACGAAACTCCTGATACGAATTTTGCGACGAAAAAAACCACGAACATTTTTATTCACAAACGTAAACAAACACAAAAAATGTGAATGTGTTCGGAACGTTGCACAAATTGCCTTGATCAATCTAATAAAATAAAAACAAAAATGCAATTTGTGCAACGTTTCGAGCACATTCAAATTTTTTGTTTGTATTTTTTTTTGTTTGTTTTTTTGTTTGTTTGTTTGTTTGGCAAAGTTTGTTTAGCAAAAATTTTCAAGGTGGAAATAAGTGATTTTATACTGGTGCGGAGCCAAAAACTAAATTTTAGTCTCATTTTTCAAACGGCCGTAGAGGTGGAGGTGGTAGGTATATTGCTAAGTGTAAATGCATTTTCTGGGTCTATGGGCCAAGGGCTTTCTAAAAATACCACACTCATACCAGAAGGTCTCATGTATAAAAAAATCGATATTGCGCGTATATATACGAGTTAGACTTTCAGCACTATGGGTGCTTTCGTCACTCGGAGCTAGCTAACGCCCGCTTTGATTTGGTTCATATTATAATAACAACCGAACTAACGGTGAAATTAGAATGTATGTTGACAATAACAGACCTACTGGGATTCGCTCAATTCGCTCGCTGTTTATACTGATTTAAACATTTGAAATAAATACAGCGTGACAGGTGAACGGAGAAATGCGATATTGTAACATTGTGTTATTTTGTTAAGGTAGCATATATTTAATATATTAAACATAATAATGTTTAAAAAAACCGTAACCTTCGTATAAATATTAACGAAACAAAATGTGGGCAATCTATCAATTTGCCAATTTGGTCACTCATCAAGCTTAATCCACAGGTAAGACTTTGGTGGCATTTTGTGAGGAAATTCAATTGAGTTAACATATCCTCTCATCTCATTTTCACGGGATTGCCTAAAAACTGATTTGGTGTACATATGATTACAATACTCCAAAAGACCTAAATGGATAAAAATATAATAAATTGTGATGTGCTTTATTATTAAGTCAACATAAAAAAATCACATTCCGGAAAAATATTTAATTTTCTCGAATAAACTCAGACGATTTGGGCTTATTAATATTAAAAATCAAAACTGTAATCACTTTACACTTGCGATAATTTGTTTATTTTACTCAAAAACTACTCTCGTCTATCCGTCTCATATACTTTTAATATATCGCAAACATAAAAAAATATATTTAAAAAAAACACCATATTTTCCTTATAAGTCCCGATATATGTAATATTTAATAGATTATAAAATGTAATTAAGCTGGAATGTCAGACGTTTTAACTTTTTATAAGGCAGTTAACAGTGAGAAATAAATAAAACTATAAATATTTTTAGAATAACTTATTATTAATATAAAAAACTTGACAGGAAATAAATATCCGCTCATTGTGACAGCTACTGGATTTACGCTTATTTATTTCTAACTAATGCAAGCAAGTTGTTTTCTTGTGAAAATTAAAGAGTTTTTCATTGTAAAGAATTCTATATGTTGCCCAGGAAAACGTTATAACAGGTGCTATAATCGTACCAAATGGTCAGAAAAAAATCACCCAAGAGTTATTCCGTAATTATTCCGTGATGCGCGAACAAACAAACAAGACAATTTTAAATTATTCTGTTCTGTGCCTTGTACTGACGGTAGCTTTATTAATTTCTAAATATAGGAACTACTTATGTGAAAATATTTCCTCATTAATAGTTGTTTTTAAGTATGTCTTTATACGTCATATATATTGTCTTTTAAAGTCATTTAATAAATAAACTTATTACTACTATAGCGCATAGTTTACCGTATATTTTGTAATTATTTTTTTCAAAAGTGGGGGACCTGCTCATTTTTATGTTTTACCACACAACACAGTCCGGCCCTGTGCCGACGGTCACCTAACTGACTGGAATAACGTATCTGCCGCTACTTTTACAACCGAGGCATTCTTCACCGTTACACACCTACATGCAAACATCTCTGTGGTAAATTCTGCGTATCTACATCCATTTAAGTGCACGTACACGACACGCCTACCATTTTGCATTCGTGTGTGAGAAGTTTTATTTGTGTTGGTGGAAATCATTTTATGAAAAAATCAGTTTTTAACGAAACGACGATACACGATATTTTATTTGGCACTTTTTAGAAACGGTTTTTTATTACACTTTATTCATCATTTGTTTTCAGCGATGACGTCACTGTATTCTTCTGGTATTTTTGTTAGTAAATGTATTCTAATCTAGACACATTGAAGTTATTATAAATGATACATCAAAGTGCGAACAGCTTCTAGTACCGAAGAAAGTTGTACTTTCTAGTAATATCTCGTGGGTGGGTACATACGTGAATATAAACTATTAACCTTGGTAACCGATACAGATCAATTATATCGAATCAATGACGTACACGGTTGACGCAGATCGTCTAATGTTACTCAATAATTCTTTATTATTGTCAATTAAGTTTTAGTGAACTTTCGGCTCAATTGACCCGCGTCCAGCGACTGGCGCGCGTGACACACCACTCGCACCAGCCGCCGAATTACTTTCTGTTGACATAACATAAAAAAACTAGTCTTATAAGCTACAAGCCAGCTATTCGGAAATGCAAGGTTTACTTAAGAAGATAAATGCCAAAATAATGTTATCATTTACTACAAAAATATAGTTTGGAATATTATAATGCTATTTTTTGTCGTAAAATTGTTCGTTTTGATTTTACTTTGTTGGAATACTTTCTTTTCAACTTTTCTGAAAATTTCGGAAAGTAAGTAAGCAGGTAGTAACCTGCTAAAATGAAGGTAGAGGCTTTTTGTATCACTCTGATATATGACTTACATTACATGTGTGTGTGTGTGTTTGTGTGTTTATTGCATTTGTCAATAAAATATGTGGGTGTCGTGTCGTATGTCTTGAAGGCCGACGCTCACGTGTCCGTAAACTGTTATCTACAACAGATTAATTGCACATGTCTTTTCAATTGCCACAATTTGCAATACTCAAATAAACTAACAACATTCATTTAATTTGTGCCGATGTAACATTAGTCGTGAATTGTAATTTTCTTAAATTATCATTTTACCTATATAAAGTATTACAAATATATTTTTTGTTATATAAAGATGGCTGCTCCGTCTGTGTCTGACACTGACATGCGTTAAAAACAAAGAATGTTCAATGATTTTATCATTCTCAGTAATGAGTGCTTCAAGGTTTTCTGATGCAAAAATGTGTTTGTTGTTTTATTATCGTAATCATTTTAGATTTCAGATAAGATAAAAATGGGTGTGTTTAAATTCCAATAAAACATTAAGTCATCCTGCTTGGACAAATTCCAATTATTAGTAAATGTTGGTAGGAAAGTTGCAATGAACACGCCGCATGACGCGCGGAGGCTCGGTGCAATCAGCCAATCACAGGCCGCCAAGTAGCGCGCGTCAGAGGCGGGAGTGCGTACTGTCAACTAAATAATACAATTTAAGGACAAAATATAGCAAAACTTTAAATGGGAATTACAGAATTGATATGGACTTGTTTTTGTGGGTTTAATGGATAGTCATCTCAACTTTCGGTATTTGTGAATATATTTACTTAATTAATTAAACTGATTTGCTATTTTTTAGCTTACGCTGATGCAATATGTGTTTGTAGTGACGATACATCGACAACTCACATATGTTGATTGATAGCAATGGCGGCGGTGCGGACGTGTCGCGCCGCGCCACACCTCCGCGCCAAAACACTTTCTAAAAACTGACGTCATTGACCTCCAATATTCTAAGAACATTCGTCTATTCTCCTTTAAATAACCTTCAACGTTCTACATTTTCAAGTTGTAAGAACGTTGGAATAAATTACTTTATCTCTCCCTTGCTAAAAACGGAATAATTTAATTCTTGAGGATCTTTTTAACAAATATTATAGTGAATATGAAAAACATAAAAAACATATATTAAAATGATTGAGTACTGTTGCGAAGGTTACGCAATTCAGATGGTTTAGAAATAGATGTGTTGCATAACGTCTGCTTGTGCCTTGTGTGTAGTCTGTGGATATCTGTCTATGGAATGTATAAAACAATGCAATACTGTCCCGAGTTAGTGATTACGAGCCTGGCGCCAGAATATCTAGATTGATGTAATTGTCACCGATTAAGAGCGGAATTTTCCGATCGCTTTAAACAAGAACAAATTAATATTATACATACATTCTGTGCCGCACACACGTCTTGTCATGTAGATGAGTGTGTCTGTGTGTGTTTGTATTTGTGTGATTTGTCCTTCATACATTATTCAAAATAAATATTAAATACATAGACGCCATGTTGGTTACAAAGTTGCGGCTCATTAAAAGTAAATTCTTTTGTAATAATGTTATGTTATTATAATTGTTTGAATGTTACAAATTAATATAATTATATAGAGTGATATAACTAATTCTAAAATATGCTACAACTGAAAACATTAAATTTGTTGTAAATACATATAATTTTTTTGTTGCAATGCGCTAAATTTAGCGTTATAGTTACGGAGACAGAATAAATTATAATTTGCTATTATTAGTGTGAAGTAGTGAAGTATTATTAATAAAAGTATTTGGTATATTTTTCGCTGGACATATCAGCATAAAACATATTTAATATTTTTTTACAGTGGACAATTTTTCTATTACAAAAATAGAACTCGTAATTAATTTTTATCGATTTATATAAATATTTTACTTATACAGTGTGTGTGTGTGTGTGTATGTGTGTGTATAACGGCTGTTTAGATCTAATATTATTTTCTAAATCCACAAGAGTAAAAAAAAAATATGTCTTTACATTTGCAGTTTTTTTTCTGCTTTTGTAAAGTGGCTACTATGAATATTTTCGGATTTCTTTCAGTGCCATTATATTGAGATTCCACTGTTTTTTTTCGTTTATTTCAGTTTACCTTTATTTAATAATAAGTATTATTTCTCTACAATATTTTAATAAATGATAGTGGATACAAAAATACAAATCTTTTTTTCTTATTATTAACTAATCATTAGGCTAACTTATCGAATTGATTGCGATGGTTCTAGTTGTTCGTACATTATTAACCTAAGATATTGACGTTTGTGAAACAGTGATCACAATAAAAAGCCCGGCTGAGTTTGCTGTGTGGCTTTTTTCAGAGCAGGACGCGTTTGGAACTCGTCTAGCTAAGCGTAAGAGAAGCTCTTAACCGTTTGGGAGACCTTTTTTTGTGTTTAGTTGTCTCCGGAATACGACAAGATAATTAGTTAAAAGTTTTCTCATGTATGTTTGAGCCGAACGCGGATGTTACAGCGAAAACAGATTGAAAAAATGTTTAGCCATTCAAAAGTTATCAAGAAAAGAAGAAAGAAGAGGGGCTCAGCTCAACACCCGCCGCGCACGGTCTGCGGATCCTAGTAGCCTTATTTTAATTTGCAGAGTGTCTACAGAACGGCTTATTGCAAGAGGTATGATATCAAAATATATGCTCCTGACTCTTCCATTTGGCTTACACTAGTGTGCAGTAATATTGATTTAAAGTTATCAATAAATAAATAAATAAATAAAGCATAGAAACATAACATTGTGTCATAAAATAAACAGCTTATAAATGATGGTATTATAAAATAATGAGTGCTTGTGTTAAAAGCATCAATTATGTTATTAGATAAGTTACGATGCGACTAGCGACTATGGATGGTTCTACAAACGCTTGTGTGAGTGCCGAAGCACTCAAGTACTTCAGATTAATTGATAACACCGAAGTCCAATCATATTTAACTGATACTAAGATTTGGATAGATGAATATGCATTTGTCAAAAACAGCTGTTTCATTTAAACAAATTTAAATGAGCTATAAGTAATCCCAGTGCCGGCGTTAGGGGGGCGCGCGATGGGGTAACGGCCCGGGGCGCCAAATTTGGGGGGCGCTGTGGTCTGGGGCCTCGGCCTTCTGTCTTTCGCGCTGTGTACCCTCAATACTGTGCTCTATATGCCGTATTCACAACTATGTTCAGCTGTCAGATGATTTGGTTCAGCAAAAAATAAATACTCGATATTGATTTCCTTAAGTGGGCGCCTAAATATTTTTGCCCGGGGTGTCAGTAGCCCTATTGCCGCTGCTGAGTAATCCGAAAACATCTCAAATGTCACACGTAGTTTTTAGCAACAAATATTTTTTCCAAAGAAATAGAAGAGAAATAAAACATTTCAAACCTGTATTTTTATATTCTTTACTCTCTAAGTGCTATGATTGTTATAATTGATGTTCAAGACAATGAAGCAATGAACTTCGGATTACGACTGAGCTGTTACATCACGCGATAGCGTCCGTTAATCAAAACGATCTAACTACAAGGCTAATTAGCAGTAATTAATATGAAAGTTACGGACTAAATTGGTAATATTAGCAATTACTATAATAATATTTTTTATTCATTTTCATTTGTGTTATGTGTAAACGTCAACCTGACAATATATTAATTGTTAGTGCATATTACTTCTAATAAAACTACTAGCTACTTTAATATTTAATTAGAATGGACATTTCATTACACAACTTTAAGCGCATTCTTTGTTCCTAAAAAAAAATGCACCAATCACAGGGTCGCTAACAGCTTACAACACCGAACTGTTTACTATGATGTTATGTCAGTATCTGTGTAAGTATACAGAACTAGTAAGTTTGTCTAGTAGGGTATGTGATAGGGGTGTATCATTTAATGACATTTGGTTTGATGTTACGAATATAGAAGTAGTTGGTCGGGTTCTTGTTGCAAGTGTCATCTCTCGCTCGTTGTTATATAAACATCGTTTGTTATGCACTGGACGATGGACGAGCGGAAAATTACTGTATACCAATCGAAGCTATTTACAATACCCATAAGAAACGATACAACGGATGCCTTATTTTATACAAACCGGTTATTCACCGAAAACATTTAAAATAAAAAAGTAATGTCGTTAAAAATTTGCTCACTTTGGTGATGCCATTTTATATAAATGTAAAGGACAAAAGTACAAAACTATTAAGAAATAACAATTCCTTAATTTAAAATAATTTCACCATAAGCGGTATATAAAAATATTTATAAATTAATAAATATAAAAATATGTTTTTTATGAGCTGAATTCAAACGTAAGGCAATAAGAATTCAAGGCCGCTCGAAGTCTAACACAGAAAGTAGCGATTACTCGTCGCAGCGGCGGCTCCTGATTGGTCGGCTCGGGGGGCCTGGCGGGGTGTGGCGCGAGTCGTTCAAATACCACTCGTATTTCAAGGTATAATAAACGTATAAAAAAATGTACCAGGAAAATTAACTTAAATGTCAGACGGGTTCAGTTTTTTTCTAATAGTAATTTAAATTATAGGTATCGTTAATGGCATTTCTGTTCTAGAATATCGTATTTTTAATATTGAAGTTATTATTCTAAAACATCATTGAATAGTAAAACGAGGTCGTGTAATAATTAACCGTCGTCCTAGACTGGAAAGCAATTATGGTGGTAATTTCAATGTAATTATATCTTAAATATATGTAATATAAAAATTGAAAAATATTTTTTTACTTAAATACATATGCTTTATATAAACTATGAAATTATTAACTAAGATACAAAGTTTACATACACCTATGATTCATGTAAATCTAATTCCTTGGTTTTACTTACGGAAAATAGTTTACTAATTAACTTTCCTTCCCCTCTGTAACGGTCACCTCTTCAACGTATTGTATTATTGTACCTATATCTTTTTTGTATTTTCTTGTAAAATAAATCCTAAGTGTAAGTTTATCTTGTTTATTCAGATAGTGTCTATAAACACACCAAATTTAATCAATATTCATCAGGCATCAGACCAAAAATTTTTATCTATTGTTTAGAGCATTATTTCGCAAAGTGGGCGATAACGCCCCCTTGTGGGCGCCGGATGCTTGGAGGGGAGCGGTAAGGGGCCCCAAAAAAAAATGGAGGACGCTATTGTGATGTTGACTATTTTTAATTATGAATATAAGATACTCTTAATATTGTAAAGTTACAATAATAATATTGCTCTCTCTCTCTCTCTCTCTGGTAATATAAGTCGTTTAGAATATAGGTATAATTAAACTCTAGGAGTGACTCATATGATATTGATATTTAAGGTATTAACAAAGTAACTGATTTTAAAAGTGAACGTTAGACGAAATAAGTTTGAGAACTCGCCTGGTTTAGAGGTAATATTACTTTTTAAACATTAAGTAAGTAAATACATATTACATTTATGATACTATTTTGTTATACTTATAGAACTAGGAGCGCCAACAGATCCTCAATTTCGACTCTCTACGCTCGCGAAATCTCGGGTGCCGTTTGCATATTGAGCGAAGCAAGCCCAGTGTAATGACTCATCGTTTCCCATTGACTTCAATGGGATATCAGTTCATTGTTTTTTTTTTAAACCATTACCTAATGTGTGTCTTTTTGATTGCAAAATTTCATAATTTTCCGTCAAGTAGTTTTTGAGCCTATTCGTGACAAAGAATGTGAAAAAGGCTCCAGTAGAACGCTCCGCTCGCTGCGCTCGCTTCGCTCAATAAAGCTCACCTTCGCTCTCCTACATACATACTGACATATACATATTTCATAATGAGTGTATTATCACTGTATTCTCTCACTGTACTCGTATATCAGCGGTTCTCGCGTCCCGGCCGACTACATCGATATTCATATATTATTCAAATTAGATTATTATAATAATCTTATCTTTTCAATGGAAACTTTTAGTTTTTGGTATACGTTAGCTATTGTATTAATAATACAAATCTTAAAAAGATATATTTTTTTAATGAAGTTCTTTGTTATAAGTATATTTATTGTTTCATTTAGCACAAACAAAAAAGCACATTCAAGTTATTTTATTATTATTATTATATTTTTTACACATTTTTTGCATTTTTTAAACAACGTTAACGTTATTTAAAAAATTTATATATGTATATATATATATATATATATATATATATATATATATATTTATTAATATATATATATATATATATATATATGTATATATAAATATATTATGCAAAGAAGTTAAGTACAGTGTTCTGATAATAATATTACGCGCATTTTTAACAAAATCATTTCGTCATTTGATAAGTTTGGCTTTTTTATAATTTGTTTAAAACATATAAACTAGTACTCATGATGACAAATTTATAAATTCCTTTTTATGTTGTAGTTATAAGTGTTCTATTCCAAGTCCAAGAAAATGGTGAGAGATAAGTGGATAAAGCTCGCTCAACAGACCTGAAGTTACAGCTAAAATTTGCTGTCATAATCTCTTTGATATTTGGCCAAAATGATAATGATAATGATAAAAGTGACTGACACGCGTGTTTCTTAGTATGTTATATTAAAATAAACAGCTGACTCTTCATGTTTAATTTACAGGTGTGGGGGAATATTATAATGATTTTGAAGGAACTTAGCATTAAAGAAAAGTATTAGAAAAGGCTTAACTATAACTAGGGTCCGCCAACCTCGTCTCCAACGTCTCCTTCTTCTTTTCTTGATAACTTTTGAATGGCTAAACATTTTTCAATCTGTTTTCGCTATAACATCCGCGTTCGGCTCAAACATACATGAGAACATTTTTAGCTAATTATCTAGTCGCATTCTGGAGACAACTAAACACAAAAAAATAGGTCTCCCAAACGGTTAAGAGCTTCGCTTACGCTCAGTAATACTAATCTCAATAATACTAATCTCAAATAGTAACAGCAATGTGCTTAGCTGGAAGTTTTCATTTCGTTATTCAGACGAGCGTCTCTTGTTAGAAGTGTTTATTTGCTGCGACAAACTGTCCCAAAATTAAGGTATCAGTTCAGGTTGCCTCAATAAAAACTGTTTCAGTCGTTGACGATTCTTGAATTTTTTAATTTTATCATAAAACCACAAATAAAGAGAAAATCAGTTAATTAAATTATGCTGAAATCAATTCAATCAATCAATTCCAAGAAGTGTTTGCTTGACGTCTTATAAACATTGATTTTTTTAGAAATATGTGTGTTTAGTAATATTCCTACTATTGCTTTTTAGAACGAAGTTCCTCAACGCAGCTTACGGGTCGTGTTATTCAGGAGATATCGTCACGTAACGAAATCACATATGCTGTGTGTGTGCGTGTATCTCTCTCTCTTTCCCTCGGTCTGTGTTTCTGTCTCTTTTTATCACATATCCTCAACAGAGGGATGTCCAAACGCATTTTTATGAAAACGCATGTATTATTTGTGTTTTTCTTTTAGATCATACGGGAATATTGTTTAATTGCAATTAATTAAACTGCAGCAAATGTGTCTAAAACAGGGTTAGATAATAAATTGATAAAATTATATAACTTATTACAAGTATTTACTGTTTACATTCGTTTATTGTAATGTGATTTGAATCTTTATTGTTTATATTATTACTTAAATTATAGTGACAATAATGAAATCATGCGTTAAGAGGCCAAAAGAGTTGTAAGGTACTTCGTTCCTGATGGTGGGTCTTCCGCACAATATTTTTCTTATAAAATAATACAATTCTTTAGAAAAGCAAAGATTATTAATAATTTTAACATTATATTAATATAAAACCTTTTTAAATGCCACATTACAAATATTCCAGAACCTCCTTTAAGTGAGTTTGAATATAATTATAAGTGGAACATGTTTTTATAACCCATTTAAATTTGATATTAGATATTGTATTCATCTTGCCTGACCCCATTCCCCACTTACTGTCACACATAATGAGACGAGATTTATACTTGACATTGATAAACAAGATAAAATATCTCGCTTTATTTGAGTACACCATGCTTATTGGTATTAGCATGATTATTGCATAATGTATGCATTGTCACTAGATGCAACTGCGCACAATATTAATGGAATTAAATATTACATGGTGGCATGTGGCCTGCATAATTAATATTTTTGTTACCCGTAATATCATGGCTTCGCTTGGTCTAATTTTTTTTTGTATCTGAACTGAACTCAAGAGAATAAGAACTGCATGAAATGTTTAAAAATATATGTAATTGTGTTAAAACAATGTAAATTATTCTGAATATTAAATTCGTTATGTAAATATACTTAAACGAAATCAATTGTAGTTGTTTATTTAAATCATAATGTTTTAAGATAGAGCTTGAGGTAGCCATTTCTGATTATATATAAAATGATATTAACAGTATGTGATTTATTATAATACTTGACACGTTTGCAGTCTCTTCAATTTTATTAAAACAAACATTGTAGATAAATGACTATTTGCTTTAGAGATCATGATGTATGACTGTTTGTATTTCCGTCATTAATTACTAACTCGTGTATGAAGCGTTATGGGCTGACACCGCGACTCGTGCGTTTATTTTTCGCTCTAAATTTGGGTTCGCTTGGAAATTTAAATATACTTCAATTTACTATATCCTATGAAAATAATAAGTATTTTATGTCATATAAAGTATTAGATTTATTTTATTAATAAAGTTTTTAATGTTGTAATTGTTGTCGGGGCTGGTGCAGCCTTCACCTCCGTGGGTCCTCGGTAGCATTGGCCGAGAAATACTTCAGAAACACGAACTTCGCATGACATTTGATATTTAGTTGTATAACAATAGTTTTAATAAATTTTATGAAGGAAAATATTTTTTTTTACAGTATGCGTTACAGTTAACAATAAAAACAGAATGCTTCTTTTTTAATTTTATTTTATTTTGAGTTATAAAGTGGAAACATTTATAACGTAAAGCTACCATAAATGCATCCGGTGTAATATCTTCGCTATTTTCAGGATAGCACGTGTTTGTGTATTTTGTTAGCACTGTGTGTTAGTAGAACGAGCTTCAGCTACCGCACTATAAATATATATAAATAAAACACAGAATATCTACAAAATGTTTATTTTATGTTTTAATGAATATTGCAAATTGTTAAATAATGACAAACAAGGTGTCGCGAAGGTCACTTGCCCATCCGCTGGATGGACCACTCCTGCTGGCACAGCGGACACCTGTTGTTCTGCTTCACCCACAGCGACATGCAGCAGAAGTGGAAGCTGTGGTTGCACTCCCCCCACACCACAACGCAATCCTGCTTCCCGTAGGAGTCCTTCTTACTCTCTCCTTGACATCTGAGGCAGGCGTCTGGAAATAATAAAAAGGATTTATTTCATTGACGTGTGTTTATATTATTAACAGCATTTGTGAAATAGATTTTAACTGTGTTTCATTTGTAATAAGTTGCTCTGAAACTGTTTATTTATTTCGTAAACGAAATAAAACACCTTGTAACTACGTATGTTATCAAATGACCCTTATTTTAAAGTGTTACAATCCTATATTATCTTATAAATTGAACACCATACAACTCATAGTAATGTAGTTAACTATTGTAGTCTATAATTTTACGATTAACTTGAATTTTTATTTATTATATCAATGACGGTGACTCAGTAGTCAATACAATCAAAAAATAAAATAATGGGTTAAAAGAGTATCCAGTTTGTTGTCGAATCTTCTTGGAACCGAGCAACAAGTGATAGTGATAGATAAAATTCTTAGACTTATAGTAACACATTATATTATACTTATTTCAAAGATAGTGAATACACTCATAAAACTATTGTTACGTGTTATCAATCGCTCCGTTCCTTTGAAGAGAGCGATTACATTATTAAGATAATGTAATAATGTAATCAATCACTGAAGTATTGTGACGGAGGTGTTATGACAGGTTTGTTTAGTAAGTATTATTAGTTTATTGGCGGTTCTGCTGTGGAACCTTCCAGCATCTACACTCCAGTGACGTCATAACGGGTATATATTGAAACCAACATGACGTTTGTGACGTCAGGTCATAACGAACTGTTGCATGCAAATTTCCTTGACAAAATTTGCCATTTACCAGGTCATCTAATGTGTGCACTGATGTGTGACGTGTGTGGTCACATTCAGGTGAGATAGATGTTTGTTTCAAAGGTCTGAAAAATGTCTGACGTTCGATAATATAGCAATTTTGAAATTGCGTATTGAAAGCAACCAGCACACTAACATCGGAGAGGGAGGCTGTTAGTGAGCTTATGATCAGCAAACATTTAACTTTAAGACACAATATTTGAGATCAAATAGCGCGCTGAAGATTGTATAATGGAAAGGAGTGGAGTGGAGTGGGTCCGTAAGTATATATGTAAGTGTATATGTGCAAGTGTATATATGTAAGTGTATATGTATAAGTGTAAGTATAAGTGTATATGTGCAAGTTTATGTGTAAACGTATAGTGTATAATTGAAATAAAATATTGACTTTGACGCTTTACAAATAAGTTTTCCACAACATTAATACGTACTGCGATCAATACCGTGTATGAATAAATAATTACATTCAGGTATGCAATAAAATATAATCGTTAATAGACATACCATATCTGTAATTCTAATTTTTATGTTATTTATTTAACAATTTTTAAATACTTTATATAATTTATTAATAGAATACAATGATATATCTTATTAGTGGAACGACGTGTTTTATTAAAATAATTACTGGAATGTCTCCATATATTGTATCGAGATAAGGACGCCTTAGTCTCCGATACAACTATGATTATGGACTGTGTTATTTTAACATTAAACCTACCAAGTACCGGCCAAATTGACTGTTCCCAAACTTTTGTAAAACTTACACATTTTTGAACGTTATAATATCGTTATCAAACTACATGACAATTCTTAGAATATGCATATATTATTTTCTACACTCTTTACTTTTAGTTATTTCCATTATTACCTGCGTTATATAATAAAATAACTTTTAATTACCGGTCAATTTGACGGCGTGCGGTAGGAACAGGTATACAAGAAGTCGGTAGGTTTAGTGTTAAGGTGCACTAAAAAAAACGACTATTTATTATTAATAAAAAACCAAGGTCATTTTAGTAACATTTAATACTATCATAACATTTTTTTCTAAGTTATCTTTGAGATGCCGGAATCAAGTATGCTCGAGGTCGATTCACAGAATTTGGAAGTGTCTATTTTCATTATGCAAGTTATATATCTACCTACTTTTTTGCATACCTCAATATATATATATATATTATATTCTCTATATTGAGATACATAGTAACTGATTTCCTAATCACTTGTAAGCACGTTCATACAATTTTGTTAATTTGGCTCAGAAAGTGTAATTAGAATGTATGTTACTCGTATATTCGGGTCTGCAACATCCGTTGGTGTTTTATGAACTTCCATCCTCAATGAAAAACTGATAGTTTGACTGTTTATAAAAGAATCTAAAAAATTTAAATTAAAAATAATAGAAGAAAATATATTTAGATATAAAAGTTTTATGGAAAGTATTTCTTTTATATGCGGGAGAAAATTCCATGCAAGTTTATCTATTTTCTCTGTTTTATCGAAAGAAAATGGAACTGGTCATAAATTGTTTGTTGTGTCAATTCTTACTAAATTCTAATTTACTCTCGCTCTCTCTCTGTGTCTCTCTCTCTCTCTCCATAGCATGCAGAAAGTCTGCCTTAAAATAATCATACTTCATTATATATTTTTATTAAAACAGACAATTATAAGTAAATGTTTTTTAAAACATTAAGTGTCGTCAGGTCTTTCAAAGAGGTTATTGTAGAGACTGCACTCGAAACAATGTTATGGAAAATTTGAAGTCGTACAAAAACAACTTTGTTAATATTTTTAAATTTGTAACAAAGAAATAAAAAGAATTTAAAACTACAATTTGAAACAAAAACAGAGGAACATTAACATAAAGTTAAAGAAAACTGTACGTGATTTCCGAAGTAAATGGAAATCATTTAGATGTTCGCTAATTTATTTAGCACTAGCTGTTGCCTGCGACTCCGTCTGCTCCCAATCACTTCAAGTAACAGCCTTCTATCATCATAAAGTTTTACAGAATTCGTAAATTTGTAGTCTTACTATAAGTTAATTGAGCGACTTTTTCACATTCTTTGTCACGAATAGGCTCGAAAACTACTTGACGGAAAATTATGAACTTTTGCAAGCAAAAAGACACACATTAGGTAATGGTTTAAATAAAACTGACAGTGAATAAAAAAAAAAATTTGAAAAATGTCATGTCAAAAAACTGATATCCCATTGAAGTCAATGGGAAACGATGAGTCATTACACTGGGCTCACTTCGCTCAATATACGAACGGCATACGAGATTTCGCGAGCGCAGCGAATCGAAATTGAGGGTCTGTTGGCGCCCCTGGCATATATGTTTACTTCCCCTCCAATCCCACGTGAATACGGGGATAAAAAGTAGTCTATGTAACTCACTGACAATGTAGCTTCCGATAATTCAGTATTTATTCGTTATAAACATACAGACATATAAACAAAAGTTTTATCTTTATAATATAAATATTTGTTTGGTAAACCCTAAAAATATTATATTGTGAAAATTTTGAGAATTGATATGACGTTTTAAGGAAAAATAATCCTCCCAACTGTACGCAGTGATGGAGTTCAATTATTTACTTATACTGTTTACTTGTTACTATTTACTATTCAATTTGCATTTTGTATGACAGTCGTGTTGTATTTCATCACTGGTATTGGGACTGCTAGTTTTAGTTTATTTAGACATATCCAGGGGCACTCAAATACTTCTCGAGGTTGTTTACCTTTTCAATGTATGTGTGTACATATTTAACACGTACCTAATAAATGAAGTCATGTTCTTATTCATGAGAAATGACTGGTGATTTATAAAGTAAGACAGAACATAAGAGTAAAGATAATTGTTCGTTAAAGGTTAGACCTCAATGTACTGAGGTGATTGATCTCGATATTTTTTTTATCATTTTTCAATACACTGTAGTAGTGGTCGAGTGATTAAATTAACATGTTTGTAAGCAAGCTTGTATCTCTTTTTGTTTGAGAGGTGGGCAAACAGGCGAGCGGGGTAAGTGATCAGCACCGCCCACGAACTCTTGCATCCGGGGAATCGCGAAGCCGGCCTTGAAGAAAATACCGCCGAAGGGTTCCGTTCCACATCCTGGTGACACGTGGAAGAAGGGTCCTTGAAAACCGCACAGTAGCAGGTGGTATTGCAAAATGAATAAATTTGTAATACCAAAATGATAGCAAGAGTAATGCAGCCGGTTCATTATCCAATTTACCGAGCACTACATCACCAAGCACACTAGCACAGCATAGTGTTAGTGATCTGGTGAACAGCTTGTGATTGCACACCTTTAGCCATCAATCTCATATATATGACGTGAAAAATATTAATTAAATTGTATCATTAGGAGATTTAGTGATAATAGTATCTAAACGACGTCTATCGGACCTTTCAGTCTTTATTTAGGGTAGCACTAATTTGTCTGGTGACCCTCTAATAAGCGCTCTGGATGTAGAACAATCGTTATAACTATTGACTTTGTACGAGTTGTCTACTTAACGTTTGTCAAAAGGAAATCTCTAGTTTGTTCGAGAAAAGTATCCCCCTCTTGCGCCCCCTACTAGTCTCTCTTAATAAGATTTACATCAACTACCAGAATTTTTGTGTGAAATATTTAAACAATAGCACTAGTATTTATTTTACATAACAATAAAAAGGTTTATGATAAGAAAAATGTTAAAATTATCATAATAAAGAAATAAAAAAAAAAATATTCTTCGAATGATTATAATTGATAATTAATACTTTACCTACTTAAAATAACCTATATGACCCTTTTTAATGTGCATTAAACTGAAGACTTCATTATTTCATTAATACCATCCAGTATGCACATAACTTACACACACTAATGTAATACGATGCGTGTGAATTAAGCATCACTCACACACGTATACCTGCAGGTAATGTACACATTCACATGTCAACACGGTGTATAAACTGACAGCCTCCGTGTGTGTGTGAACACATACACAAGTTACAAAACACGAAGAGTGTGGTAACTATCTTAGTTTATTCCACAGCGGAAAACCTTTGGAAAGTTTTTAAATTCATATCTAATCACAAATAATATAGAAATCATTATATTTTAGATATATTTATATATAATATAGATATAATAATTATTTTGAGTATGGTTTTTAAAAAAGGAACGTGAAAAGTCCGTTGAGTTTCTGGCGCCGGCTCTAGTCGGGTCTTGTATTAATTAAAGATTTTGTTTTTTTTATTGGAATATCCTAACGTTCAAAAACAATATGATTTTGGAATAAAAAATAAAATGTACTGTAACTATTACGGATCGTCGATACTTATCTTACCAAAACCTAAACCTTGTCAGATCCATTGTCGGGACCTTTTCGCGATCGCAACGATCACGAGTCACTTACCTTGAACTACTCGCTCTCATTGCATACACTAAGGAGTTCTTTTGAGAATAATAAACAAAATTACACTATAATTAGCTTATAAATATATATTTAATATTTGTCTAATTGTTATTTAATTGCACACAGCCGAATGCTACGTCAGTTGGCTTGTGTGTGTAAGAAAATCTAAACAAGCACCACAGCCAATGGCGCCGACGATACACGATCGCGTGATGGTGATCACGACTGCACGTTGCATGTGCGAAATTGTTGTTGTCATTAATTTCTTAATTATTTTAATGTCAATTATACTTGTATTTATCTATTATTAAAAATATATATATATAGATATATTATTAAAAATACAGATACTGTAGGCTTAACGACACAAAGCGTAGTCTACACTTTAGAAACAAAAAAAAAAAACAAATGGCGGTAAAATTTTACGGTTGACATTTGTAACTAATTCGCAATTTGTGAATTTGGTATTCAAATTGTATAACGACTTAAATACGGATAATTAATAAGAATCTGTGTTGTTAAACTAAAAATATTAGTTATTAGAAATGGTATCATAATATGGTAGTACTTAATGGTATAAAAAAAATAACTTTCCTAATGGTCCCGGTAATGGTATACGAGTAGAAGTGTATTTGTGTTCGTAAAATGCCCGGACCAGAGTGAAAACAAGTCTGGGTGAGACAGTTATAAGGTCGAGGAGACAGCACCTTGCCGCGTCTTAACATCTTAAACTAAAAGTTTAAGAAGCTAGTTGCTTTGAAAATATCATGAATGAGAAAGCTGCTTCAGCGATACGGAATTACTACTATCGAGATTATGATACATTTATTGAATGATTTTTTTACTATAGTTGAACGGGCAGTAGATTAATATTTTTCATGATAGATTTGTGATTCGATTTCTCAATTTTTATTAAGTGTATCTCGGGGTTTTCTTATTGTATATTTGTATACATTACGTAGTAGCCTCGATACGAGGGCGTCCGTCGCTCCGTCCAAGAGCCAACTTGACCCCAACTAGTAGTTATTTATTTTGCTTTAATCTCACCTTAAACGCACGTATGCGTAATTCTTATTATATACCAAGGATTTCTTGTTTAATTCACACTGAGTATGTATACTCATATCAAATATATATTTATGAATAATAGATTGTAAATACAAAATATTAAATGACCTTTCCTAACTTACATTAACAGTAACACGAGATCAGTGGAATAGTATAATTAGATATTATTTGTATGATTTCCAATTAAAATATATAAATTCAAATAGTATCATCTGTAGGATAGTAGGATGATCTGACTACGAATCAGTCTACTGTAAATACTTAATAAATATGTGTGTGTGTGTGTGTGTAAGGCTTGGTTGGACGTAGCTTTTGCAATGTTTGGAATTAAAATGTAATAAAGTTTCCTATGGTTCCGGTGGAATTTTTATATCAGTACTTTATCTGTATTAGCTGATAAGATAAGACACTAATGTTTGAACTATACGTGTGACACAAAAGCATCTGCATATGTTTATGATGATATATTATCTTTTATCGGTGTTGTAGGAAATAAACCACACCGGGACGTTGCAAAATTCACACCACGACCACATTCATATTTAACAAACCTATCCTATATATAATATATTATATACTTACTAATATAATCTCAATACATCTGTTTAACTAAATCTTTGAATTGAATATTTAATTGTAATGAATTTAATAAAATGTCGGCAGGTTACTGAAAGTTATAGGCCAGTATTGCGTAACCACACCGACATTACTATTAACAAACGAAACATAACAACTTTCCACGAAGACGTTCAAGACCCAGCCGGAGGGCAGCGCCAGGGCTCTGGTAGTATTCAATGCGTTTAGTTAACTTGTATTTTATGTAAATTACTTTTGTGGTCATCAAAAACACGGCGACTTTATCTGCACCGGATACGATTTACCCATTAGAGGCAGTAGTGTGCAGTTAAAAAAACTAAAGGACTTGTGATTATTCTGACTTAGGAATGCTACTACTGTAATTAGTTCTACTATTTTAACTGATATTAATATCATTCTTAAGATTTCTGAAAAAAAACCTTTGTAATGTGAAGTTTCACAAAATATAACGTATATTGCATCATCATCGTCAGAGTAAACAGATTGAATAATAAAGCGGAAAGAAATCCCAAAACAATTTATAAATATATACACAAAGTTATTTTAGGAACTTACTTATAAAGTGCATACTGTTTTGCACGTTTGAATGGTGAACGCCGTTCGAGTCACGCGCTCCTTATATTTTCGGAACTCATGTCATTGACGCTTTGACGTTGGAGGTGACGAAAGCTCGCACCCGCGAGGGCGGGACGCCGCACACACGTTACGCGCACCCATCGCCGCTCACGCAACATACGTGTGGTTGGTCACGCGCCACTCCACTAATTTGTGTTATGTTTTTATTGCAAAAATATCTCATTATTGCATTACAAAGATATCGATTGAATCTCGCCTCTTCCGTGTTTCACCTACGTCGATGTGAAATACGAATACTAATCCTAGGTAGGAAGACCGGTGTTTTTAATTACCTTAAGAATAATAGTTAATTACGTTCCCTTGGTTTAGTTTCTTCCGGATAGTCTTACGTCAGTGGTTAACTAAGTATATGTTGAAATTATCAACCTGAATGTCACTATTACTAAAGCTCTGAAGATTTGTTGACTCACAAAGAATAATTTACTGAGTAAGAAATATTAGTAGGTCCAAACGAGACAAATCAAACAAAGTTTGTTAAAAGCTGTTGGAGAATACTTATATAACATTCTATTATTTATTCGCTGTTCGACCTTGAACAACAACCTGTTTTTATTAAGCACTTTTTTGCAAATGCTAATAATGTCTGATTTACGCATAAATAACTTTAAGAACACGCAAAGATGCATATATTAGTAATTAAAATATATTATTTATTATGATAGGTAGCCCTCAGTACGCATATAAGGGCTTTCCCATTCACTGCGCGTACGCCAAGCGGTACGATAGGGCCAGTATAGTGACGTAGATGACGCGCCTCCATTGGTTCGATATTTAATATACCGCTACATGGAAGGAAAAACACGTTCCTTGAACAAAATAAGGAAAATTGCTGATATTTTTTATACATTAAACATTATTTTATATTAATCACGTTCACATTCATGTTATAAAACATGATGATTCAATAAGTAGAGGTGTGTCCGCGTCAATCCAATTGGAATAACAGCAATTTTTTGCATTTTTGTTTAGCATTACAAAAAATATATACATTCTTTATTAATGACTTCGAAGAACACGGTTATTTTAGTCACAGGATTATAAATTTAAATCATACATTATCGAATTGCGTAATATTAATTAAATTATACATATTTTGATTTACAAAATATAGATAAAGAGTTATTTAGATAACGTATATGTCAATTGTTTTTATAATCAGTATTATTAATCTTGCAATAGTATTCACTATAATGGACGAAATTCAAATCCATTAAGTCTGCACATTTCGAATATATTACTTACGCACAGTTAATGTATTTATTGTAAATTTACCTCATTTTAATGTTGATAAGGTGTCCGACTTATTTTCCTTATTAGTAACTCGATTATTTTGAACATATTGCTAATATTTGATATGTTTTCGACCGGACAAATTCCTGTAATTTTTGCATTTTAAGCTACACAAAACAAATATGGACAACTGCAGCTCGCCACACACACGGTGTGTTTTCGCGTTCATATAATGACAACGCCAGTGCGTGTCCCTATGATTTGTATATAGAAAATATTGCACTACCATTGCGACCCTTAGTAGTATTGTCTAGAATGATGTTAGAACAGGCATTTTTATTTAGTGTTTTCATTATAATTGATTATGTGGTAGTGGTAGGTGGTAATAATAACGCGATTAAAACCCAAAGTATGATAAGTTTGTACTTCGGATACTAGTAGTGTGATGTCCGTTAGAGGTTTACAAATCCGATAGATGAAAAAACTTATTGTTTTTTTTTTAATACATATATATACATATGTATACAAATAATAATTATATTGGTACCCTAGCCGGTTATCACAGCGTTTTATCTTTAGAATTTTTCTGATACTCGGAATGTCTCATTTGGTCAGTTCAAAATGAACTTTGAATACAATAGTTATAGTTGGTTTTACTGTCACTGTTGTAGTGCTACGTCGAGCTCATAAAAATACAAACAATGGCCCACCTCCTTAACAAGCAATAAAAACTTGGTTCACTTAAAAAATTGCTCAATCAGCATCAGCATTTTTTGTTTATATTAAGGTTTATCAAATGTTCTTGTCTAAAATGATAGAACGTATGTCCTTTCATTGAAATAACTGCGTGAAAAATATTACTATAGCTTAATATGATATATACTATAATAAAATGATGGATTAAAATTATATAAAATATATATTTTTATAATTTTAGAGAACTCGTTAGAATATAACACATACGTGTGTGTTTTACTGCATTCTTGTCAAAATTATAAATCACAGCTATGGTGTGCGGGCCGTGCCCACAGTTTGCAACTCGAAACACAAATGTTGCGCAGCCGTACTCAGTGGTAAGGACGCTCAAATTTGTAATACTTTTGTATTACATTTAACTTTAATAAATTTCATAAATATTTAAAATGTTACAGGTACAACATTCACATCGGTTCAGGTAGTTTTGTGTGAGTTCGCACACACTGAAACGACACACCCACATTGAAAATTTGTAACGTCACGAAGAGGGGGGGGGGGGGGCGACAGTCGCCGACGCCGTACGCTACCAGCCCGCTATAAAATATTGCGCTGCCATCTGCAAGTTTCAATAGATAACTTGCTTTCTGAAGCATACGGTGATACGGTACGCGTAGCCAACATTTTCGTTTGTTGGGCAAATTAAAAAAACAAAACTGTATGGTGTGAGTCTTCGTCATTGAATAATTAATGTGATTTAAAAAATAAAATATAATTTTTCAACATTTATAAACTGTGTCAAATCGCGCGGCGTGCGTCGTCAGTTCTTCACAAACAGTCGTGTAATGTGTTTTTATTGATTGTGGATTTTAAAAAACTATTAAAGTATAGAGAGCAATTAAATATTATTTGTGTTTTACAAAGACATTACCATTTTCACGTACCTTGATATTAGAACATTTTGAAAGACAGTACAAGTGAAGTTATCATCATGAGCTTCAATAAGAACAACCCTAACGCGGTGGGGAAGATCATGGGGTACCTGAAACAGCTCTCCACTGAAATGGTAAGTTATCATATATTTTATCGCTCCACTTAAAAGGTTCCAAAAAGGGTAAAATTTAATAGTGATAGGTTTGTAGGAGATTTATAAGATACAGAAGGCTCTGCACGACGCCGAGTGCAGACTGCCGGCTGGCGACCGAGGCCGGGGGAAGGACGCCCGATTTCAATACCACGGAAACAACTATCACGTTATAAATAATTACTTATTTAGAATCATTTATTACTCAAAATTTTACCTCATACTGAAAAACGATAAAGATTTAAAATAACCAAATTAAATGTTGGTTCTTGTAAAAATTTGTTAAAATTCACTTTTTTATATTTAAATACTATTAAATTTTTTAACTCTCCCAGAGAAACCAAAACTTATTTATCAGTTTCATAAACACGATTGATGGCTTTGATTGATCGATGATTGATGATTTTGATCAAAGGGTCATTAAAATTTTTGAATCTCTGTATAGTCACATATTTGTAACATAATGCATCCATTTCATTATCCAACCTAGAAGGCGCGAAATTAAGGGTAAAGGTTGTTTAACTTGTGATTTATGGACATCTTTAATTCGCTATTTTAGAAAAATAATGCACTTAAAATTAAATAATGAAATGGAGTCATAAATATATCGTTTTAGTAACGCCATCTCGCGTAGGTATATGTTATCAATACCAAATATAAGAGCTTCGCGATTCCCGCAATCTAGGTGTAAAAGTTCATAATGTTTCCACTAGATGGCATTATTCTAAAACTTTCGGACCGTTTCATTCAAAATAAAATTACTACAAAATACATATAGGTAAAACTTAGATTTTTTGACGTTTTATTAAACCTTATAGTAATAGAGATGATATACATTTTTTACTGTAATTTATATTTGAGTACAGAAAGGCCTGCATATTTAACACATTTCTATTAACTTGAACATAGTAGGTAAATACCTACTGACAAACAAATGTTTACAATATCGAGGGCTATCTTATTAGACCTCACCCTAATTTACTGTTTGTAACTAAATAATTGTTTACTACAACTGTCCATTTGAACTTGAGTCAATTTATATAAAAAAAAAAAAACAAAATTATAACAAATTAAATATTAAAAAAAAAAAATTAATCTTCATATTAGTATTTGTTTAAAGACTCAGTCTTCTTGTCCTATATAGACTAGACTAGACTGGACTAGAAAAAGCTTAAAATTACCATCATAGAAAAAGAAACTTTCCATACTTTCAATAGAAAGTCTATTTAAACAATAACAAGCGTGATCACACACGTGCTGATCTCCTTGACCCTCATGTAGGTTCATTATCGTCATAATTAATCGTAATAAATAACATTGTAAAAACAATAGTCGCATATTAGTAATAAAAAAAAAATCTAATAAAACCTATTTCTACTATTCATCTGTCAGAACAGATCATAATAACCTTACACATAAACATACTCTGACGCTGTCAAAATATAAACCCCCCCAAAAATTTCTAGTGTATGGATGATAACAGAGGGAAAAGATTAATATTGTACAGTTATAGGACATTTAGTGATGAGTCCGAGGTGGGTTACGATGCAGCCACTTTGTTTAACATAATGACAGACAAACTGCAGTCAATAATATTTTAAATATCAACAACCGCGAACAGTGGATGTTTATCAGCGGGAGTGACGAGGGCGTCCAGTTAAAGAATATTACTTTACAAACATCGTTATAGCGGACCGACGGCTGCCCGATAACATCTAAAATCGATATGAATCTAAAAGCTTACTTCAATATTTGCAAGCGAATGGTTACGGACCGTTCCGTAGTCGATATCGTCAAAATCGATTTTTATCAAAACAAAAAAGATAACGAGGATACTCGTTCTCATTGGTAAGTTAGGGTTCAGGGTTTCGCTGTACAATAGGTTATCGGAGACACGCTTTTGGCGTGTGTGTTCCGTAGTTAACCCGGGCACCCTAAGTTCACAACTTTATCATTATGAATGTCTTACGCACACGAGATAATGTATATAATAAATGGAACTTGTTTGCGGACATATTTATCAGTGTCTGTTGTGTTGTGATCCTATTTGACCATCGGACTAAAATCCTCTGGTAAATCTTTAAGAAACCAAAGGAATCAGATTTAATACAAACTAAACATAATGTTATTTGTTTGACATTGACAGGGCGGGAGCGAGCAGGGTCACCAGAAGCAACAGGACGAGGAGCGACTGTACCGCAGCCGGGGGCCGAAGTACGCGCGAGTGCCGACGAAGCCGTCCCTGTCCGCATCCACCACCTGCACGTCCCTGGCGACCTCCTGCGGCTCCCAGGGCACCCTCGCACAAAACTACGCCACCATCCCCGAGACCGAGTCCACGGAGAGCAGCAGCGAAGACGAGCAAGACTCCTTTGAAAAAACTCGCCGTCACTTCCAGCAACTGCGACAGATCAGCCTCGGCAACGAGTTCAAGTACAAGATGGAGTTGGAGACCAAGGAGGAGAATCTACGGAACTCCCAGCCGTTTGTGAAACAATTGAGCTTGGATAGCAATAAAGTTAAAAATGCTTACACAATCAACGGCGACATCCCGCCCTACGGAGTCACCACGCAGCGACTCTACCTGTGGACTCAGGTCAGTACACACACATTTATGATATTAACTTTAAAAACCACCCACACCCACAAAACACTTATTCTATTTGTACGTTACTAGTTTTACGGCAGTATAGTAATCACAAAATACTGATAAGGTTTCAATTAAAATGTGCGAAAATATATTTTCATTTATGTAGTTAGTTTTCTTAAATCGTTGTAACTTAATATAGTCTATAAATTTCATACTTGTTAGATAATTTAATTGTTAAACATTCGCGTGTCTTAGTTTCTGAGTAAATTAAGTAATTTCTTTCTATCGCAAAAGAAATATCAACAATGTTTGATTATGATACCCATGCATATATATTGAAGAACGTAAGTTTGAAAGGTTCAAATAAAGGTAAATATTATGATGTATACGTAAGGTTTGAGTTATTTGCGGTCTTTTATTGTATGTGCACATAAAGACGCCCCCGAGTTCAGAAACTGCAGGGTTAGGTTAGTTAGTTTGTATGTTTCTGGACAGCGGAGCAGCACCTTGAGGCGGCGCACTCGCGAGTCTACACCGACCTTTCACAATGTCACGATTCAATAGTGCGCGAAAACGCCTACTTGAATAAAGATATTTTTAATTTTAAATTATGAATACAACAACAATTTTATATTAATATGTCGAATAATATATCATTTCAGGTTAAAACACACAGCACTGACATTATGGTTATATTAAAAAGATATATTTTATATAAACGTAGATTATTCTCCTTTACAGATATTAGCTGCAGTGGCCGTGTCCATGGGGTCTCTGATAGTCGGTTTCTCGTCGGGCTACACTTCTCCCGCTCTCCAAAGCATGAACTCGTCGATGTCCATCAGTGCCGAAGAGGTTAGTACAAACCTATAGCATTTTAAATATTTGAATCGCTTAATGTGTATCTGCAGTCCCTCTGTACATGTAATAACAACTTAACGCTTTCTTATTAAGGCAAGACTTTTGTTACAGTAATTCTTGTAGAAATGAGATAAGATTTGAGAATTGGAATATAATATTGTTTTCTTTACAGGAGACGTGGATCGGCGGCTTAATGCCTCTGGCCGCTCTTGTGGGAGGAGTCATCGGAGGCGCTCTCATAGAATTTTTCGGCAGGAGAATGACCATAATGTTGACTGCAATACCGTTCTTTATCGGCTGGATGCTTATTGCGAACGCAGTGAATGTGTACATGGTCCTGGCTGGAAGAGCGTTCTGTGGTATATGCGTGGGAGTGGGGACTCTCGCGTTTCCTGTGTATCTCGGGGAGGCGTTACAGCCGGAAGTTCGAGGAGCGTTGGGTCTGTTGCCGACGGCGCTCGGCAACGTTGGAATTCTTTTGTCGTTCTTCGCCGGAGCCTACATGGACTGGTCGCAGCTCGCTTTCCTCGGAGCCGCGCTGCCCGTTCCATTCTTTTTGTTAATGCTCCTAACGCCGGAGACACCGAGGTGGTACATCGCGAGAGGTCGCGCAGACGACGCGCGGAAGGCCCTGCAGTGGCTGAGAGGAAAGCACGTCAACACCGACAAGGAGATGAGAGAACTCACGCGATCTCAAGCCGAATCGGATCTTACCCGAGGAGGAAACACCTTCGGACAACTCTTCACCAGAAAATATCTACCATCCGTCCTAATCACCCTCGGTCTCATGTTGTTTCAACAGCTGAGTGGTATTAATGCCGTAATTTTTTACGCCTCGAAAATTTTCAAAATGGCCGGCAGCACCATTGACGAAAACCTCAGCAGTATTATTATAGGGGTCGTCAATTTTGTTTCGACGTTCATCGCAACCGCCATTATTGATAGATTGGGTCGCAAAATATTACTTTACATTTCTTCCGTGGCCATGATCGTCACTCTGGTGACTCTGGGAGCCTACTTCTATCTGATAGACAGCGGGGTGGACGTCAGTAGGTACGGCTGGCTGCCGCTGGCCAGCCTCGTCATATACGTATTGGGATTCTCCATCGGCTTCGGCCCGATTCCGTGGCTCATGTTGGGCGAGATCCTTCCATCCCGGATCCGCGGCACCGCCGCCTCGCTGGCCACCGGCTTCAACTGGACGTGCACATTTATAGTCACGAAGTCGTTCAATAATATTATTTTAATTATCAAGATGTACGGCACGGTGTGGCTTTTCGCCGTGATATGTACGATCGGTCTGCTGTTCGTCATATTTTTCGTTCCCGAAACCCGAGGAAAGAGTTTAGAAGAAATCGAGAAGAAATTGACGGGTGGGTCGAGAAGAATCCGCTCTGCGAGCAACTCAAAGTCGATCAACCCCTGTTAATACATACAGTACATCAAGTAAGGAAGACAGACCTGTCGCGTCCTGTGCGTCAGTGTGATAATAATATAGGTACATGTGACACCAAAAACTGATCGCGTGAATGTCGAAGACTGATTCTGATCGTATACGTAGAGTATGATTAGTTTGTAAATATAGTAAAAAATTAATTTAAGTAAGATATAGTTCCTTTTAATACGTAGTTGAAAATATATAAAAGATGTCAAGTGTCCGTTTGTGTGTTGCATAGAGCCGTGGTGAAGTCGGCGAGGTTAATATAGTAGTTTGTGTAACTTTAACCGGGGTGGTTCTTTTAAATGTGTATAATGGTTCGATAGACCATACGTTACTCCCAAATACGATGTCGTCAGAGCCGTCTGTCTGTTTGTATAAAACACAAGTGACCTTCAAATAATAATTGTAAAGTCGGCCTTTTTACTATTTTATTATATGTATAAATAATATATATTTTAACCCAGTAACTGTGAGAGATATTTATATTTCACTGTCCAATTTATCGAGCGCTAAGTCAACTAGCAAACTAACACCGGTAGTGTGACAGATAGCCTGGTATTGGTTTGAACACTATTTGGTACAGTGCGCTTTAAATTGGATGCTGGAGTGCATATCAAAAGCTTAGTGTAATAGTCACGTGGTCATGACAAAATACATTGCAACAAATTAATTATATGTGATTTAATGATAGATATTAATGATAAGGGTTTAAAATTATTAATAACACAATCGATGAAACTTCGTATATTACGGAGTTGATATTTATTTTTATGTAAAAAATACAAATATACCTAACAATATCTATTTTATTTTACCTTCCTAAAGTTTGAGTTAAATTTGGAATTACCTTAACCTGCGACTACGAAGTGCGAACTTAAATAATAAATAACAATCCTTATCTTTAAAAAGTATAGAATTATCTTTATATATATAAAGTCTGGTGTCTCGATGTTCGTTTGCTTTAATCTTTGATATCACTGAAACGATTTTAAATAAAATTTGGTCCAACTTAAATTTAGTTTTTTTCAATAACTCGAATAATAATCTCCAATTTTTAAAATTGCGAGTTTGAGGTTTTTTATGGATAAAAGATTTAAAATTTGAAGTTCTATAAGTTTGTAATAGATGGCGGTTTTGATATAAAATTTTATTTGATGTAAAATAGTTTATGAAGCAGCAGACGAAGTCGCTGACAACAGCTGGTATAATTATAATTTATGTTACACCATACAAGTCTCTCGCATCTTAACTTAACAAAGGACTCGGATATATAATTTCAACATTGCAATGATTTTTATAATAAATTTGATTTATTTATGTTATAATTATAATAGATCATATACCCATAGTATATGACAGTTATTCAACAAGCTTGTCTATTTCTTTAATTGTTCTGGAACCGCTCGTCAGTTTTCCATATATTATATTTTTGAGTTCCGTACCTTAAACGGAAAAAACAGAACCCTTATAAAAAAACTTTGCGGTCTTAATATCGGGATGGCGTGGAGATATCAAGCTGATATGATAGTCTACAGCCCCTTTAAGCTGCGAAAAAAGAAAACTGCTAAATTAATCTAAAATTAGATACTTCCTGTGACAAAAAAACGAATATTAACATAAGATATTTCGTTTGATGCCACAAAAAAGGCATATTTCGGAAAGGAATTAAAATCGCCAGGGTTCGCCGTTGACTTAGAACTGTGAAATTAATCAAGTAACATCGTGTATAATATAAGCCCAAGATAAATCTGAACACTATATATTTGTAATTAAATTATAAAAATGTAGTTTATAATTGAAGCTACTGGTTCAAGAGAGGGATCGTATGAAAGAGCTTGAGGATATTTCAAAACATAGTTTATATCTTGTTTACATAAAAAAATACTGTTTGTCATTTTGGAAGCTGAATTTCAGGAACATCTCGAGTCTTGATTTCAGAACTATTTCAAACCTACAAATTTGTATTGAACTCGGACTGTTTTAAGCCTGTTTGTCCGTTGTAACAATGTATAGGATATGGAAACGCGGATCCGTTGACGTGTCATCGGCGACTCCAGTTCTTATACGTATGTATGTCGCAGAATTGATTGCCGTCCATAAAATTTGTTTATCGAATTCCCAGTACACACAAACAGCATACATGTGGGACATTTGTATATGTAAATATGAGTAAGCGGGAAATTTTCATACTGCGCTGTAAAAAGATATTCGAATGCAGTTTGGACCAAAATTACTGTTAACATTTAACAGACTCTTCGACTTGAATACGGACAATTAAGTAATAATTATTATAATTATCCATAAACATGTTAAATATTATATTACTTAGTCGGGACGCTGTCCCAGAAGTTGCAGGTTCTATTTCTGACCGTGTTGTTTTTTTTTCTTCTAGACCTACTTATTCTATAATTTCAATTGATATATGTTAGAATATTAAAATCGACGGATTAAAAAGTTAAGGTTGAAATATTATTTTACATACATTTTCTAGGTAAATTCTTTAAACGTAGGTTTGGTTATCGTCACTTCAATATATTCTTGATTCTTTAAAAAAAAAAAATGATAAACCAGTGACTGTATGTGGCATCATAGCTCCTAAACGGATGAACATATTTACGTACGATTTTTGTCTAACGGAAAGCCATACTGTGGAGTAAGATGTGTATGTGTGTGTGTGTGTGTGTGTGTGTGTGTGTGATATAGTGTTAAGGTATTTATTGACAAAATGTATATAAAACACATTTACATACATTTTGGTAATAAACACTAACACACACACTCACGCACACACACACACACACACACACACACACACACATAATATTTAATTAATCACCATCAATAAAACAATTATGAATTTCAGCAGTCAAAAGTAGAAACCTTTTGAGCAGTAGCCTCGAAGGCCAATCAGTTCCCTCGATCAATTAACGGAGATATAAATTGGTGAGATCGAAACGAGAGCAGCTCATTTCTTGACCGTCCCCGCGGCGTCACGCTGCCCAGCCTCATCATGAAGATACTGATGAGAGCAGACACGCACTACAGCATAGTGGTCAGTGGCAGTGATTATGAAAAACCTAAATACACCTTTTCACAGGTAGGTTATATTTCCATTTATATGTATCGATAAAATATACAAAAAACAGACAAATATATATATATATATATATATATATATATATGTATATTATTCCAATCGTAGCTTCAATTTCTTTTGTGTAGTTAATATTTTAATACAGTGTAATTTCCAGAGAGATTTTATTTTATTGATTACATTTTGTATTATACATACAATAAATACAAATAAATAATTATTATTTAATGATATTAATAACATTACCTTTATATATATGCATTATATTTCAAGAAAATGTCAAATTAATAAAGACCTACCAATACGCGCCTATATTACATATTCAAAAAGCCTAAGTTGCTTCAAATTCATTTTTTAATTATTTTAAAGCAACACAGACAAACATTTAAATCTTGTTACGTTATATATATATAGACTTATCATAATTATATATTGTCGTCTGTGCGTTTGTCACTTACCTCCTGAATACGAAGACTGATTAAGACTACTGCATTTCAGTGTTAGTACAATATATATAATGATATTTAAGTGTAAACTTTATAGTGTTTGTAAATGAATAATCGTGATCGTCTACAAGAAGTGATTTACTGAGAGTCAGTATACCTAATTGGTATCAATGATTGTTGGCGATTGTTTAAATTGATAACGGTTGGCCAGGACACACCCCCGACACCACGGATTCTACTCACACTGACGTCATATCTACTGTATGCCATTACTTTATATACATCTAATTACATATTCTGGTTGTTGTTAGTAATTAAGGTATTTTGTTCAATAATAAGTACTTGAACGAAGGTCACTTATGTAACTATTAAATACGTCATGAAATTATTGGATGTTTATAGACTGAAAGAAATTTTATTTTATATTTAGATCGGTGCTATGTTTGGTTCTAGGCCGTTTTTGTATTGAAAAAAAAATCATCCTAAATATGAGATGTGTTTGATCTGACATGTGTAATCCAGCTTATATACGGTAGCTTAATTCGTAGAGCGACGGGACGGTTTCCCAGGGGATGCAGGTTCAAATCCTGTCCGTAAAGAAATAAATTATGTATCAAACATAATTTATTTATTTGCAACTAAACCATTACAATAGAATTGAGGATAAAAGAGTTAGATATATATGTATAGGTATATATGTTATATATAAGTAATATTAATGCTTAACAGACGGACGGTTGACAGGAATAATGTTTATTTATTGTTTAATATGTGAAAAGCATATCTGCAGGTGCTGGCTGCCGTCGCAGTGTCCATGGGGTCGATGATCGTTGGTTATTCCTCAGCGTACACGTCCCCGGCGCTCGTCACGATGGAGAACAGCACAAGGATATCAGTTACGGAAGAAGAAGTAGGTTATTTTTGTTTAAGCGAGATCGTGCGTAAGCTGACCGAACTTTATAAGGCTTTCAATATAATTACGCGTAGAGTTTATATATATAGGTATACTTATGTATTTCTCATGTAATAGTGGTATAACTTTTACGTTCTGGATGTAGATAAATTATAAATATTATTTCGAATATCAAAACAATTGCCACACATTTAAATCGAGCCATTAATTACTTGAAAGTAACCATTACGGAACACGGCTTAAAACAGTATATATTTTTAAGATAAAATTTAGACTTAACGAAATAACTTAATATTTTTAATAATAAAACTTTTTGACAGGCGAGTTGGGTTGGAGGGCTTATGCCACTGGCCGCTTTAGCCGGTGGAGTGCTCGGTGGACCACTGGTGGACTACATCGGAAGACGTAAAACTATACTCCTGACTGCCATACCCTTTTTCATAGGGTGGATTTTAATAGCTACCGCGAAAATCGTACATTTGGTCCTGACCGGACGTGCTATATGCGGGTTGTGCGTTGGTATTGGCTCCTTAGCCTTTCCAGTGTATCTCGGAGAAACGATCCAACCAGAAGTACGTGGAACTCTTGGTCTCTTTCCCACAGCGATCGGCAATATAGGTATTTTGATTTGTTACACTGCTGGGAAGTATCTGGATTGGTCTCAACTGGCGTATTTGGGAGCCGCATTGCCGATTCCATTTTTACTCTTAATGTTCATGATTCCGGAAACCCCACGATGGTATATATCCCGTGGAAGAAACGAGGAAGCTCGAAAAGCATTGCAGTGGCTTCGGGGAGCCAACACCAAAATAGACAATGAAATGCGTGATATAGCGCTATCTGATGCGGAAATAGCAAACGATTCTACTTTTAGCGAATTATTAAAAATGAAATATATGAAATCTATATTAATAGCACTTGGTCTGATGCTGTTCCAGCAGCTGTCCGGAATTAACGCCGTCATATTCTATACCGTTAAAATATTCCACATGTCCGGAAGTTCCGTGGACGGAAACTTATCCACAATTATTGTAGGATTAGTTAATTTTATATCAACGTTCTTCGCCACCGCACTCATCGACAGAGCGGGACGGAAGATGCTGTTGTACGTGTCTTCGGTGACGATGACGGTCACGCTTATTGTGTTAGGTACATTCTTTTATATACGAGACAACTTACACAAGGACGTGAGTAACTTGGGGTGGCTGCCACTAACTTGTCTAATGATATATCTGCTTGGATTTTCTCTAGCATTTGGACCGATACCTTGGTTAATGATGGGGGAGATATTGCCAGCAAAAATAAGAGGCGGAGCTGCGTCCATATGCACTGCGTTCAACTGGCTATGTACTTTTGCTGTTACAAAAACATTCCACAACATCCTAGTGGCCATTGGACCGGCGGGGACGTTCTGGTTATTTGGTTGCATCTGTTTTATTGGATTATTTTTTGTGGTTGTTTGTGTGCCAGAAACTCGTGGAAAGAGTCTCGAGCAAATTGAGAATAAGATGACGGGGAGAAAAGCAAGGTCTCGCAGGATGAGCTCAATAGCAAACATCAAACCTATGCCGAGTGGTTGTTAGGTTCTGTGTAAAAAAGTCTTTCCTTCTCTGTTTAAGTAACAATTTTATAAACATTTTGTAGTTTTATTGTATTTATAGTGAATTGAGTTATTCATCTACTAATTTTAAAAATATAAAAATATTTGTTTTATTTTATAACAAAGGTTTTTAGTTAATTTAAAATAAGCAGTGAAATATATCATCTATAGCATCTCTTATGCCGTTACACTGATATTTAAAACAGAATTCAATTTCTAAACTAGCTATCCTATATTACAGTTCCTAAGAAAAGAGTAAGAATTCATTTTGCCAATATTGATGAGAAAATAAGAGAAACAAGGATGCTTGTGCGGCAAAAGTATTCTTTGATGCATAAAATTTTACATTGTGCTTGTTACAATATAAACAAATGGAGAAGATGTCACATCTGTTTCAAATAAGTATTGTACCTTAATGATATGAATTGACTAATAATTGTAAACAAATGCTTGTTACGTAAGTTGGAACAAATTATCATTAGTTGTTAGTTGATAATATTAGACTATTTATTACCTTGATATTAATAAGACATTGTAATATAAATCTCTTAAATTTACAATGTTATAACTCAGTCTAAAATATTACATGTATTAAAATTGTTACATTTTTATTTATATTTCATCTCATAAGAAAATATTATTTCAGGAGTAAGCTTTAAATAGCTTATGGATTTTACTTTAATACAAATTTTCTTAACACTTGACAGCCACAAGAAACAAACTTTTGAAATCAATTTAGTGGACGGCTATGACCTTAGTAGATATAATAATGCTTCAATGTATGATATGTATTGCTCCTTTTATTGTCTCATATTATATAGTATATTGTAAACAATAGAGGAGTGTATTAAGTATTTAATTTAAGACTTACCCATTACTTGAACGCGGCAAATAGCACAAGTATCACATTCTACATCCCAGCTCCACATAGCTACAGCATTCCACTTTTTAAGCGTAAACATTTTATCAGGCTTTTGACCATCACTGTCACCACGATCCAGAGATTCGCAATCTTCTCCAGACATTGTAAGTTTTATTAAAATTACTGTTTAAAGAAGTTTCATAAATATTTGTTGACTAACTTAACTTGACGTTGACGTTTTGCACTGTCAAATGCTGATCTTACAATCTGCGTTTCCAAAGTCAGCTAAAGAATATTCAGCTATAAAATGGTTGATTGTATACACATTTAATTTATTATAATTTTATGTACATATAATTATATTATATTTGAAATATTTTTTTTATTCTACTGAGTAAAATCAGATATTTCTTAGACAGACTTTAATTAGTTACTCTATGAAACAAGCTTCGCAAATGCACCATAATAAAATTGACATTTGCATTAAAATAGATAATGAAACACTAGTCTATGATTCCGCTGAAAAATTTACTACAATTTGCCTGAGAACCCTTTCTGCTATCGCGTGCGCAATGGCATCAACACCTCGTGACAGCTGGTTGGCCACATAAACACCAGCAGCGCCTATTTTTATATCATATAAAACACATGTATTCTCGTGATGCACGTTTACACCAAAACATTACCGGTTTACACCGGGGTACGAAGTAGTTGCGGCCGAATGGTGACCTACCGGTCCTACCCACGGCTTCTCGAATTCGTTGATACACTGCTATGATGTGGATGATCTTACACTTATTATTTTTCAAAGTTATATTATCCTTATTAATATTGAAGCAGTTACAATAAAGAACAAGTTTTATATAGTTTATAGTTTGTTTGTTTGTTTTTTCTAAATGAAATATGTTATAAAACTATGAAGTGGGTTCACTTTAGGTATCCGGCGGACATACCACCTGTTATTAGACATTTATCAAAGACAAAAATAAAAACATAATTAAAATAAAATTTATTAATATAAAAACTTCACGTAAACATCTACTACCTAGAAACTAGCAATTATGAAAGAAAATATTGGACTTACTTAAGTTAGTTATTAATATACAAACAGAAACATATCAGGTGAACGTTTAGAAATTTAAAAGGGGTTTGTTAGAATTTGGTTAAATTATAAATGGTTAAAGTGTAGGAAAACAGATACCTATATTACTTTACCCTGCATGACATAGAATTATTGTATTATAATAAACAGTTAAAAAGGCGGACTATAGTGTAATATTAATAACATTTCTATTTATGGTATTTATAAATTACATAACATATGTTTTTCTCAATTTTAGATGAATAATTTACTTATAGTTTTTTGAGCCCACTTACTTCTAAGTAAGAGATAAAATTATATTATGGTATTTTTATAACAATTTGTCGTAAATGTAATAGCTCTTAACCACTAGAACACAGAGTAAATATAAATAATAAATTCGGTGGTAATATATCTAGAGAAGGTTAAATATAATAGTGACAATGAAGACTCCGACACTGACACCGATGCTGACGCCGCTGCTGTAACATCCGAACTCTTCTATTTGTACCTGATATCTGATGTTGTAGGGGAATCTACAAGCATTTCCTGAAAGATAATAGAAAATACATACAATGAATTATATTATATATACAAAAAAAAACTCTAAATTTTAAAATATTAATTTCACTGTGCTTTACGACATTTGTGTAATTGTTAAGCAACACGGGTGCAGCTCATCTCGTTCTGCGTGTTGGAGCTGCATCACTGTAGTTTCTACGTGTTAAGCGCCGCATTCAATATCGCGATAAGGCCTTTTTTATTATTAGACTTCACTAGTATTCCCTTCTAATTTAGCATTTAATTTAAGATAACTAATTATAAATCTAAGCCTTGTTATAAAATCATCTGATGTTTTTCTTATGACATGTAAGATTGCGTTGTCATGCGTTAATTTTGTTGTCTGAATATTTATCGTAAATTCAAAGTAAGACATCATTTTGTTTAGTTACATAAACATATAATAATTAGTAGATTATAAGTGATTGTTTGCGTAACCTTACCAGCACAGATAGCAGAGTACGTTGTCACAGTGGCGGGTACGACAGACTGCACCGAAAAGTAGAAGAAAGGACAGGAATTGATTGTCCAATATCCGTCACAAGCGTTTTGTATTCTGATCTCCAAGTTGCCGGTTGTCAATGTCTCACATGTCACTGAGTTATCGTCGGCTCCGACAACCGTCGAGTTTTGTCTAAAATGATATATTGTGTTTGCTTAAACTTATTAACTTTTAAACCTACATTTTTACACTGCAATCGCTTTACCAGGAAAGGGTATAGAGTTATATATATATGATTTTCACTATATAAAGCTTTTTTCTTAAGATGTTCATTCTCCCGAAAAATATAAGTAAATATAAAAAAGATGGTCGTCCCGGCCCAGAAATGACGCCTCCCATCCCTCATTGACTGACGAATTGGCAATGTTATACATAATATTTTTTATGAATTCACCTCATTAATATTATATAGAAGTAATCTCATATTAAGTTTTAATATATTTTTAAGTATTTCTTTACAATTGGATAGTTTACCTAGGCTGCGGTGTGACTCTGGAATAACATATCACAAAATTGCCAACTCCTGCTCCAGATCTCGTAATTCTGATCCTCCGGTTGTCATTATTATGATAAAAATAATTGGGTGAGATGGAGTAATAGTTTATATAGCCAGGTTCTATGAAGTCATCGAACTGCCTCGTGCCCGACGCCAGATCGGGGTACGTTGATCCGCAGACGGGGTTGATCACTCGCCGCCCAACTGAAATAGAAAATGAGAGTTTTTTATTAATATTAATTTCATAGATACAAGATATGACTATATTATATATGTATCTTGTAAAGATAAAGTCCTTACCGTTTTCAATGCTTGTTAACACTAAGTTCATAGTCCTCTCGACGCCGGTGCCGTCCCCGGAGAGGGAGATTATCCGGATGTCGTTCCTCACATCCCGGACCAGGTTCCAAAGGTTGTCGATCTGATTTGTAGATGTCGCAAACAGTATTCTCAAATCTAAAATAAACACAACATAATTAAATAAAACAACGCTTTAAAACTTTATAATAAAAGTATTATATTATTAAAAATAATATTAAAAAGGTATTTAATTTATAATTTCTTCTCTTCTATAGATATAGAAGAGAAGAACATATATACATACTTATTTACTAACCTAAGTCTACAATATTTTCTAGTTTGTTTTATAAATCGATAATAAAGTTGTAGGCGCATTATTGAGTTTGATTTCAATGAAAAGAATCAAAATATATTTTGTAATATGTAACTGTAAATCTTACCAGATACTGTTTCATTGAGAATTCTTGCTTGTTCCCAGGTGGCTTGGTTATTGGTGACGGGTGAGTTGATTAAAAATAAAAGAACTGTAGAGTTTCCTCCGACGTAGTTCGCGGTCCTCTCATTTTCCAGTTGACTGTGCGCTAATATCCTGATGTTTGTTAGAGTGGATTCAAGATTCACTCCAGTTAGAACTAAATAAAAACAATTTATATCTTAGATTTATTGATTACAAGGATACTTTTGGACGCCATTGGAACATATTGTGCAACGAAGTTTATGATTAATTATAATGACTCACGTGAGTTATGGCGCTGTTGTGTATAGGTCGTGTGGAAGTGTGCGAGGGAGAAGGTCGTGTTCACAACAACGCTGCCGTCGAAGCTCGACAATAAAGTTACACTGGAACCATATTTCCCGAGCTCGATGCTGTCCAACAGATATGAGATCGCTGGATATATAGTCTGGTAGGGCCACGACGAATCGACCACGAGATAAAGATTGGTTTTGAGTCTGTAGTCGTTTGTCGATGTTTCAGTCGTGGCACAGTTGAGGTCGTTCAAATTGTTAGCTGAAGGAAATGAGGTATTATTAAACAACCCGTTGCAGATGTAGAAGTGGCTCTAATGCATCTCACTCACCCGTGTAAGTCTGGAAGTTGGTGACGGCATCGGCAACGGGGTCCTCCAGTCCTCGCAGTATGGTGCCGGGTAGCAGCATGTGGGTGTCCAGAGCAGCCGTGAAGGCATAGGTCTCCGATATAAGGTTGGGTATGTTAGTGTTTGTGATAAACTCTCCAATTAAATTACGACGGTTACAGGCTCTTCTGTCTGGATTGAATACTCCGTTCTATGAGAACATATTTATTATAAGTAAGACAAACGATATAAATATATTAACATATTATTTTCAATATATTTACCCTTGGGGAGTAGTACATGTCGAGAAGTTGAGATAATTTTAATGAGCTGGAAGTTTCGAGAGCTGACCCTACAGTAGAACCCAGGACGAATCCGTCCACATCACCTCGTATCTCGGGGTCAGTCATCTCAACATTTGTTCTTCTGTTTATCATAAAATATCTCGGGGCCTGCGTTGTATTCCAATTACCAGCCGCTCCGATAGACACGGAAGGGTTTCCTCTTTGTGTCTGTATAAGTACCGCCTCCGCCAAGTCACCTACAATGGAAATGCAATACAATTATACATTATCCAAACAATAATAATTATAAATATATCTGTGTTCAAATGTACCTGCGAGTGTGGTCGGGTATGTGGATGTAATAAATTGTTGCACGTTAGGATAGTTAAGAATGTATCCCTTGACCAGTTCTGATATAGGTACTTTCTGTGACTGTGCTCCCCCCGCCACCCCTGACAGCACGTGGCCGGCGGACACTGCTCCCCACTTGGTATATACCACGCCGCCTAGGATCGGGCACTGGCTGTCTCCTTGCAGCTGACGTTCCGACTTCAAACCATTCGCGTTGTTGAATTCGACATCATCGTTTGGATTGTATTGTTTCATTTGGCCATTTTTGGTCGCAGTTGCCCTGTATTATATTAAAATTTGTCAAAGTAAAGGCATCGCTTTACCTATTTTGTTTTCATATATGTATATAAAATTAATATTTAAAAACTGCCAGAAAAGAGATTGATCTAAAAACAGCTGTGTGATAAGGTTTGTTTTAGCGATAAAAACTATCAAGGAAAGACTTTGTTATTACATTTTACACTGGTTGTATTGTCAGAAGATACTTAAGATTGACTTTCGAAGCAGGAATCAGAAATTAAAATATTGAAGAACTTACATATTTGAGAGGTCCAAAATTTCTACATCAGTTTTTAGAATGTGTCGGGTAACATCGCGACCGGTCCTCAAAGCTCTGTACTGTGAGAGCTGGTTGCAGTTATTCTCATTTCCACGAACCCGAGCGTCCACCGTCGTCGACAACATGTGGTGAAGAGTGCACTGGAATTACATATAATTCAAAACATACAGAAAAACAAATATCATCGGACATACTTTATATGACAAGTATTTACCTTTAGAACAGAATTTACAGTGGTGTTGGGGAAGGCTTGTAGATTTCCTTGAATTATTCTTGACTGTACAAGCCTAGTGCGATGGAAAGCGTGGAAGGTTGGTGCAAAAGGCAGCACATTTGGTGAAACCATATTATTTTCTGGCTGGTGGTATTCAATTCCATCTTGTCTATATCTGAAGAAACAGTAACCTTTATTAAATAATCGGATTTATTGTTAGTAATCTAAATGTATCAGTATTTAGGATTAAATTAATAAATTGTTTCTGGAACAGTACCTAACCCAGGATTAAAACTAGAACAATTATTTAATAGGACCATACAAAAAAAAATGATATCTCATCAAAGCATTTAAATATAACTGGAAATACTTTTAAGAATAGCTTAAATTATTTGTAACTGAATACTTACGACTGTAGAAGTAAAATAACGAGCTGCCTCAAATCCATGTTGACGTTGGGATTGTCTTCAATTTGCTGTATAATATCTATCAGGACCTGAATGGTCATCGGTGGTAAGTTATTTCTATCCACCAGCAACGGATTCGTATAACACTCTCTGAGCTCCGGAGCAACACTCGATTGGGAAGTTAGCTGAGCCTGGACTCGAGTGGCCACTGCCAGCACCAAGATCGTTAACCAGAACATACTGGCTGTTTCTGGAAGTATAGTTTTTATTTATAAAGTTATCTTACCAGATCTTCATAATTAAAGTTATAGATGTAAACTACTCTGTACTAGAAGGATGCACAAAAACTCTACCAACTTTGTGTATTTGGTTATAAAAGTATGTTACAAATATTAATTAGGGGAAGGGGGGGCATAGCGGGGCCACGGGGCAAAGCGGGGCGCGCTTTACATAGCTTGAAGTAAACGCTGTACGAACTGTCAGATGCGTGGCTATGGTTGATCCTTAGACAGAATGGTACCTTCATAAGCTACCCATTCCCTTTCGGCAAGTGTTCGTGTGATATAAACAAAAATATCAAAACTAGTGTTTTTCTTAAAATTTTTAGTGAAATTGAATATCAATTCTTTCTAAAACTTATTTATGTACTGTGGTGTGTTATAGTTTATTAACAATCAAATTCTCTGCTGATTTTTTTTATCAAAAAGCACACGGTGATTGAATGAAAGGTAAGATGGCCTCAGTTTATCTTTAATTTTGGCTAAGCCGATGGGGCATAGTGGGGTATGGTGCCCGGGGCAAAGCGGGGCACTCACACAAAAACCCCACTTTGCCCCGTTTTAAAGACTTCTAAGTAGTAATATATTTATTTTTTACGTTTTTAGCTAATATGGTGCGCACATACAAGAGGAAAACTGAACAACATTCCTGGTCTATGCAAGCTATGAAACAAGCTGTACAATTTTGACCCGTAACATTACACAACCATTGCAAAAATAACACAATTGGATAAGAATATGCAAACTCCTCCTAGGCAGCCTTCTCCACAACCTGGTTGTTCGTGGATGGTCCAGACAAACAGACTACAGAACAAATAATGGCGGTGAAGAAAGAAATAAGAAAAAATAAAACTATTTAGTTTGGAAATTGTGTTTCGTTATGACCACCCCACTATGCCCCATAGGCTACCCCACTTTACCCCTATGCACGGGGCATAGCGGGGCAAATGCCTTTTTTTACTTAAGTATTCACATCTCGTAGATTAATTATGTTATCAACATAAATGTATCCATAGTCATTCGCAATGAATTAGGCTATGATTTAAAGTTAACATTTTTAATTTAATCACATTATTTTTTTTTTTAGAAATTTTTAAACCTTAAGTGCCCCACTCTGCCCCCTCTTCCCCTATATTTCAATTAACATCCTAATTTGTACTAAAACGAACGTCATTTAGTGTCCCTTTTTATGGTTCTGACTTTTGATAAAATACCGTTTGTAGTCTTCTTAAAATCTCAAACCCTGAGGGAGTGAAAATTAAAAATTTTTGCAAATTCATTCCTTCTTAATCATATTTTGTGAGCGAATTTTTAAAATTGAAAATCATTCTATACCTATACCGACAGGTAATATTTAAAATCAGTTAAAATTTCAGAAAAATCGAATAGTTTTGTAATATTTTAAAGATTTTAAAGATTTCCCAAAATAATTTGCGTTAAAATAAATGATTTTTCTAAAATATGAACTTTATATGTTGACTTAGATAGTAACTCATAATCACACTAAATTATTAAAAACCATTCAGTAATTTTTTTTCGTATTGTAATAATAACCCAAATTAGTTTTCATTGTAGTAAAAAGTATCTTACATGTTAACCCTTAGGTTATATTAGTTATTTTTTTTTTTTTTTTTTTTTTATACCCTCTGGCATAGTGCTTGACTACATTCCACCTGATGGAAAGTGGAAATGTAGTCATAGATGGTAAGGCGCATTAACCCAGTAACCTATTCACTCTTTTCTTGAAGACACCCACATCGTATTGGGACGGAAATACTGACGCAGGCAAGCTGTTCCAGTCCTTCGCTGTACGAACTAAAAAAGACGAAGCAAAGCGCTTTGTTCGGACAGGGGGAATGTCCACAACGTAAGGATGGATATCTGCCGTGCGTCGGAACGTCCTGTGATGGAAGGGGGATGGAGGAATTAAATCATGTAATTCCTGCGCACACTCACCAAAATGTATCCTATAGAATACTGAGAGGCTAGCAATTTTACGCCTGTGTTCAAGGCTGTGGAGGTTGGCTTCAACCAATTCAGGGCCGCCTATAAGCCTCTTTGCTCGCCTCTCAATTGAGTCCAGAACCGCAAGATGAGACTTAGCGGCACCAGCGAATATATGCCCACAGTACTCCACACACGACCGGATCTGTGCTTTGTATAATACAAGTAGCTGTCCCGGTGTAAAATACTGACGGACCTTTGCAAGAACGGCAAGCTTTCCTGCAGCTGCTCTTGCTCTGGACTCAATACACCGACCAAAGTTGAGGTTCGAGGAAATCTCTAAGCCTAACAACTGAAGCCGGTCACTGTATTCCAAAGATACACTCTGGAAAGTAGGAGCCAAGGTGAAAGGGCTCCTTTTGGCGGTGAACAGACACGTCTGCGTTTTGGTGGCGTTGAATTTGACAAGATTGGCTTTGCCCCATGCGGAGACTGCCTGAAGTTTGTCATTCAAACGTTGCACCATGGCCTCTCTTTCAGACTGTACTTGATCTCTACTAGCCCGACTACTCGGCAGGTATCTGTCAGTTGTAGAAAACTGTGCTGTCGTCTGCATACCCATAGATACCGGGCTTCAGCAGATCGTTAATGTGCAGCAGAAATAGAGTTGCAGAAAGAACGGACCCCTGAGGCACTCCGGCATTTATTGTCAAGGGTTCCGAGGAACACCCGTCGACAACTACTCGGAGAGATCTTTGGTTCAGAAAGTCCGTTACCCAACCGATCAGACCAGGAGATATACCGTATGTTGAAAGCTTGCTTATAAGGCTCGCATGCCAGACCCTGTCAAATGCCTTCGCGACGTCAAGAGAGACGGCAACCGCTTCTCCGTTCTTCTCGATGGCCTCGCCTAAAATGTGCGTAGCGTACACTAGAAGGTCCCCAGTGGACCTATTTCGGCGAAACCCGTACTGTCGGTCACTGAGGAGATCGTTACCTTCAAGGTACGCTAAAAGGCGTGAGTTCAATACACGCTCCATAATCTTGCAGAGTATGGAGGTGATTGAAATCGGTCTATAATTGGCAGGATCGGCACGACTGCCTTTTTGGGCACTGGTTGCACGTTAGCAAGCTTCCAAGATTTCGGCACTATTCCAGACTTGAAAGAGAGACGATAGAGACGTGTCAATACAGGAGACAACTCAGCTGCGCATGTCTTGAGCAGAATGGCTGGTATACCATCAGGGCCACTGGCTTTATTCACATCAAGACGACACAATGCTCTCCATACCTCTTTATTAGTGATGCGGATTTCAGGCATCGAAATACCGCAGTGAGGAAGATGCGTTGGAGAAGCATTGCCAGTGTCTAGATATGAATTATCAGCGAAAAGAGAAGCAAATACATTCGCTTTCTCTGTCGCTGTATGGGCCAGAGATCCATCCGGCTTCAGCAGAGCAGAAGCAGAGCAGCAGCAGGTTGGCAGAAGTTCGACTCGATCGCTTTGGCAAGAGACCAGAAAGCTCGACTGCCAGTAGGTCTGACAGAGAGCTTGGTTAAAGGCTCTCTTCTTTAAACTTACATCCGGAGCTTTGCAGCTTCGAGCATCAGCCCAAATTAGGTATGCCGAATGTTTTCGGTCTTTAGCATGACCACATTCGGCATTAAACCATGGGCGAGCTTTGCCACCGATGGGCACGTCAGCAAAAGGAATGAAGTACTCCATTGCCTGATGTACCACATCGGTTATAGCATCCACGCAACTCGACGGATCCAAAGAAGAGAAGCAGACCTGCCGCCAAGGATAAGACGCAAAGAAGTGCCGCATCTCATCCCAATCTGCTGACTTGTATTTCCATACTCGCCTAACACCAGGTGGATCGAAAGCTGGTGGGGAATATGTAAATACAGATTTCACCAAACAGTGATCGGAGGTTCCCAAGGGGGAGGTCGCCTCAACACGATACCTGTCCGGATCAGTTGTCAGCAAAAGGTCCAGGCAATTGGCTGTATGGCCAACTACATCTGGTACCCTCGTCGCTTGCCTCACCAGCTGAAAGAGGTCGAAAGACAACGCAAAATTCCGCGCTTCTCTTCCAGCATGGTCGGTCTTCTGGTACGGGAACAGCCAGTCCTGATGACAGGCATTAAAGTCCCCCAGAAAGACGAGCTGCACTGAAGGGTACTGATGCAGAGCCATATCAGCAGCCTCACCGAGATACTCAAATAATTTAGTTGTCTCCTGATCACCGCTGTCGTTCGCACACACAGCAATACCGGATTTTTTCGTTTCCTGTGTCTACTAAAATCCATAAGGAAGAAAAAGTAGGGTCTTCAAGGTGACGGAGACGCAGGATACAGAGGTCGTTCTGTGCGTATACACAGACCCCAGCACGTGAGCGAAAGTTGTACTCTAACGAGTAACCGGGATGATCCAGGTACGCAGCGCTTAGAGGACATTGTATCTGTGTCTCCGTCAAAAAGAGCAAGTGCGGTTGCTCTGTCTCCATGTGGTGGTGGACAGGTAAGAGATTAGAGTGCAAGCCCTTGATGTTAGTGAGGTGCACTTTAAATGAGGAGGAGTGCAACCGCTGTAAGAACTTTTTCTTTTTATTGGACTTTTTCATAATAAAAAATAAAATAAAAGAGTGGATAGGATGAGAAATGGCAGTTGAACGAGGCGGTACGTATCAAACCCGGCGCCGAAATTGGTGATGTCATGCCACTGGGAGGCTAGTCTGGAGACTGCGGGGACGCCCGAACCCCCCCCAGGGATCGCCATCGGGCCTCCTCATCTGGTCGCCAACCAGCACGATGGAGCCACCCTGGGATTTTACGCAGCTGGCGGGGCAGCCTTTCGTGGGTGGCTGGCCCACTAATTGGGCCCCCAACTATCTGCGGGCGGCCAGCGGAAAGCCGTCACTTCGGATCCCGCTACCCTCCTCGACTAGACACCCGACACAATAAGCACCAACTCAACGCCAAACCGGTTCGCCAACGCAACGCAACTGTTCAGACCCATTTCCCATATAGACGGCTTCATCGAACAACGTGCCGGAACACGACTAGGTCGCTTTGCGGCACGACTTTGCCCGATGGGTGGTAACCTTGCCGGCGACTCGATGTTATGGTCTACCACCGGTAAATAACAATAACCTGTTAACTAATTAATTAATAAATTAATCAGATATGAATCGATCAATTAAACACAAAATGTTTAAAGACGACTTCTGAGTTCTGCGTCACGCATTGAACATGTAACAATAGGTTTCTTTAAAAATATTTACACACACACACACACATACATACACATACACACACGTACATTCAGCCTCGTCACTATTTTATTATTTATATTATTTTGATTTTGAATTAATATTATTTCTGGTAGCTGGAAATGAATACATAACATTATTTTAAGAATATAAGAAAACATTATATTTAATTATTAATAATTCCACGCTTTACTTGCATTGTACTTCAAGTACTTACTTATTTGAAGCATTTCTCATGAAAAAGATAAATAGGAGTCATTTCAAAGACCGTTTACACAAATGTGCTGATAAAATATTTTAATACCTTTATTTTAAACAAGAAACTTATAATATATTGTAAAAGATAGGTATTGTATGAATTATAATAATGTATGAATAACATCCACTTATCTTTGATTAATCATAAGTTGAAATACTACAAAATGCGCTCCATTTTGATAAACACGATGACGAGCTTATGAAGGAATCTTAACAATTATCAGTTTTGTTAAGGAGCGGCTCGGATTACTGTTTTAAAAATATTGCGACATTGTAATACATATTATAAATACTGTCATAATTATAATGTTGTAGACCAGGGCTTCTTAAACTTTTTTATATAGCGACCCCCTTCAAGCTTAGGAAATTTTAAACGACCCCCTCCTCCATATAATGATCATAGTATCAGATCTTTGCGACGCCCCTTTCAGTAGTCTCGCGACCCCCCTGGGGGTCGCGACCCACAGTTTAAGAAGCCCTGCTGTAGACACAAATAACACTGGTCACGTCAAATAGCTCTGAAATATCGACTTGCTATTGTATAAAACTATTGCTACTACTTCTACTATTTTAGAAATTGCGGAACAATAACCAGGTATTAATATTCAGGTCACGACCATGTGAGTCATGCGTACAGACAGACATATTTTTGATACTCATTAAGAATGAGGTTACCTGATAATATCATCTCAAAAAATGACTAAGTCACAAAGCTACAAGTATATTATACTAATTGTAACCTTAAAATTATACTTAAGTTCAAGTTTAGTTATTCTTTATATATCAAATACATAAAATTAATCTCACCAATGATATTCACGTAACTGAACCCACTGTACTGTTCTCAATCATCCACTTAAAACAATAATCCACAGAAACAATTGAATATTCAAATTAATATATTTTCCACAATGATTTCCACGGCCCCCGACGGCTGGCAGCGACTCGTAAAATAAAGGGCAGTATTACTCGATAAGATAATGAAAAACAGGTCTAGATAAAATTGTAAAAGTTGATAGCAGTACCACTGCTTTGCACGTTATCTAGGTATATCTATTTTTCACCGGCGATTACGTTGATAACGGGTATTATGGCGAAACCTGGTACGTACTGAAACACTAGGACTTTACAAGGACTCGGTAATTATTATATAGTATATGTAATTTAAGAGGCACCTCTATTATATACAACTCACATGGAAATAATACGCTATTTGACTATTCATATTTGTTTGTTACTTCCAAAAGAATGTGTTTTTGTAAGGGCAATACTTTACATATTCTTTATAACATTATAATGTAAAATATCTTACCAGAATATCACTTAGTTACACCCGACCTTGGATTGTGAATCACAACAATAATCTTCTAGCCTAAATATATCATAATATTATATCATATATATTATAGAAACGAGTCACCAATGAGTGTTTAATCATTTATTAATTACATATTCAATCAGCGTAACAAGATAATCTAAATAAGAACTTTAAAATTTTGTTTTTGAATCAATATTTTTAAACCATAATATTCCATATTGAATACTATTAAATCACAATGTATTGACTTTCCGTCAGTTTGTAAATGGGTTCAGAGGAAGGCAATGCAATTCATGTTTCACCCTCCAGCCGTTTTTCAAGTAACACTTAATTTTTATAATTATTACAGATTTTTTTTTAAGTTTACGAATGTCAAGAATGAAGTATCAACATTTAACAAAATGACTGTTTTATTTTAATACAAGCAATGCCCCGCGGTTTCACACGCGTAGATACCAATCTTGTGGTAGTTGACTTTTGAATGGAATGAATTTAAAAAGTATTTTATGTGTTAAAACGGTCTTTAATAAAATATAAGTTAATGGGATAAGGATTTGTGCAGAGGTATGAATAGTATGCTTTGATTATAGTCTCTTAAACTTTAACATGTAAAAAAGTTGTTATAGTGGCATAATTACAGTAGATGGATATATGGTATCGCGGAGATTCTTTTAGAAATTAAAACGTTTTATAATACTATAGAACATGTTTTTCTATCATCAATACTTTTCAATTAAGTTTATTCGCATGCCAAGTATAAAATATGAACATTTAAACAAATATTATTTTATTTTAATACAGGTATTCATATCTTTTAGTACAAATCACATGTAACCCCTCCCACCCCCCTCTCCTCCGCTCTTCCGAACTTGAGAAAAAAATAATTTCTTATAGACCAAAAACTATATATTAAACATAATATTCATAAACATACTGGCTTTAAGAAGAAAAAAAATTGTATAATGGTGAATATTAAATATAAAGATAGGTGAATAACAAAAAATACCGACGAGGATGGGATTCGAACCCACGCGTGCAGAGCACATTGGATTAGCAGTCCAACGCCTTAACCACTCGGCCACCTCGTCGCATAGTTATGAGAGCAAATTTATACGTTACATAAAAATATGTGCTTTGATATTGTTCTAATTGAATTACTCTAATATTTAAATTGAATAAAATGTATTATGTTATTTGGTAATCATTTTCTTGTGAGTGACTTGACTGATTGAGGTTATATTTAGATAATACAGGTAATTGTTTTATCAACGATGGTCGTAGCTATGCTAGGTGCTATCAATAGGTGGCGCTGACGTCGAGATATAATAAAAGTTTGTAAATAGGTAAATTAATATCAATATTATATCGTTAATATCCAAAAATTATATTAAAAATCCTTTTAAATAAACTTTAACACTTAACAAATAAAAACAAATACTTTTTACATAAGATGTTGAAAATTGTTACAAATAGTCCGAAAAAGTAAATTTTTCAATATCATTCAGAATATATATTATAATTGTTAACCAATTAGAACCTCTTACGTTTTAAAAGTATGTGAAAACTTTTTAATCTGTCGCTAGATGTCACTAGTAGTAGTATCTTATTAAATAATAAAAACTTTTTATTCAATTTATATTTATATTACGTTGCCTAAAATATCGTCAATACTTTTTTTTTTATACCTAACATAAAACTAAAGTTAACAAGTTTTGTAAAGTGACATCTATGTTTTAGAGTAGTCATTATTTTTTATTGTACTGCGCGAGATATCCAGGACGTTTAAGTTTAATTCAGTAGATGGCACTGTTTGCAATTAAGAACTTAGTAATTCTCAAAACATTTCCGTGGGTTAATTGTTATTCTATCCAATGATAGACAAAAAGTGAAAGTCGATAAATTGTTTTTCACAGTTTCTTTAATAATTATTATATAAAAGATATAGTAATCTCAGTGAATAGTATTATTATTGGATTTATTTGTTATTACCTTCTATTTATCTTCAGATAACCTAACACTCTTGAAAAATATAATTTAATTATCTGCATCATGGCATGGTATTACTGATATGTCTTACCCCTGCACCGACACAACACTAAGTCCATATTGGTACATATAGTTCATATAGTTCATATAGTTCATGTTATAAGTTATAATTGGAAAACTTCCAGCTTTGTTTGAGTAATATGGCCGTATTGATTGATAAGTTTGTAAATTATAACATATCCCTGTATATTATGTTATTTATATAAGGTTTAAGGCATTGTAATTAAATAAATTGACTTAATTTTATAATAATAATTTGAAATACCGAGAGTGCAATAAACAAAACCACCAAAGGTTAAAATCAATAATATTTTGTAAAAACAAAGAAATAGACGAATTAAAACAATGCTTGCGTAATTTTATTTTATTTGAAGTTATTAATTAATCTGTTGAAGACTGCAGCGGACGGTCTAGACTCTAGACTCTAGACATGGCTTTCTTTCAGATTGCTTTGAACATTGATTTGTGAAGACCGTCTCGAGTCTTGGACGGAGACGGACAAAGGATTTATGGTATAATATAAAAATCTACTCTTTAACACGTGTTTTATATATCTAACACGTACTTTCATCATTGTCATATATATTAGAACATTGGAAAAAAGTCTTTAAATCTGTTTATAAAAGATTTACTTCAAAGAAACCAGTACAATATCTGTGTTACGAAGAAGTCACAAAAATGCAGGGAGTTAACGCGAATGTCGGAATCGGCGAGACTTCGGAAGGTCTTCAAGTCGGTAAATTTTACAGGATTAAGAACTCCTGTTACAATCGATTGGTTTCTTTGAATTAATAATTAACTAATGACTGGGTTGACATGGCTGGACGCATTCCGTGTATGTAGTTCTTTGTACTTGTGCTTTCAGTAATATTTTTAATATTAACTAAAGTTGTAAAAATATTTATAATGGTAATAAAAATTTCAATGTAATTTAATACTTATAATTTTATATTTTATTTCAAAGATATTTAACCTCATATTTTAGTAATCGTAAATTGTTAACAATTAGTTTTATTTTATAATAATATAAGTGTAAAGACCCGTATGTAATGTTCTTAACCAAGTATTGATTTATTTGATAATATCCTATATAAGGATGAGGATGTCTGTTTCGGAGATTATCCCTCTGACGAGATTACCTAAGGGCTCAACGAGGCACACCCTGCTATAGTCCGTAACACGTTACAAGACCACGAGGTGCTCCAAAACTTATTGACTTTGGATACATTCTTCTATTTGGAATAAGAATATTGTATCTTTATTTGTACGTTTTGAACAATTATGAAATGCCAGTGCTGAGTTATTGTTTAACACACACACCCACACACATATTTAAGTAAAATAATAACAAGACAAAATCGTCAAATTAAAAAGGAATATATTTGTTACAGTAGTTTGGTTATTATGTATCGATACTTAAAAAGACAAACGTGTGTGTGTTCGTTCGTTCATCATAAACTACTAGTAAATCCCTAACATAAAGTACTCATAGTAAATTACTCATGGTAAAGTAGTTATATTTTTAAATTTTATGCCTACTTCTTTAAACAATTTAGAGAAAAGTTTTAATGAAACATAGTATTAGTACCACAATAAAATGAGAACTGATTGAAAGTTGACAGTCAAGATAAACTGTTCACTGTACACTGGGTCAGACAAAGTCAGGGCACACAATAATATATTACAGATATATTATACATATTAAAGTATGAAATTTAAAAAGTTCAGCCAGACGGCGGTCGGAAGCCAACGGAACTATTCATTTCTCTCACATTACAAGTTCAATATCACACAGGAAAATTGTCTGCAAACGGATATATGAAACGCTCTGTGACTTGTGTTACAGATAAATAAAACTGTGATTGTTTTATTGTTTTTGGGTTTTAATAAAATATAATATATTTTCAGTATTAACAATCTTATAAGGATCAAATGTAAGGGACCCTTTATTTCGTGGAGTGACCCGTGCAAAGGTCACAGCGAGCTGTTTCTATCTTATTAGTTATATTGTAACTTTATCAATATTTTTATCAAATAAAATTATATATGCTTAATATGGCTTATAGTCTATTTTATACACAACAATATATCATAATACATTTTTATTATTATGATGAAATTTAACATAAAATAAAGTTTCCACGGACAGACAATATGAAATGAAATTAAAACAAATGTTTTATGTCCAACTATAAATAACATATTCTAAAATCAATATTAATTGTGTTTTAAGTAAACTTTGTTAAGTAATTAATGTATTATCTTCGCATATATTAATATTTATTTCACATTAATTATTTAACGCTTATTCGCATTAATTAATCTTTATTTCACATTAATTAATGCGAATTAAACTCATTTACATGAACTAACACGGTCACGCGTGAAGGACTTTTAATTTTTCAGTTATTAACTTCGTACTAATCATCTCTAAACCGAGATAGTTTACGAAGTCTCAGTACTCGGAGAGCCATCCAAAGTTTCATTGTCAAAAGTTTCGCAATGTCACTATCGTTTTCATTAAGGAGAGTACTAAATTACCCTCATGATACCATTTTCATTTAAATGTGTTTCGTGAAAGGAACAAAGACGCATTACATTTACTGAAAGCAATTTTCCGTCTGCGAGGAAATGTATACAATATTTATGAAAGAAACGTCTGGTGTCTGTGCGTTTTATCAATATATGGAGTTATATTTATATCTTAGGTATTATATATATATATATATATATATATATATATATAGTTTTAAATTTAATTATAAATTGTTTTATACAATTTCTTTTTATATTAAAAAAATATATTTATATCTAGAATTGAATATTGTTTAAAACTAATAAGTTTTATATTTATTTTCCTTACATTACAGACAGACTAACACATTGGACAAGGCCTTCTGATAGCCACAGGGAGTGCGATGCTGTGCCCTGTGAGATGCAGGACTTGGAAAAATAATTAGCACTACATCAAAGCACTTGGAGTCATGAAAAACTCTACAAACTCATACAAGGAATCCAGACGCATTGACTTAGAAATTAAGCGACAGTTTCATCGTTATCTTTTCCTTACTTTTAATTATAATTATACATTCATAATTTATTAATTAATTATTACAATATACTAATCCTTATTACTTTATCAAGAAGTTTAAAATATAAATTATAAACACGTCTCGAAACCGACACAGTCAAATCAAATAAAGCTAACCAACAATAATTTGTTGCAAAATACAAATTAAAATCAGCGTTCCTACCCGCTGTATTAAGCGGAAAATGAAATTCTGAAAGATAGTTAGTGGGGGTGGGAGGGTTGAGGGGTGTACTCGGCTTGGCGCAGTACGGTCTGCTGGCTGAGCTGCCTTCCCTATGTATTGTCGAGGTTCCATTATAAGTTTTATGTCTAGTGCAATAGAACCACACAAGGCTGTGATGTACAATCATCACAAATGATATTTAAATAACTCTCATACACATATTAAAAAACTCTAAAATTGTTGGTATTACTACATAATCAATTAGTAAGATCTAGGTTTAGGAAAAATTCAATTTATTTAATTAAACATGATTGTTTCGTATTGATTTCAACCTCATTAATATTATGTCAATATAATTACAAACAAACAAATACAATAGTGCAGTCAATCAATCAATCAAGTGTGTGGAAGTAAAATGTTTACTAAATAGTAAATAACTAATTATGTTATAGACATTTACACTAAAGTTATGAAACTTTTTATTTTAATTCAAGCACTGCATATTAAATATTGAATTTAATAATACATATTCTATAATTATTGACACTGAAATGTTTTATATTTTCAATTGTAATGTATAGACTTGTGTCGCCGTCCGTACGTGTTCGGTGCAGCGTACCGCAGGCGGTCGGGCCATCTTCATCCTATTTGACACAAATGATGTGATTTGTATCAAGTTTATAAACAAAATAATTTGAATATCTTTTAATCAGACAAAATAAATCACAAAATCTTAAATACTTATTAGGCTTTATTTATTTTTCTCTTAACAGCTACCATACTTACATATTAAGCACACTTACAAGTTATAGTAATTTGGAAGTGTCTTCAATAACATTAGTTTTCTAAACTATCCTAACACATACTAATGTGAGTTTGTTCGTGTGTTCCGCTCTCACGTCCCAACTATTCAAGCCATCATCATGAAATTTTGTAGACGTTGTGGGAGCAAATAAAGGAATATACCTTTTATCCTGAAAAAACTACTGTTCCCAAGGGATAATAAAAAATATGTTTTTCCTGCCGGCAAAACGGGACTGTCTTTTTAGTTTCAACTTAACAGAGCGGGAATCGCCGCTGGCAAAAGCTAGTATTAATTAGGGGTTACGAGTATGTATGTGTGTGTAAAATAAATTGCAGTAATGGCGACGGTGACGGGTTTAATAAACTTATTCTATTTTATATGAATTTAATTTGTATAATTGGCTGTAATTGCACTATATTGTACAAACGTATCTCAGTTTGGTAAATTTTTTGGTACATTTTTAACTCTAAACTTTTTAATTTCGCCACTCATTGACATCGAATTATCAAAAATATACCAACAATATATACACGGTATAAAATAAATCATAAAAAAAACAGCTTTTCATTTAAAAATAACTTTAACAAGATCATAAAAATATACAAAATTAAAACCACATCAGTGGAATGTATAATTGGTTATCTGGTTATGGGAATAACTGTTTTATTTTTTCATAAACCCTAGTAAGTACTACTCGTATGTGTGTATAAACGTCTCCACGTAGAGACCTCTTTGAGGTTTTTGTTCGAGGGGGAGGAGGAAACGCGATTTTCTTTTTTGTAAGGGGTTGTTTGATAACAACTTTCTACTTGTAAAGAGGAGGTTGTTCAGCTGTTAACAATATTTTATGATGACGTAGAAATGACGTCATTGCAACGTCATATACTATAGGAAGAGTAACATTACTCCTTCAATTATTAATTTGCAAATTATATGAGTTACAAATATTGATAATTTTTTAAAATAAATGTTACTGAATGTTTCTGATCTTATAAAGTAAATGTACGTTGGCGGCCATTGTAAGAATCGAAGTTCATAATTAAAATCGTATACATGGTAATCTCTCGACAAAGTATATAAGAAACCTTTGATATAAAATACATTTTTAAATAAAATAAATCAAGTCAAGAAACCTACTTCAAAAAATATGAGAAAAAATGGCGTGCCTCACGCACTTCATACCCGAGGACGTGTTAATTACCTTCGCTTTTTATAATCTGTCAAATATACACACACAGACTGCCATTGGCATTGGCATTTCTATTTATTTATACTAATAATGGACAACTTTTTATAATAATATCTTCTTTAACTATTAATTTGTAATCTGTTCTACAACTTTCGAAGTGAAAGTTTTTATTTCACTTACTTCTTCTCTGCACTTCTAAAGTCGGACTCAAGTTGCGCGGCGCCAAGGGATGGCGAAGAGAAGGAGTTGTAAGAAACTAAACGGATATTCTTTTAACTTATTTATAAATTACTTTCATAGTGTTATTGTAGTTTGTTCAGTCATAGTCAGAAGTTATATTAAAATTTCAATACAACGTGGTACTAAAAGAGTACCAGAATCACTAACCACGCTACTTTGAGACTTTATATATATATATATATATATATATATATATAATATTTTTTACTCATTTCCTAAAATCATTATCATTATGATGTAATTAAATATAACAAGAGTCGTTTAGAAATGTTTAAATGACGACTTTGATGCAGGTCACTCCAAGATTAAGAGTGAAATTAATACAAAAATATAATTTGACGTAAGTACGGAGTGGTAACGTTGGCGCGTGGCACCCCGCCTTCACCTCGCCTTCACCTCTCTAATCTGACCCTTCCGTGATAATTATAACACAATATTAAAATTTTAACTCGCCTCTTTCGGTTTTTGATATATATTAAAAAACTTAAGTGTAAGTACCTATATTTCTGCAATGAAACTGTATAATAATTACAAAATCTACATGTTACCACAGAAAAACATTTTTAAAATCAATATGAAATATAAAAATTTTATGTTATTCTAAATGAAAGATTGTAAAATTAAAAGAAAGAACATTAAACTCTTTAAACACACTCACAATGGGTGACTCCCTAACAGTGAAGCGATATTTAATAATTTATTAAAGTAGGTATATATATATTGTATAAACATGTATGTATTTATACAAATATTATTCCTAACCATTTCCCGATATCAATTCGGGTCAAGCTAATAAATTAGGACGAATCAATAAAATGAAACATTCTAATTAGATCTGATCGCTTCACCCGCGGGTGGGGCGGGTCCGCGGTACATCAGCTGTATGTGTGTGCAATACTTAAACAATGTATGACATGTCAAAATCTACGGAATGTCATGATTATTTTTTATGTTATGTATATTTTGTACGTAAAAGTAGATTAGTTTTTTTTTAAACAGAGATTACGTGTGAAGTTATTTAGATTACATTGAAGTTTTAAATCCGAAATATTTTAGAACATTTTAAGATAACGATATTATTACCAATAACAACATTTTATACCATTCAATAACATATTTCACAATATTGTTACAGACGACACCTTACCTGGTATATCAAAGAAAAAGCAAAAATCTTACTGATAATCATATATTTCTAGTGTCATCCACCTTAAGAAGAAAATTGAAGAGCCCAGACTGTAGGTCAGATGGCGAGGTGAGCGACCTCTAGCGGCAGCCGCCGTGACCCCGTCACACGTCTGACTCGACCCGGGATAACCCTTTGTTCAATTACACGTCACCGAGGTTTAATTCATAGTTCTCAAATCTATTTTCATCCACAACGCAATATATACTTACATTAAAACTTTAGATACAGATAAAACTTTTAATACAAATTATAAAAGCGAAAGAAAGCGTGTTTTTCTATATATTTGTATGTCTTGAAAGAGTATCCGGTATCAGTAACAGGAAGATTGGATGGACCCGATTCATTTTATAATCAGGATAGATGATTTGACGTGAGGAGGAGGAATCTTTACGTATTTATTATTATATTTAAGAAAAAAATATTTAAAATACTAAAAAAATGAAATAAAAGTCGTTAAAAGTTAAATTCACATAGTTACACACAATTTTGTTAAATAGTCAAGATAGTAGATGTTAAGTACACAACGTTTAAAATCACAATCACGGACACCTTTAAAGGGGGGGGGGGGAAGTTCCCGTAACCATCCCTGGACCCGCGACAATTATGACGAAGACATTTTATTATAATATTGATTTGATCGAAGATGTGACGATTACATTGCTTATATTTTTTATTTCCTTATTCATTACTTCCTTGTGGTTGTTAATCCTGGATTAGGGATGGCGGCAAACACCGACACTAAGTTAAATAAATATATTATATATATATTTTAATTAGTGTATAAACCGATTCCACAAATAATAAATTATTTGCTTATATTTTATACAGGAATTAATTAAAGTAATTAATATTTGATGGCGTTATATAATGAATGGTTAGTTATCTTTATACACACACACATATATTTATATATATGTGTGTGTGTATAAAGATACTCTATTTACGTGTCTGAAGGTACTCAAAAATGTAATAACCTTTCAAGAGTCTCTTTTAAGATGTAAACTAAAACAAAAGACGTTTCCGCTGTCCGCCCCACAAGGTACGCTGCGGCGTCGACAAGTGACCTGGCCTTTGATACTTCATGAAAAATTCAAGTCTGATGTATAGCTGCACTCGCGTAGCATCCCTGATTTATTTGTACTAACACGAGCTAGGAGTAGGGGTTGAACGGTTTATGAAGTTAAAATGGTTCTGCCCTTAAGCTTTTCTTTTGATTCCTTTCAGATTTTGTTCGTCTGGACTTTAGCAAAGACGTGTCGACCTCAGCATATAAAAATAACGGATATTAGTAAACATTGCAGTATTATTACTATTAGTTATACGAAAATCTGTTAGTATGCAAAAGACTTGTGATATATATTAAAATTGTATCGTAAGCATGTCTGTGCTTATAAATCACATTTATTTAGGTTGATAATATTACAATCCAAGCACCCTTATAGATAGTAAGAAGTTATTGCTTCATATCTCTCCTCAGCTCGGTAAATTCAGGGAAAGCGCTACGGATCCCTCGTATACGATAAAGCTAAGAAAATTCATAGCTCTTTCGTATAACAACATAAGATTATAATATCATTTACTTTAAAATATTTTACTAGTTATTTGATATTATTTCCATGTATTATATAAAAATAATTTATTAAGTATTGAGCAATATTTTAGTAATAGTTTTATTCTGCTTCACAGTAATTTTTATTATTAATGTTAAATGCAGCACCAAGCCCTCCCACTTTACCATATATTAATATTTATACAAAGAGAAAGTCTAAACTATCCTTTTTCAATTTCATTTATCCTGTTCCTTGTACTTTGTTGCATGCAAATGCAATTTGTTTAAAAATAAACTGAGAAGCAAGAAGTTCCTCCGTTCCATTAGAGATCGTAAGTAAAGCCTGATGTAAATCATGTCATTAAGGCTCTGCGGGTCGGGATCGATCTCGGGCTCAGGATTGAAATTTAATCCCATTACCCGCGAGACACCCGCCAGATGCTATTTACAAACATCCTAACTACAATTACTATATATTACATAATTATTTATAGCTATTTAATCAATATTTTATACATAATTAACATAAAAAAGAATACATTTTGGATTTTAACTTTTATATATAAATAACATATAGAAGAATACATTTTGGATTTTAACATCGTTTGTACATAATAGAATACTATATTTACCTCGGGGGATTGTTTGAAACAATGATTTCCTATCACAGTAGTAATATCCCGCACAAAGGATAAGTCAAATGAACCTCCATCCAGAGTATAGATGGAAGCTATTTTATCCTGATTTGGTTTGCAGGATACTTATCATAGCCGCTTTTTGGAATACATTTGAAACCTAACGTCCGTTAAGAGATTACGCGGTGTCACCACCTCATTCAAATTATTCACACAAATCCATCGTGGACCCAGGGACAGGGTGGTCTTGATGTATTGGGCAATCTTACGTTTTTTAAATACGAAGATTGATAGCAAATTTTAAGTACTAAGTTTGAATGTTAAGTTGAAATGCGTCATGTGAGAGCATCTGTGACTTGATATGTATTGAAAAACCGACAGAAAATGACATTCGCATACGCGCTATGTCACCTGTCTGCTGGTGTCATGTCTGCAGTTATTTTAATTAAACTTACATTAATTTTCATTGATATTGTTTAATTAGTTAGCGCTATTTTCTTTTTCGTTTATGTTATACTATATCATGTGTTTTCTATAAAAATATAAAGTTCTTTGTTCCTCGCTATCATTGTTCAAACTTCAAATTGATTTCATATTTGAGCACCTTACCAAATATAGACAAATATTTTTGTTGTATCAAATAATTGTTATAGATTAAATAATATCAACGATAAAATATATCCAGCGGTGTACATTAGGCCGCGGTGGAAAAGGAATTAATATTGAAGAGGATTCGGGCGACCCTCAGGACGAGCCTTTAATAATCGGATAGCGTGTGACCTCACACCTGCTGGGAGACACGTGTTGCAAATGAAATACAGGGGTCATTTTAGACGCGGTGAGTTTTAGACTGTTTTCGATATCCTTTGTCTTCCACATTACCGGCCAGCTCTTTTGTGTGTGTCTCACGGGAGTTGGACTAAAAGCATGCAAATACAAGGAATATTGTTTATTGCGTTTAATAACATTATGAAAATCTTTAAGATAATATATAATAGCGATTAAAATCATGAAGTTAAAAGCTTCCAAATGAGTTAATATTACTGTTAATTATGTAGAATATTTTATATTTCTTTAAAGATTTATAAACAGCAGAATTATTTTGATAATCTTGGCTTAAATCTAAATTCTCCCCACAACACGATATTCTTTAATAGTAATTTAAAACTAAAAATGTCAATAATAACTCCACTAGACACGCAACTTGCGGATTGAATCAATCCAAAATAAAAAAATGTAATGCTCGCAAATACGTATAAAAAAAAACTAAAGTCAGCGCAACCGAATTGAGCTCAATTTTTCATTTCGTTACGGACAAATAGAAGTCTGCCCCGCGCTGCCCCGCGTTGCCCCGCGCTGCCTCGCGCTGCCTCGCGCTGCTCGCAGACCACCTGACTGACGAGCTTTACTCTTTTGACGTTTTTGTTGGTACCTCGTTTTGAACAACTATGTTATGGGTTCACTGAAATGTTCAACTCATAACTACACGGTACGTACTTTTACGGAATTGACGGTTTGAAAATGATTTCGTCGATTTTGGTTATATTTTATTAATATTGTAGGGTAATGTCTGTTGTTTTTAAAAAAAAGTTATTTTACCAGACTAATTATTCACAGATTATGTACTCATAAGATGTATCCAGATGTACTTTGCAATCGTATTTATATTTTATCGTAAAAATATTTCTGCAAAGAAAATATTAAAAAAATACGAATAATATTCATTCACTCATTCCAATAGTTCAAGTGGACCTGCAATTTGTGCATAAACTCAACACCCACATGGTACTCTCATCGCCAACAGCTGGTCGACGTCTGGGAAGTTAGACTGAACCTGCCATTTCAATTACCATTCACTTTCACCTTTTAATGTGTTCTGTAAAAATTATTTCTAATATAACTTTTATTGCGCTGAACGTAAGCCAAGCTCTTAACCATTTGGGAAACTTCTTTTTGAAGCAACATCACATAAAAACTATTAAACCGATTTGAATGAAAATTGGTAGAGCTATAGAGCTTAGGAATGGGCATGTTTTTAAAAAACAGAATTAAACTCAACTCAACTCAACGTTATCAGAACCTCCGAAAGTGATAATTAATAAACCATTCCAACTAATTCGAGATGTCTCCGGAACGTTTCCCTCAAAAGCGTCACAAACTAGATTAATCACGTATCAAATTGTATTTCACTTCAATTTGATCGCAAAATAACCACGAAATTGATAACAGCTCTATCTGCGTATTCGAGCACTCTTTAGTTAATATTTCTCGGAAGCTTCAAGCGTTACCAAATAAGGAACCTGAAGACCTGAATCTAGGTTACATTTGTAGACACAATAGCAACATTGTTTTTAGTACTCCAGTGTGGTCGGTGCAGTTTACGAAACAACTGATGTTTTTTATTCTATATTTTTCGGGAATTATGTCATGTTTTGTTTGAAATTTTTGTAAATCTCTGACAGTGTTCTGTGTAATAATAAAAACTAGAACTTTGATTAAAGAAAGACAGACCGGCAAGCTGACATACTTTTACGTCATCCACAATGACCGTTCACGCGTATTGCTCATAATCACAAAAGAAATAAAATATTGGTGGCTTATCTTACATTTCTCAGCGCTGCACATTGTATCATTGTAATATTCATTAAATAGCAGCGATTTCAAGTAATCTTTAATGCATCGTTTTTGATAGTATTATGACATTGTACTTTCTAGACACAGTAAGAATAAGAATAAGGGTAGAGACAAGGATAAAGATAAGAATCAAAAGAGCAATCATCTAATAAAAGATCGATGTTTCCTGTTGGAAAGAATTTTTAGATATTAAGTTAGACTCACGTAAACTAATAATAGTATAACTTTAAACATAATTGTTGAAGTTATTTCTAAATATTAAAATACCCGAAATACTATTGAAAATAACTAGTTTTTAATAGTAAAGACTATTTGAAAAAAAACTTCGGAAAAAAACATGAACCTACAAAAAATTATACAAGTGACGAAACCAAGAAGAGTGTGTGTGATATATTGTGTCCCAAATTATTGGAATAAGAACAGAAGAACGTCTATTTTATATTTTGTTGTTTTTGTTTATTAAAGATTTTAAAATTTATAAATATTCAATATTATAATTGAAATCTTGAATGTGATATATCGATAGCAAGTTATTCCTGAGGAGACTAGCGTTGTAACTCAATATTCTACAGAACAGGGAAAATGCGAGGTTGAATAACAAAATCATACATATATATACGTAGAGCGAGCGCCATTGTGGTGGAAAGAGTGCACGCGAAATGTCGGAAAATAAATACATTTCCTGCAAGTTCTAAAATGAGGTAATGCTGGAGTGAAATAACCTCTTAGTAAGAAATAAAGATACTATAATATATAGGTCTATTATTAATTGATTTTATCTGAATAATATAAATTAGAAAACAAAACACTGCAATAACGTTTAAATCTTATTAGAATTGTTTATTAACGTAAAAACTATGTATATAGTCAATAGTCAACAGTAGAGTAACTAAAGCGACATGCTAAGAAATGAAATGTAAAATAAAAAGATCTCCCAGTTTCAGTAAATGGGCGGAAATTTCAAGGCGAGCTTTCAGCGTAGGACGTGTGACGTCAGCGCTTGAAGCTGCCGAGAGCTGTAGCCGCTGGAGCAGAAGCGATCGCTTGGAATGCCCGTTTCTGGTTTCAAGTATATAAAAATCAATAAGTCTAGAACTTATTCCATTGCAGCTCAGCCACCACAGGATCTACTCCTAAACAAATATTGAGCACGTGTAAATAATATCTTTTACTCAATTTCGTATTGAGTTTATTGTTGAATATATATATATATGTGACATCCTCTGTCTTTCTCACTCAAAATACATCATTATACTTTAATTATAGTCCGAAAAGTTGTTGAAAACACAGTTGAATGTTGAATATTTCGGGTAAGAACCGTCTTACGAGTTGACCGTAATCTGTAATAACACATCGTTTCATTAAAATTAAGCAGACAAACAAAGAATTTTATTAAAAATATACAATAAAAATAAAAAGGTTTTACTTCATTAGTATTATATTATATGAGATCTGCAAAATAAATGAATATCGATTTAATTGTTAATATTGATTAAACTAATATCCTATTGTTTTCACACAAAATATATATAAATACTTATTCAATATGACAGATAACACTTTGCGTTCCAATGAATACAATAAATTCATTAATTTCAGGCTCTCTAATTAAATAGCGACCACCCGATAAATAATATTGGGAATAATGAAACAATATTATTTGAAAGTATTTAGTTTTGTCCAAACATAACTTAAGTTTGTATTGCGTTGGCACTGCACATGTCCAAGCTAATAGTGTCAAATCCTAACCCACATCCAACCCTCCAACCCAAAGGAAGGGTCCTTCTAAGCTTCCCACCTAACGGCGTCCTGAGCCGTGGTCCGAGCCTCACAGGAGGCGCCCTCAGGACGCGCTTTCCCCTGGGGCTCTTCAGGCCCCCCTTTTTCAAGGGCGGGTCTCTGCACCCGTCCATTCCACCGGTGACGCTGTCATGGCCAGTAGGGCTAACAGCAGAGACACAAAAAAAAAAAAAAAAAAATATGTCCAAGCTTGTATCATGTGCTGTCCGAGTGTATCATGATTTTTGAAATAGATTTAAATATTTTTTTGTCGAATAGTATAACTTGTGTAATAAAACCCTAGGCAACAAATACACATCTACAGGAACTTTATATTTTTTATGCTTAAAGACGTATTTAAGGATTTAACACGTATTAATCATTGTCTAGCTTGCTTTAAGTTGAATTGTTTTTTAAACCCTAGGTCTAGGTGTGAGGTGATGTGGTGAGGTTATACATAACCCCTTCCCTCCCACACAAAATCACTTGTATTTCTTTTATTCAATATATATGGAGGCATGAAAATAGTAATTAAAGTCATGGATTTAATGAAATAAGCAACTAGCCCCCCATTTCAAGCCATTGTAATTTGTGATGTTTTCCTTCCTCCCCCCTCTTGAGGATTACTGTGGTGCGAGTTTTGGTATCTAACTCTTGTATCTATGATTGTTTGATCTATATACACAATCCGTAATCAGAGACAAGTAACCAATATAATTTATATAAAATTTAAACAGTAAATTTGTGTTCTTAAAATAATCGTAAATATTATTACTTACATTACTTAACTATATTAACTTGTAGATTTTTATTTGATAAGAAAAAAATTGAGAACTACACTGAATTGTTTAACTAAGACTTACTTATTTATATAGTATACTTAAGTAAGGGAAGTACACTTCTATAATTTTAATGTTTCTGTTAAAATTAAGTTACGTACATTGAGTAAGTATTTTAATATCTGTGTTTATCTCATCTAATAGTAACTCTAAATTAAAAATTATAAGATATCTTAACACACAGTGAAGATTAAAAGTATTTACTAGGATCCGCCAACCGTACGCGACGGGTGTTGAGCTGAGACCCTCTCCTTTCTTCTTTTCTTGATAACTCTTAAATGGCTAAACATTTTTTCAATCTGTTTTCGTTATTACATCCGCGTTCGGCTCAAACAGACATGAGAAAATTTTTAACTAATTATCTCGTCGCATTCTGGAGACAACTAAACACAAAAAAGGTCTCCCAAACGGTTAAGAGCTTCGCTTACGCTCAGCTCAATTATGATTAATGTAAAACAAACTCATAAAGTCACGTACTTAATTATTGTAGCGGATATTATATTTTTAATTAAACGATATGTAAACCTCACAGAATCATTTCATTCAAACATTGTAACTTTTTATGAATTTATTATTATGTTTTATATAAAAGCGGTATAAATAACACTCTCAGACTAATCATGAAATATCAAGCTACAGGAGCTACGATGCAGAAAACGTAGGCGTTTATTTTAGACTGTAGGTAGTCGTAAAAATCGGATTTTCCGTTAAATACACTATAAAAGTTTATCCGACATTTTCTCTAATCTCGAGTAAGGAAGAATATATATTTAGACTTTTCATTAAAATAACTTTTAAGTTAAAACCAGTCAACAATACTCTTAAGTATATCGAAAATATATTACTTTTATTCTCATAATGAGAGAAGCTCGTTTATTGTTAGTAAATTTATAAAATACGTTTTAATTCTGTTGTGATTGAAGCTGAAATTAACAAATAATTTGTTAAAATATATAATTCATTTTGAATAAGGAATAATTTAGACAATAGACAGCAATGGTAACATCGAGTTCGAACGCCAGCAGGAGTGCTGATTGTTACGGCAACAAACTCCACGCTTGTGCTAAAGCCAATTTGCAGCACACTGCTGCTCTGCTGTACAATATATGTTTGATGAACAGCACAGGCACAGGATCAGAATCTATAGAATACAACATTTTATTTTTACTACAAACTTACACAAAGTTTTTACTAAGGATAGGGTAAAATTTTATTAAAGAATCATTGAATGATTCAGAGCTAAAAATAGTTTATGTTAAAAGACAGAACTAAAAAATAAAATAAAAAAGTCATATTAAGGGCATATCTAATTTCTTACATGTTACAAAGGTCCTTAATGTTATTAACGAAACTACTTTAAAGAAAATTTTGTGCCGCTGGTGTCGACCCGCCACAGTCAACTATCTGGACTTGGATGACTTCAAATGACTTGACTTCAAATATAATTACAACGATTCAGTCAAAAGTACTCATAATTACATTCCTTATTATATACAAAACGGAGTAAATAAAGAATAACAAGGTTCTATAACATACATTTTAAAATTAAAACAAAAATCACAGCTTCAATTACATGAGCACAAGCTTATAAAGTGTAAACTATTACAGAAAGTATCACTCTTAGACGATAGGAATACTATTTCAAGTAATCTACTTTGAAAAGTTTATCCTAATAGTATTAAACACTATGAAAGTATAAGAAAGTTTACTTGTAAAAGATATTAAATTTTATTATTGATTAATTTTATCTTTTTATTCAGTAAATAGAGGTGATTCTTATAGGAAATATATTTTTGTTGAATAATTTCAGAATAGTATAACTTGTGTAATAAAACCCTAGCTAGGCAAGAAATACACATCTACAGGAACTTTATATTTTTTATGCTTAAAGATTGTCTAGCTTGTTTTAAGTTGAATTGTTTTTTAAACCCGAGGTCTCAGAGGTGATGTGGTGAGGTTATACATTACCCTTCCCTCCCACACAAAATCACTTGTATTTCTTTTATTCAATATATGGAGGCATAAAAATAGTAATTAAAGTCATGGATTTAATGAAAAAAAAAACAACTAGCCCCCCATTTCAAGCCATTTCAAGCCATTGTAATTTGTGATGTTTTCCCCCCTCCCCCCTCTTGAGGCCCACTTTAGAAAGAACTTAACCATTAAAAAAAGGAATCATTCTTAGTGTCTTCAAAGGATATATCCTTTCGAGGATATTTTTTTATAAAGCCGAATATAATGATCGGTGTCGATCTGTAACATTACTGTGGTGCGAGTTTTGGTATCTAACTCTTGTATCTATGATTGTTTGATCTATTTACACAATCCGTAATCAGAGACAAGTAACCAATATAATTTATATTAAATTTGAACAGTAACTTTGTGTGTCCTTAAATTAATCGTAGATATTAATACTTACATTACTTAATTATATTACCTTGTAGATTTTTATTTGATAAGAAAAAAATTTAGAACTACACTGAATTGTTTAACTAAGACTTACTTATTTATATAGTACACTTAAGTAAGAGAAGTACACTTCTATAATTTTAATGTTTCTGTTAAAATTAAGTTACGTACATTGAGTACGTATTTTAATATCTGTGTTTATCTCATCTAATAGTAACTCCAAATTAAAAATCATAAGATATCTTAACACACAGTGAAGAATAAAAGTATTTACTAGGATCCGCCAACCGTGCGTGGCGGGTGTTGAACTGAGCCCCTCTCCTTTTTTCTTTTCTTGATAACTCTTAAATGGCTAAACATTTTTTCAATCTGTTTTCATTATTACATCCGCGTTCGGCTCAAACAGACATGAGAAAATTTTTAACTAATCATCTCGTCGCATCCTGGAGACAACTAAACACAAAAAAGGTCTCCCAAACGATTAAGAGCTTCGCTTACGCTCAGCTCAATTATGATTAATGTAAAACAAACTCATAAAGTCACGTACCTAATTATTGTAGCGGATATTATATATTATATAAACAATATGTACACCTGCTATCTCATAGAATAATTTCACTGAAACATTGTAATTTTTTATGAATTTATTAATATGTTGTATATAAAAGCGATATAAATAACACTCTCAGACTAATCATGAAATATCAAGCTACAGGAGCTACGATGCAGAAAACGTAGGCGTTTATTTTAGACTGTAGGTAGTCGTAAAAACCGGATTTTCCCTTAAATACATTATAAAAGTTTATCCGACATTTTCTCTAATCTCGAGTAAGGAAGAATATATATTTAGACTTTTCATTAAAATAACTTTTAAGTTAAAACCAGTCAACAATATTCGTAAGTATATCGAAAATATATTACTTTTATTCTCATAGTGAGAGAAGCTTGTTTATTGTTAGTGAATTTATAAAATACGTTTTAATTCATTTGTGATTGAAGCTCAAATTAACAAATAATTTGTAAAAATATATAATCTATTTTGAATAAAGAATTATTTAAACAATAGACAGCAATGGTAACATCGAGTTCGAACGCCAACAGGTCCGCTGAGTGTTACGGCAACAAACTGCACGCTTGTGCTATCGACAATTTGCAGCACACTTCTGCTCTGCTGTATAATATATGTTTGATGAACTGTGCTGTACAGGATTAGGATCTATAGAATACATTTTGTTTTACTTCTTCCAAAGTAAAACAAACAAAAAAATAGTCAAATTAATTTAATATTAATATTTAAGTACATCCCACGAGATGTTCAAAGAGTAAACATACAACTATACTACGAGTCTCTCTGTCCATATTGTATTAATTTCGACGTGACACAATTCGCTCCTGTCGTGGAGACGATGAGTCAATATCTAGACATACAAACCTATCCTTATGGAAACACCAAAGTAAGTTATATATCGTATTCTAGTATTCAAATATTTATAGATCCAACAGTCATCTCTTGATTCATTCGTAAAAGTTTTTATAATTTATATGTTATATTTATAAGATATGATAATCTTTGATTATCACTGCATATGTCAGTCAGAATATTGGTAAAATATTCTTGCATAAAAAATTGCACTACTACACAGTATATTCTAATAGAATTAAAAATAAGTTTTAAATATTGGAAAGCTAAAGCTAATGAAAATTGTAATAGGGAAATAATATAACAATATATTTTCCAGGTAGTAAATAGAAATGGTCAAATGGAGTTTCAATGTCAACACGGGTCCGCTGAGTGTTACGGCAACAAACTGCACGCTTGTGCTATCGACAATTTGCAGCACACTACTGCTCTGCTGTACAATACATGTTTGATGAACAGCATAGATGGTAAAGGATCCGATGATGAATCTGCAGACAGGGTACAAAATTTCCTATTACTTACTTAAAATATAAACTTACTTTTTGAATATTTGCCATTATATAATTTCGTTTATTTTATAGTGTGGACAAACGATGGGTATTTATTCAGAGCCAATAAAGTCTTGTGCAAAAAGCAGTAGAGGCGTGCAACTTTTGAGTTATTACGGAGAAGAAAGTAGAAAAGCACAGTTTTCATCTGTACCCTACATTCTTATCAACGGCGAGGTGTATAATGGAAATAATTTTAAGAGAGATATCTGTGCCGCTTTCATTAATCCACCTCCCCCTTGTATGTATATGTAAAAAAAAATTAAAGACAATTTATTCACTTCTACCGATATCAGGAATTAAGAATCAACACTAAATAAGTTCTTCCTTTTATATATACAAATCCTCATTGTTTTAAAAAATCTTTCTACCGCTTTTGTTTATTTAGAATCTAACGATTCATTTAAGAAATGGTTTACATATTTGTTTTTTATTTACTCTAAAGTTACTTAAAAGATTATATTTAAAAAAGTTAATAATTTTATTATGATCTGAAATATTTCTAAGTAATAACACATAAAAATACATAGTTTTCAACGTTTTAATTTAGTTGTGTCTGAATTCTTCACATTCATATTGATTACAAAAAAAAATAAAAAAAAATATATATAATTTTACATAATATACCTATTGAATTAAACAGAACGAATGATAAAAACAGAGTATTCATTTATTTTAATTATTTAGTTCAATTTCTAATTTAATTTTTATAATTATTTTATTGTAGAGCCTAGCTTTAGTCATCTGACGGCGGCCCGTATTGGGCAGGCTTGACCGGGGAAAGACCACCCTCTTATAGAAGATCAATATGTAGTAACCAAATTCATTTGTTCCGTCGGTGAGTGAGAAAATCCAGTAGACCAAAGCCCCTTCTCCTCCCGCCAAACATGAAAGTGATGCCTCCAAAAAATATACCCCAGCAGAATACCGACTTTGACGAAGCCGGAGAACTCCTCCCTGAGCAAAATTGTGTGTGAATGATTTTCGGATATAGATCCAGCAGCCCGTCATATTTGTCGAGGACATAGTATTGGGTTTTATGTTTACTAAACTGAACGACGAGTCAACACAGCAGCATCCCACTCCGCTCTAAAAGTGGACTTTTGCAACATCCTTGGCCTTCATTCCAACCTAAATGCCGTTCACTATCAAAAAGGCAGATATTTCAACGTAGCAACACAGCATACCTATCATAGGAGTATAATCTCGAACATTATATTATAACACACGCCAGGTGTCTGTGTTCGTAAGAAAAAACATCTGCTACCATTGCTTTCAGATTTTTTATGGTAGGGACCCGTCTGTACTCTGGCTATGAGTGGACATGAACAATCATGACAAGTGGTACCGCAAAAGCGGATCAACTCTTGGGCCTTGTCCAGGCAAAAATTAATGACCTACTGTCACAGTCTTTCCGCCGAAGTCGTAGTCCTCGGAGACTTCAACGAGCACAATATCCATTGGCTAGGGTCACGACTACGCGGGCAAACCTGTGTTTAACTTTTTGTCCCAGCATATAGTCTGTCCCAGTTGATTAAGACGTACACTCATCTTACGTACGACACAACGCGCTTGACACTTCAAGTCAGCAGGTTGAGATGGAATGCGGTCTTTTGTGCAACCTGCGTAGTATAACAAACCAGTTGGTTTCCCTTCCAATGATCCCAATGAGTATAATGCTACTGTAGCTGATGTGATATTACAGGCCAGCAAACAGCAGGCCTATGAGCTTCTATCTTTTCTGATTAAATAAAATAATATAAATAGCATAGAGTCAACTTATAAGTACAATATAATTTCGAAGAATAAAAGTTAATAATACCTTATTTCCTTTCATTCATTAAGTATACAACAATTTATCTTTGTAGGTATATAATAGTACATAATTACCAAAACAATTTATTATTTCAAGCGTGGTATTACAAATCATAAATCTTTATATACAAAAATCCCGTGTCAAGATGTTCGTTTGCTCTAAACTCTGAAACCACTAAACCAATTTCAATAAAATTTTATACATACTCGTATCTATTGTTTGGTTTGCCAGTGTTGCCAGTATGGTGTAAGTAGCGCTGCGCTTGATCTTATTGCCTCTTACCTAATTAAAGAGTCCAGACAGTTTACGTAAATAATTCTAAATCGTCTGGTTTTCACCTAAAGATGGGTGTTCCACAAGGATCTATTCTAAGCCCCTTTTTGTTTTCACTTTATATTAATGACTTGCCCTTTTTTGTTAAGGGTCTGTGTGACATTGTACTTTTTGCTGATGACTCCTCGCTTATTTTTAAAGTTGAGCGTGATAGGATTAATTATGACGAAGTAAACGGTACTTTATCACGAGTCAATCATTGGTTCAAAATTAATAATTTAGCCTTAAATGCTAAGAAAACTAAATGCATAGAGCTTACACTTCTTAATGTAAAAAGTAAAAATTTTAACTTGCTCCTTAACAATGAAGTGTTAGAACTGATTGACTCAACAATTTTCATAGGTATAACTTTAGATAAAAAGCTCGAGTGGAACCCCCATCTCTCAACACTCGCAGCCAAACTCAGCTCCGCCGTCTTTGCAATTAGAAAAGTTAGACAATTAAAGGACGTTAATACGGCTCGACTTGTTTATTTTAGTTATTACAGTATTTTATCTTACATTATTTTATTATAGGGCAGTGCTGCCGAAATTAATTCTATATTTATTTTACAAAAAAGTGCTGTGCAGGCTATTTATAACCTTGAGACCCTATGAGACATGTTGTTAAAGAAATAGGTATTCTTACAGTCGCTTCGCAATACATATTTAAAAACATATTATACTCGTATATACGCCAAAATTTAAATAGTTATTTAAAAACAGTGAAAAAAATACGAAAAATAAAAACAAACTCGTAACGCCAAAATTTTGGCTTCAAAAAGTTAATAAATCCTTCATTTTGGTTTGAATGAGCATACGCATAATTAATAAAGTTCCATACAACATCTTAGACCTTCCTTTTCTTAGTTATAAATCTAAAATAAAAGATTATAATTAAATAAATCGAAATATGTGGAACTTAAGTTGTTGAATCATTTGCAGGATTTATATTATAATGTACATCATCTAAGATTATTATATTTCTGTTAAGACCAGCAACTGTTGAGTTTCTGGCCGGCTCTCCTCAACAGAGCAGCATTCTGAGCCGGTGGTACCTTACTCAGGGACTGACTATACTGACTGATTTTTTTTATTGTAATAATTGACGATTCAAAAGGGCGTGTAAATGTCTACTTGAATAAAGATATTTTGAGTTCATAATCTTTTTTTAAGAATTTTGGCTTCAACTTAAAAGATAGGATAGTTTTTTATCTCGATTAATAACCTTCTATTGTTATTATTTCAGATTTGAGGTTTTTAATTAAATCCAAAGTTTTATAAGTTTCCAATAAAAGGCGATAGGCGGATAATAATAAAATATTAAACGACGTGATATGGTTTTCCAATTATCCGACGAAGTCGCGGCCAACAGCTAGTATATTATAAAATAAATGTTAGAACTCCTATCCATATTCGATATGCGGAACTAATGTATTCAGGAACTTTGGAGTGGAGTGAATACTTTGGGTCCGAACGTGGTCTGCGTGATCCTGGATAACTTAATGTATATCGGGTTTGGAATATATTTGCAATTCACATTGCGAACTTGGTAGAAACTTGGTAGTATCAGTACTATACCAATAACTAGGGTCACATATAAATATAAAATAAATGCCACATGAACAAAAATGTAGGGTACATTCTCTCTTTCTCTATCTCTCTCTCTCTCTCTCTCTCTTTCTCTCCTCTTCTATTTATGGAGTTTACTTAAGCGGTTTTTGAACTGGTTAGTGATATATTTTTATTCCAGAGTATCTCTACAGGTGTTTGACCACCGACTATCAAGTAGCGTAAATCATACAAAAATATTTTTCCGGCTAGTTCAAACAAAGACAAGCAATTCCATTTTCTAACGCATCAATTAATATTGATTTATAAATTAAGTAGCGTAGGCGTTTTTTAGGATTTAGGGAGTTGTAAAAAATGTAAAAGTTTATAAGGCAGTTTATTTAAACGAAAAAAATATGTTCAAGTTTTTATTAGAATTTACATTGAACTAAAAACCAGGCATCAAAAAGAATATGAAAAATATATTTCTTTTATGCTCACATTGAGAGGAGCTTTTTTATTGTTAGTAAAACAAAATAGACATTGTAGACTAATAGTACATTTATAAAAAGATATAAAAAACCCATCCATTCAGTTGTGATTGAAGCACTTATAAAAAAAAATTGGTGAAATTTATTAACTTACTCTGAATAAGGAACCCTTTATAATCAATTTTAATGTAGACAATAGAAAGCAACGCTAACATCAAATTTAAATATCCACACGGGCCCGCTGAGTGTTACGGCAACAAACTTCACGCTTGTGTTATTGACGACTTGCAGCACACTACTGCTCTGCTGTACAATACATGTTTGAAGTACAGCACAGACGGTACAGGATATAATTATGAATATGCAAAGGGGCACTAAAATAAATTTCACTAAAAACTTACTTTAAGCTTTTACTAAGAGTCGGTTAGAACTCCCTTTCAGTGTGGACATTCAATGGACCTTGATTTAGATCCAATAAAAGTTTTTGATAGAGGGACAAAACTTTATGACATTATAATAGAAAAATCATATCTTAAGAAAGTCACATATGTTATTTGTAACAAAGACAGCTTATATCATGAAAGAACTACTTCAAATATAATGTTGGTTTACCCCCAACAAAGAATCTGTCTACAATTAAATAATATCTTTCAATATCCATATTTATTATTATTAACACACATATTTAACTAAAAACATGTAATAAATTTAATAAGTATTAAAATAAAAGACACAATTTTATGAGCTTAAAGCTTATGAACAATTATACAATTTGTTGTACAATAGTTCATTCGCTTTGACCTTTATGCGTAAGCAAAAGTTGTATATCATTTGTAACATCTAACTTTAGTAACATTATAAAACTTTTTATAAGATTTACATTATACCATAAATACTTCTGTTATCAATTGTACTAATACATGCAAATAATATTTTAGTTTATTATCGTTGAATTTTATATAATTATCGAGTAAACAATTGGCGATAGAAGAAACTGCATGCTAGAAATTATGTTGAAATAATTAAATATTAATATTAAGTGAATAAATAGTTTAAAGCAGAAGCCATCACTAATAAATCTTGATCCTCATTTCCTAATTTTTAAAATCAAGAGCTATCAAGAGCTTGTGAATTGAAATTAACTGGGACACTGTATAAACAGACAATTTAAAATTAATACTATTATAAATATATGTCCAAAAACATTCTCAACAACCTTCGTATTATTGACGGTACTTTCCAGACTTTATTGATCTATTACTGAGAGCAAATACAAAAAAATAATTGAAAACGGTCAATCAACTCCTCGATTCGATTTATTTAAAAACTTTCAAAAATAATTTGCTTTCTGTTAGGTGAGGTTAGGTAATATTTATTTGGAGGGCCATCGGTGGAAAACTCCTCGAATGGCCTTCCGTTACCAATGTCACTTGGACTTATCCGATAGGGTTAGAGTCGGTATGGGCCGGTGCTTCGGGATCGCGTTAGCCGTCTGCTAATGTCCACCGACGGGGTGTCAGCCATGAGGTACCCGTGTCTGGCTCATGGCTGACGGGGGGTCCCACGTTACGATGTACGAAAGCTCGAATCTCAGGCTGCCGGGTGCGGTGTTAGGACATGCACGGTAGTCGGGGGTTCGGGGACAGTTACGGGTGCGTCCTCAGTTATCCAACATGGCCAGGCGGTATCCCGTGACTGTCAGGTTGCGGTTTCTCTATATCATTGCGGTATCTTTATACGGCGAGGTGTCGACCGTCTGGTTTATTGGGTGGGAGTCTCACATAACCGTCGTCTTCCTCTCCCCTGGAATGCGGCGTGTACTCATAAAGAATTCCAGACGAATAAAAAGGTAATGTTTATTAAATTATCATAAACAAAACTATTTTACATTTTTGTTACAAAATAACAGAACTTGTTAATCTTACGCAAAATAATATAATTTACATAATACAATCATCATTCTTCAGTCTTACATCAATAATTGCAAGGAACAGACGTACAATGATTTATAATATTATTATCGTGTTATTTTTTTGTGTGATTTGGACCCAAAGTCAAATAGGTAAGTATTTCTATAAACATATTATAAGTATTTTTATAGTTAACTATACTTATGATATCCTTTTTAGCAGATATTGTGTCGAATAATCTGAATCAAGACTATGGAGTGAAGTTACTGGATAATAATGATAATTATTTATCAATGTACAAGGTATTAAGTTATTAAACTATTTGTTTAGAGTTACTATATTTATAACACGATCAACTTTTCTTGATAAAGTCAACGGTCAATAATAATATAGTATAATTGATAATTGCTTCTAATAAGGACCGGAATGTTGGAAATCCTTGTAATTAAATTTCGGGATGTATCTATAATAAATAATTTATAAGATATCATTATCTGATAAACTTATTTATATTTAAAGAGAAAATATTATACAAAAGTAAGGCCACAACTGCCTGTTCCTTGTGAAAATGGTTTTTTCAAAGTGCGTCTCTGGTCTTTATTGAGCACTAGTCTTAATAAGGTCCAAAATGGAACTGCAAGATTTTATTTAGGTGTTGTATACTCGTATGAGAAAAAATATCTTCAAAAAGCAATTATTTTAATTTACTAATAAATTTGCGTTAAAAAAATTAAAAACAAATATATAGAAATTAGTGTCGTGATCCTTATAAAGTAGAAGGCTTATATGAATTAATTTTTAGTATATGAAATATTTTCTACTTTTAAATGAAACAAATTGTATTTTTGTGCTATTTTTATTAATTTTAGAAAATAAAATCTTAAAATATTTGTTATCTTTAGTTTTAATCCTTGGACTTTATTAGGCATCACACTTCTATAATCGTAGTATTGTTGATTTGTTAGGAGTTAGAAATTAAAATCACGACAACCACTGCAGCTAAGGAGCTAAGGATTAAAAACCAATCAACACGAATATTCACAATGTTTATTCACTTATCTAAAAATATGTTGAATCGTTGATCGAATATATTTAATTACAATAAAAATATAAAATAAATAATGGCACTCCCAACAAAGTCAGAGCCTAATTTGGAAATAGGCAACTGAATATATCCTGAGGAAAAGGAACAAAATCAATATAAAAAAAGCAATAATTTTGGTTACTTATCTCTTATACAAAGAGCCACTGACAAAACCGCACTCACGAATGAAACTCGGTGTGCTTTGACGATACGTTGCTAGGAAACATGTGCACAGTGTCTTTTTTGGTTTAAATTTTGAGTATTGGAAATTTGAAAACATGGTCCTTATTTTGAATAGGCCCTTAGTAGGCGAATACTCTTGATTGGTTATTTCTCTAGATTTTTAGTATGTTTTCTATGGTACTATAGATGTTTTTATATATAATGTATAGACATACACTAAAAGTATTATTATATATTTTAGTACAATGATGACGAAAGAGTAAGCATACAAGTATACTATGAGTGTCTCTGCCCTGCCTGTATTAATTTCGACGTGACACAACTCGCTCCTGTCGTGGAGACCATGAGTCAATATTTAGATATACACACCTATCCTTTTGGAAATGCTCAAGTAAGAATTATATTGTATTATAGTTTCTATATATTTTAAAAAATTTTAAGCATAAAGCAGAGATCTTTGTTTAATTTGTAAACGCCATGCATATCTTTTAAATCTTAACAAATATTATAAATAGGAAAATAAGATAATTATATTTTTTCCAGTTTATAGATAGAAATGGTCAAATCGAGATTATTTGTCAGCACGGGACCGATGAGTGTTACGGCAACAAACTGCACGCTTGTGCACTCGACAATTTGCAGCACACTACTGCTCTGCTGTACAATACATGTTTGATGAAATCCAGTCCAGGATCCGATGATGAGTCTGCAGACAGGGTACAAAAATTTACTTTTACTATAATTTAACTTTAGATTTTTTACTATTATATAATTTGATTTATTTTATAGTGTGGACAATCAATGGGTGTTGATTCCGAGGCCATAAAGTCTTGTGCGAAAGGAAGCAGAGGCGAAGAACTTTTAAATTATTACGGAGAAGAAAGTAAAAAAGTGAATTTTCGATATGTACCATACATTCTTATCAACGGCGAGGTGTATAATGGAGAAAATTTCAAAAGTGACGTCTGCGCGGCGTTCTCCAATCCGCCTCCTCCTTGTCAATCTGGAAATAATAAATAAACTAATGCACAATTACAGCTTACTTTCCCCGTGACTTTGTTTTCTTAAATTCAAACGATATTATTCAAAAATAGATTTACATCTGTTAATTCGTTTTGCTTGATAGAGAATTTGTTCGTATTTTAATTTTATTACAACAAATAAATAATATAAACTAAACCTGTATGTGTGTAAATATAAATTACCTAACTCATTTCTTGCAATAAATTAATTACCAAAATAATTTACGCTAAAAGCATGCATAAAAATGATGTTCTCATCTAATTTATTTTTCAACCATTTAAAACATTTCAAAGTAATAACACATAATATAAATAGCTGTTAACGTTTCGAATAACTTTGTTCTTTAATTCTTTACATTCATATTGAGTAATGAATATTAAAAAACAGATATATTTAGACTATACTTTTAAAAATGTAACTATTCAATGAAACATGATTCGAAAAACATATAAGTATTCAATTTATTTTAGTTGTTCACATTGGATTTCCATTTTAAATTCTATAATAATTTTATTGTTTTCTGATTATTATAAAATATATAACATAAATATTATACCGTCAACTTATACGGTGTAATCTTAATATTACGAACCTCTACAGAACGATTTTCATGATTTATCAAGTTTATAAAAATCCCCAAGAACTGCGAACGATACGAATACATTAGTTGAAAGTCTTTTCATAATAAATTTTCCATCATTGCAAAATATTAATAAGAAGTATTATTTACCTCCAATTAACAAATTTTAACAATTTATGACCTTTACATAAAGTATATAGTACTACATTACCAATATAAATAATTATTTCAAAATAGGCCGTGAAATGGTTTTCAATATTAAGCGTTATATAAGGCACATATAAAAAAACACTGAACCAATTTCAATCACATTTTGTAGATATCTATTGTTTTGTATTTAAATTATTTGTTTTGGGACACGGTCAGCCGTGCTCTGAGTGATCCTGGATAACTCCATGTATATTGTGATTAATATATATTTACTATGTAAGGAGGTATCTATGAGAGTAAAATAAATTCGACAAAAAAATAAAAAAAAATAAAGTAAGTTAGCCTCGATGGCATCGTCTCATCGTTGGCTACTCTCTATCCTCTCCCTCTCTTTCTCTGTCTCTCTCTATCTTTCAATTTCTAATTATAGAGCTTACTTGAGCGGTATATTGACTGCTTAGTGATATATTTCAATCTCAGAGTATCTCTGCAGGTTTCTGACCACCGACCATCGAGCAAACTCAATCACACAAAAAAAATGTATTTGTATGTTTTCTAACTCCCCAACTAATATTTTTCAATAAATAAGTAGCGTAGACGTAAGTTATTATTTTATACTGTAGGTAGTGGTAAAAACTGATGATAAAACTCTGGCAGTTTCTCTAATCTCGAGTAAGAAAAAATATATATTTAGACCTTTCACAAAAATTAACTTTTAAGTAAAATCCAGTCAACAATACTCGTACGTATATCAAAAATATATTACCTTTTCACTCATATTGAGAAAAGCTTGTTTATTGTTCGTTAATTAATGGATTCAATTGTGATTGAAGCTCTAAATAAAAAAAATATGATTAAAATATATAATCTATTTTGAATAAGGAATAATTTAAACAATAGACAGCAATGGTAACATCTAATTGGAACGTCAGCAGGTCCGCTGAGTGTTACGGCAACAAACTGCACGCTTATGCTATCGACAATTCTGCAGCACATTACTGAGCTGCTGTACAATAAATATTGAATGAACTTACTTACTTTCTCACAACTTACATAAAACTTTTACTGACATTTGGGTAGAATTCTTTTTATTGTGGACATTCATTGAACCTTGATTCAGAGCTAATAAAAGTTTGTGATGATGCGATAGAACTTTATATTACTTTAAAAAAATCTTAATCTTAAATACATTTTCTTGTAATGTTAGCGTCACCGGTGGAGTCTTAAACACATGTAATATGTTATATATACCGCCGTGTCCAACCCGGCATCGGGAACAACCTCTCCAGCACTGAATAATAAGCTTGAATTTATAAATATCATTAAAACAATACATTTTTTTAATAATATTTTTAAATACATAACACGGTAGACCAAGAAAGAATATCAAGGTTCTAATATCATATATTTTAAATATTATAATAAAAAATACATTGTTATTTAATCAGACCACTTTCAAGAGTTCATAAAAAAGCGTTGTATACAAGTTATAAAACCTAAGCCGTCTCCAGATCGACATTATATCATAAATATTCCTATGATCAAAGATACTAACTAATACATGTGAAAAATATGTTTTACAATTGTTTAATTCTATCAAAGAGCTTCTTATCTAGTATAAAAGGCGATTCTTATAGAAAATATATCGTACTAGAGTGATTGAATAAATGAGAATCGTATTCCTTCAAGCAGAGGTAATTACTAGAAATCGATACGTCTAGAACTTATTCATGCCCCATTTGTGTTTCAAATATACATACATATTTGTTATAGTGTAAATTATATAACGTATACCTTCTTTTATATTCTAGAATATTTAATGAATCCTGGAAAAAAGCTTATATTTTAAGTTCTTATTTAATAGCTTTAATTAACATTAAATTGCTTTTACATAATACATTAAAATATAATCAATTTGGGGTTATTAACCACCACTTATCAACCGTTTCGGGATTGTAATTAACTGGGTCAGTCTAAACAGTCTCCCCAGTCCATATTGTTATCGCTACTTCACAGAATTGTTTGGAATAAACAGATATTATATTTTTTGATACATTTATGTTTACTCTCACTGATGTGTCTATTGGTGGGAACAGAATCAAAACACACAACTTTACACTAACCCCACTCGCGTATTTGATTAAATACATTACAAAATAATAATATATAAAAAAGTTACGTAAATAATTTGACCGTAACATTATATGTTTATTTTAATAAATTATAATATTGTGTTTAATAAAATCTTACTGTTTGTTACTCTTACGCCTATTAAGATAATTTACATTATATAATCTCCAGTCTCCAGTCTCACATCAATATCTCCAGGGAACAGACGTGCAATGACTTATAATGCTATTATTGTGTTATTTTTATGTGTGACTTGGACCCAAAGTCAAATAGGTAAGTATTTCTATAAACATATTTATATATATTGTATAGTTAACTATGCATATATTATCCCTTTTAGCAGATATTGTGTCGAATAATCTGAATCAGGACTATGGAGTGAAGTTACTGGATAATAATGATAATTATTTATCAATGTACAAGGTACAATGTATTATTTTATTAAAATATTTGCATATAAAATCTATCTTAGTACAGTATACGATCAATAAGAAATTGTAGTCTTTATCTTGTTACGCTAATATCTTGCAAGTCTTGATTGGTCCATACGGTTATCAATAACAGAATAACAGTAGTCTCTATGTTAATGATAATTATATTTTTTTTTCTATGGTACTATCAATAATTTTATTATAATATAAAAGGCAAATATATAGTCAGTTTTATTTTAGTACATCCTACGAGATGTGGAAAGAGTACGCATACAACTATACTACGAGTGTCTTTGTCCAGATTGTATTAATTTCGACTTGACACAATTCGCTCCTGTCGTGGATACTATGAGTCAATATTTAGATATACACACCTATCCTTTTGGAAACGCTAAGGTAAGAAATATATTGTATTATAGTTTCTTTATGTTCTCGAAATATTTAAGTACAAATCAAAGATCTTTTGTTTTATTCCTAAACGCCAGGTATCGCAATATTATAAATGGGACGCCATGCAACGCAATATTATAAATAGGAAAATAAGATAATGTTGTATTTTCCAGATAATAAATAAAAATGGTAAAATCGAGTTTCAATGTCAGCACGGGCCCGCTGAGTGTTACGGCAACAAACTGCACGCTTGTGCTATCGACAATTTGCAGCACACTACTGCTCTGCTGTACAATACATGTTTGATGAACAGCACAAACAGTAGAGGATCTGATGATGAGTCTGCAGACAGGGTACAAAATTTACTTTTACTATAATTAAACTTTAGATTTTTACTATTATATATATAATTTAATTTATTTTATAGTGTGGACAAAAGATGGGTGTTGATTCCGGGGCAATAAAGTCTTGTGCGAAAGGGAGTAGAGGCGAACAACTTTTGAGTTATTACGGAGAAGAAAGTAAAAAAGCGAATTTTCAATATGTACCATACATTCTTATCAACGGCGAGGTGAATAATGGAGAAAATTTCAAAAATGACGTCTGCGGGGCGTTCACCAATCCGCCTCCTCCTTGTCAACCTGGATATAAAAAATAAACTAATTCTAAATTACAGCTTACTTTCCCCGTGACTTCGTTTACTTACATTCAAACGATATTATTTAAAAACTTAAATCTGTTTTTAAATAATCTTTATAATTTGCTCTTAAATTAAACTCGCAGTTAGTTCGTTTTGCATAATAGAGGCTTTCCTCACAATAATATAAAACAAAATAAATATAAATAAATAAACTACCTAACTTATTTCGTACATGAGTAAAGTATTGCAGAACAAACAGACATACAAAAAGTAAATAATGCTAAAAGCATTTTTTTATCAATTTGCATTAAGAATTTAAAATTTTATTATGATTTGAAATATTTCTTAGTAATAACAAAAAACACATAGTTGTTAATGTTTTAAATTATTTGTGTATGAATTCTCTACATTCATATTGATTGCAATAAAATATAAAAAATATATATATTAGACTATATTTTAAAGAATGTACCTACCGAATTAAAAAGAACTAAGTAAACAAACAGGGTATTAAAATTATTTTAATTATTTTATTTGAATTTTAATTTAAATTCTATAATTATAGTTTAAGAATAGTTAATTATACTTCATTTCCCTTGATTATCTATATACATATATGATGCCGCAGTGTTATACACTTTAGTATAAATAAATTATACACTTTTTTCTATATAATTACCACAAAATTACCAAAATCATTAATTATTTCACGGTAGTCCCTAAAATTGTTTTCAATTTTAAACGTTATATTACAAATTCTAAATTATTATATATAAAAATCCCGTGTTACGTTCATTTGTGCTAATCTCCGAAACCACTGAACCGATAGCAATGAAATTTTGTAGATATCTATCATTTATTCCAACTTAAAAGATAGGATACGAAGTTTATAATTAAATTCTAAGTTCTATAAGTTCGCAATAGACGGTGTCAATAATAATATGTTAAATGAAGTCAAATAGTTTCAGTGTCAGACGAAGTCGCTGGCAACAGCTAGTATATTATAAAATAAATGTTAGAACTCCTATCCATATTCGATATGCGGAACTAATGTATTCAGGAACTTTGGAGTGAAGCGAATACTTTGGGTCCGAACGTGGTCTGCGTGATCCTGGATAACTTAATGTATTTCGGGGTTGGAATATATTTGCAATGCATATTGCGAACATGGTAGTATCAGTACTATACCAATAACCAGGGTCACATATAAGTATAAAATAAAACCCACATAAAAAACACTCGTCTACCGTACATACCGAGAAGTAACAGATTACTGTAGAGGCCTCTCTAGCGTCCTCTGATCATTGCCTGGTACAGAGTGTAGTGTCTATTCAACATCCGGCTCACTTAAGTCCTGCGTCCTGACGCGTTTGGTATTACAAGTAGATTGGGATGAAATGAGGTCCATTTTTGCATCCTACCCATTTAGGCCGATTTGTTTCCCTTCCAATGATACTAATGAGTGTGCTGCGTCTGTCGCTGATGTAATACTTTTTTTTATTTTTTATTTTTTTATTTAAGAGGAGGGCAAACGAGCTAGCGGGTCACGGATGGACGTGATCACCGCCGCCCATGAACCCTTGCAACATCCGAGGATTTACAAGAGTGTTGCCGGCCTTGTAGGTAGTAATAAACGCCTTTTTTGAAGGTACCCATGTCGTACCGATCTGGAAATACCGCCGAAGGGAGTTCGTTCCACATTCGAGTGGTACGTGGAAAAAATGTCCTTGAGAACCGCACAGTGGAGGATCGCCACGCATCCAGGTGGTAAGGATGGTATTGGAGGCGATGGCGCACTGTGCGGTGATGAAATTCGGCGGCAGGCATCAGATCGAATAGTTCTTCGGAACACTCCCCGTTGTAAATGCGGTAGAAGACGCACAAAGAAGCCACGTCTCTACGCAATGCCAAAGAGTCCAGCCGTTCGCAGAACACCGGGTCCCCGACAATTCGAACGGCTCTCCGTTGTACGCGGTCAAATGGTAGAAGCTGATATTGGGGTGATCCGGACCAGAGATGAGAACAGTACTCCATGTGTGGCCGGACCTGCGCCTTATAGAGCGCAAGTCTTTGGCCAGGTTTGAAGTACTGCCTCGCTCTATTGATCACTCCCAATTTCATCGAGGCCAACTTGGCCTTGCTCTCCAGATGACCACGAAACTGACAGTTGCTCGAAATGTCGAGACCCAGTATTCTGATACTTGGCGAGGCAATGAGGGGAGTGCTCTCGAAGAGCGGTGATACGACAAATGGGGTTTTCTTAGTGGTGAACGCGCAAACCTGTGTCTTTAGGGGATTGAACTGAACGTGGTTCAGTTCACCCCACTCAGAGACCATCCCCAGGGAGGTCTCTATTGAAGACATAAGTTTCTTTCGGCACTCGTCGACGTTTTCCCGAGTGAGACCTGCACGGCCGGAATATACCGCATCCCCAGTACTGTCATCCGCATAACAATGTATGTTGGAGATATCCAACATATCATTGATGTGCAGGAGGAACAGAGTTGGGGATAGCACGCAGCCTTGGGGTACACCAGCGTTCACGGGCTTGGGGTCCGAGCAAAAACCGTCGAGAACGACCTGTATGCTCCGCTCAGTGAGGAAGCTGGTGATCCACTTGCATAAGCTCTCGGGAAGCCCATAGGAAGGTAGCTTCGAAAGAAGCCCCTTGTGCCATACACGATCGAAGGCTTTCGCCATATCCAGACTAACTGCCAGACCCTCTCCCTTGCTTTCAATAACAGCTGCCCAACGGTGTGTAAGATACAACAGAAGATCACCAGCCGATCGACCATGGCGAAAGCCATATTGCCGGTCATTGACCAACTGGTGATCCTCGAGGTAGGTTAGGAGCTGTTTATTGATAATGCTCTCCATTACTTTGGAGAGCAGAGAGGTAATGGCGATAGGTCTGTAGTTAGCTGGGTCCGAGCTATCACCTTTTTTAGGGATCGGATGGACAAGGGCACGCTTCCATGTGACCGGGACTACGCCTTTAAGGTAGGAATATACTATAGGTCATGGAGCTATTTAGACCCAGTTCTGTGTTACAACTTGGAGGCAATTCACGGCTTTAATGATTGATTCGTCTGTCAGAGCTGCAGCAGCATCAAGCTTGGCCTAGTGTGTAAGCCACGAAGAAACCACTCTCAAGAGTTCTGAAGAGATTAGATAATATAATGGTGCTTCCAGATTCTTCAAACGGCAAATCGCTAGAGCAAAGTTCAAACACGTAAATATTTGGTATCAGCTGGTAAGGTTCCCCTTCCGGCACGCGCTTATTCTGAGCGCTTTCTGAGGCCACTCTACAAACTTTTGCCGGCCGTCCGAACCGCCATTGCATATGGGAAATGACTCTCTGGTCCATACGGCAAAAGGGAACGCATAGGCGTAGGCATAAAAAAGGGGTACCCAAGATCTATATCTTGGGTACCCATTTTTACCTCAAACTAAACTTGCAATGACTAAAGAAAGATACCTTCTACTATCCCGCTGGGTGTAGCAGCTCAATGCCGGAAATAATTTTTTCGGCAATAAACCATCCAACAATCTCCACTTTCCTTGGTCATTCATAAGTCAAGTGGGCCGCGTGGCATTATCCCAATAGTGCTACGGACATGAGCCCCTGACTAGACTTCATTGGTAACGCGTCTATTTCCTCTCTTCTCTCCAATATAATGGAGAACATCATTAACCAACAGCTCTCGACGTACCTCGAGGATCACCAGTAGATTAATGGTGATCTTCTATTATATGTTACGCACCGTTGGTAGTGGGTCTGGCAGTTATTCTGGATATGGCAAAAGATTTCAATCGTGTATAGCACAAGAAACTCAAAGCTTCCCTCCGGAGAGTTTATGAAAGTGAATCGCCAGCTTTCTCACTGGGCGAAGCATATTCTCGACGATTTATGTTTGGACCCTAAGCCCGTGAATGCTGGTATACCCTAAGACTGCGTGCTATCTCCAACTCTGTTCCTCCTGTACATCAATGATATGTTAGATATTTCCATCATACATTGTTAGTCGGATGACATCATTGGGGATGCAGTATATTCTGGCCGTGCAGGCCTCGCTCAGGAAATCTTCTATAGTCTCAAAATGGGGATAACTGAACCTCGTTCAGTTTAATCCTCAAAAGTAACAAGTTTGCGTTTTTCCCACTAAGAAAACCCTATTTGTCGTATCACCACTCTTCGAGAGCTCTTCTCACAATGACTTGCCAAGTATTAGTATGCTGAGTACTGTTTTTATTTCTGATCCGGATCACACGAACATCAGTTTTTACCTTTTTACCGCGTATTGCAGAGAGCCGCTCGGATTGCCAGGGACCCGCTGCATTTGAATTGCGTAGAGACGTGGCTTCTCTCTGTCTCTTCTACCGTATTTACGCCGGGGAGTGTTCCGAAGAGTTATAAGAGGTTTTTGTATTGATATCTGCCACCGAAACACATCACCGCACAGCACGTTTTCGCCTGCAATACCATCCGTACCACCAGGACGCGTGACGATCTTCCACTTTGAGGTTTTCAAGGTCATATCTTCCACGTACCACCAAGATGTGAAACGAAGTCCCTCAGCAATATTTCCGGATCGATACATGGGTATCTTAAAAAAAGGCGTATACTCTTATAAATCCTCGGAGGTTGCATGGGTGGCAGTAATCACGTATTATCATAAAAAAGTGTCACATGACTCATTGTCGGCTACTCTCTCCTCTCTCTCTCTTTCTTTTCTCGTTTATTCTCTCTCTTTCTCTCCATATTTAATTATGAAGCTCAATTCGAGTGTTTGGAGTATTTGGAGTGGTGAGATACATATTTTAATCTTAGAATAACATATCTATGCTGGTATCTGACCATCGATCATTTAGCAGACTAAAATATCATTATATAAAAATACTTTTACGGCCAGTGATAGAATTTGAGATCCGTCCAATCAAAGAAGAGCAATTCCATTATCCAACGCACCGATTAATATTAATTTATAAATTATATAATATCACAAACATATTTAAAGAAACAAACTCAATTGACATTTACAAATACTGGATGATAAAATATTAAATGGATACAAGGGTCGGAAAAGTATCTTATTCTCCAGCGTATTTCATGAATTGTTACTTCCAATGTACTACCAGTAGTTAGAGTCCGATAGAAATATAAAACATTTGAAATACAACTAACACTTTTGATATGCGCCTGGAGACGTGTAAGACCGGTCACGTGTTTTAGAAATAGTTTCGTTAAGTCCCTGGAGAAAACCCTTCAGCGACGGCCATTAATATACACATGTTAGTTTTCCCATGTTTATAGACACTGCAAGGAAAGAATATTATCAATACTTGGTTCCTTTTTACAAAGTTAATGTTGGTACACTGTTTTTGTCGAAGACTGAATAGTTTTTTTTTAAACGATGGTACTCTTAAACAACCCAAAGGTTCAAGAAGGGTAACAAATTTACACTACAAATAATTATCAAGTTACTTATATCTTTAATAATTTGACACCTCCGCAATCATGAAGCGGAATTGTAACACTTTTCCTGTTTTAATGCGGTAAAATTTTGTAAGTATAATTTCCTCAACGGTTATTTTTATTTCTTTGTAGTCATTTAAGGACTTGTAGTGAATAACATTTTATCCTGAGGGACTCGGGATAAGGTTTTTATATAGTAATGGGGTGAAAGAGGCATGCAGTATAAAAACATCCTCAGGGAAATTTGAAAAATGCGTATATTTTAAGACAATATCAGATATGGACGGGATGGTGTAGATCGCTTAATCATTTAACATTGTTGCGTTTTCACATGATCGTTTTAACCAAAATGTTACGTTGCTTAACATTCTATGTTATTTGAATACATATTAAACAATATTATCAAAATAGAAGCAAAGCATCGTGTCTGTATAATAAAGTTTTTAAACAATAATAACTATTATCAAACTTATTGCCCACATTTTTCCTAAAGGCGTTGTAATAATGAAACAATATATTGAATATAATAAAATGAAGTCATTAAACTTATGAAAACTTTATAAATTATGAATTTATACTGTATGTAATATAGTATAACAGTAGTTAGAATAAATTAATGTTTTTTCAGTAATTCGAATCTTTCAATGTTGAAGTGTTGCACATTAGTTCATTAAGAAAGAACTCACAGTTTAGAGTTATATAAGTCTTATAAAATACAACTTTTTACTTTTTAATAATAATTAAAAACCACTGAAACTAATTCCACTAAATGATATGAATAATTATTTTAAAGCAAGCAGATATTATTTAATAAAACAATGAAAATACACTCGGAACAAATTAAAATTACAAGAGATTAAACTACAGTACATATTGTATTATAAAATTGTGATCTGAATTGTTTGCATCGCCCTGTAAAGGTCCGTCGGCAGCTGGGCCGCCATTGTGACTCACTGGTGAAGTATTTTAAATATTCATTCCTTATGAGTAAGTGACCATTGTGGTGTTAGTTGCTGCTAATAAAATAAGTATTCAATGAGTAGGTATTGTGTGCTTCTTTTAATTTGGTACACTAATAATATATATATATATATATTATTTTTTTATAGACTCTTCGAAGGATAATTTTATTTAGCTTGAACCATCTAAGTTTATATCTAACCCTAAACCTACCAAGTACCGGTCAAATTGACCGTTCTTAAACTTTTGTAAAACTTACGTTTTTAAACGTTATAATATCGTTATCAAACTACACGACAATTCTTAGAATATGCATATAATATTTTCTATACTCTTTACTTTACGTTATATAATAAAATAACTTTTAATAACTGGTCAATTTGACGGCGTGCGGTAGGAACAGGTATACAAGAATTGTCGGTAGATTTAGTGTTAAGGTATAATTGTACAAAAAAATAATTAAATTAATTATAGTTAAATATTTATATAATTAATTTGAAGTACTCACAGCCATACAGTAATGAGCTAAGCTCTGCTTCAAATAAACTAACCTTATAAAATATAATTTTAATTGTAGGTAACTATTAGTATTACAATTGTCGTTGTAGGTCCCAAACACCCCGGGGCCCAATTATTTGAAGCGCAGACAGACAGAGTCTGCAATATTGCATTGTATAATTTAGATTCCTTTGAAGCACGAGGATGCAGTCTTGTTAATTTACTAAAGGGTTTTTTTAGGTTATAAGAATTAAAGGTCATTGAAAAGGAGGTTTGAACCGGGCAAATACTGATTTTTACTTTCGTTTCCGAAGTCCGTTGGTTCATCCAACTGTATTTACCATATATATATATATATATATATATATATATATATATATATATATATATATATATATATATACTTATAATATACAATATATATATATTAATAAATACAGGATTATTTTAATATAAATGTTCATAGACTCCTGCACGCCGAGTCATGCGTTCAGAACTTAACTCTTTGACAGTTCTTGCGTAGTTATTAAAAACGAGTTAAAAGTTTCAAAGCTACGAAAACTATTCTGTAAATATTTTTTTTATTTGAATTAGATTTTTAAATAAAATAAACTGGTGTTCGAAATTAAAACATATTTTATAATAAAATGTGGTTGAAATTAAACATATGTTAGTGACTGGTTTTCCGTGTTTTTGTTTCAAGTCACTGCTATTCTTCGACATTATTGTAATAAACCTTCGAACATCCGTATAAACCAACATTTATTTTATTTTAAAATAATATAATAAATTTCGTGTAATGAAGGAAATGTAAATTGCAATATTAATATAAACAGCTTGTTCTATTCAATTACGATAATTAATAAATAATCGTTTACTTTTGCCTGAATGTGACGTCACAAGGTGTATATTTTAACGTATTTTCGTATTGCCATCTCTGGTATGTTAGATATGTGATGTCAGTGTGTTTGTTTTACGTTATGCAGATGCTTGTATACGAAAAACCTCCTTAAATTAGTTTTTTCATATAACTACAAATATAAACTCCAACGAGTAATTGTAAATTTGTAAAAAATGTTATCAATTGCTGGATTTGTAAATTAAAAATAAAAAATCCGTAACATATATATATATATATATATATATATATATATATATATATATATGTGTGTGTGTGTGTGTGTGTTATAACCAAATAGACATATACCATGTTGGGGTTGTAATCCCGGTATCGGAGATTAAAATTAACGACGGATTATAATATGCGAAACTAAAATATATTTATAGCAAAACCGTATTACCGAGTGATTTGGAATCTATATAATAGAAACATAAAGTCAAATATTTATTATATATAAAAATGACGTGTCAAGTTCGTTTGTGCTAATCTTTGAACTCACTGAACTGATAGCAATAAATTTTTCTAGACATCTATTGTTCGGTCCAACTTAAAATATAGGGTAGTTTTTATCTCATTAACACTAAACCTACCGACAATTCTTCCTACCGCACGCCGTCAAATTGACCGGTTATTAAAAGTTATTTTATTACATAACGCAGGCAATAATATAAATAACTAAAAGTAAAGAGTGATGAAAATATTATATGCATATTCTAAGAATTGTCATGTAGTTTGATAACGATATTAATAACGTTTAAAAATGTGTAATTATTACAAAAGTTTAAGAACGCTCAATTTGACCGGTACTTGGTAGGTTTAGTGTTAATAATATTATTTTTTAAGTTAATTAACTTTTAAGTTCTATTGAATTCCAATAGATGGCGGTGTTAATAATACAATTTTAATTGGTGTAACAGTTTACGAGTAACAGACGAAGTCGCCGCTAGCACCTAGTATACATAGGTAGGTCCGTCCACAAGGCCAAGGCCCTCGGTATTATTATGTAAATACGGCGGTACTAATCACTCGCTAATGCACGCCGAGGCCGCAGTCGTGTTCAGGCAATATCGGTTTAAATCAGGTCGATTGATACTATTTTAATGAATCATCAGAAATTATACATTTTTAAACATATTTTAACAATTTTAAATCTTGCAATATTGTTTTAACACTAAACTTACCGACAATTCTTGTATACCTGTTCCTACCGCACATCGTCAAATTGATCGGTAGTTAAAAGTTATTTTATTATATAACGCATGTAATAACGGAAATAACTAAAAGTAAGGAGTGTAGAAAATATTATATGCATATTCTAAGAATTGTCATGTAGTTTGATAACGATATTATAACGTTTAGAAATGTGTAAGTTTTACAAAAGTTTAAGAACGGTCAATTTGACCGGTACTTGGTAGGTTTAGTGTTAATAATGTCTCTCAGTAATGATAGTGGAATTAATGATATATTTATTAAAAGTATATGTAATGATACGGCTGTGATAATAATATTAAGTTGTTATAAATAATACATAATAAAATAATATTATTTATAGAGACGGTGATTTCCATAAGAATTATAACACAGAATTCCATACTTCTTAAATCATATTTCTTATATAGTTGTCTAATATTATTATTTTATGGATTATTATTACTATTGTAATAATAATCAAATCCCTACAATTACAATATAAATAACCATTTATTGCTTAACCCATTCATTATTAATTGATAACATAATATTTATGCATAACAAAGTACATATAAAATAATTTAAATCAAATAACGCATAACTTCTTCCAAAAAAATTGGTTATTATCTCTTAGACTTCGTTGTTTTCCGTCAAATAGAGTGTGAAGCACAGATTAGAAAGGGATAGACTATTTTGGTTGTAATGGTTTCTCAGTTTATCCAGATGTTATTTGTTATTGTTATAATTGCCAAATAGTTGCATTAAACTCTATATAATCATAATTTGAGCGAAGGATCAGATGATTTACAAATTGAAAGAAGCGAAGACGTAGAAGTAGTCGAAGAGAGATGGAAGAGTGGGAAACATTGAGAAGAAAGAAACAGAGATAGTATATCCGACTCTTTTACTCATCATAAGTAATGCAACCAATATAGCAATTTCATATTTTATGACATTGTATTTACCTTTTAGCGAGTACTAGTAATAATTGTATTACAAAAATATATACTCGTTTGACTTTGTATTACTTGTTTTTAAACCTTAAAAAACCCAGATACGTATAAATCTCTTTGAACAATATTCAACTATTGTTTTAGGTGGTACGAATTATGGCTTTTACAATCTTACAACATTACTTCTGAATGGCTTTCTTTGTGACGCCATTAAGACTCGCACGTCTTCAACTAAAATAACTCACCAAACTATCGAGATTGTATTTAACCAAATATCATATAACTACATATTATATAGATGTTATACTGTGTTATAATGTTTTTTTATTTATATTAATGAATGATATTAATGAGTTTATTTAGGATTTTTTTTTTCTTTTTCATTTCATAGTTTCAAGATTCTCTCAATACAAAATATGATTTAGGTAAGATAACTTAATATTGACACGGCTATAAACATAATAATAAAAACTGCTTCAAATAAAAATATAAATAAACATTAAAATTGACGTGACAGTCTGTATGTTAATATTTTATAGAAATTATAAGAATACACTCATTTTGAAGAATTTTAGGAATACACTTTGGAACCTGCACTATAAGATTAGCATTTTCAACTTTTCCACACACATTAAAATTAATTAGTTATAAATCATTATTATATTTTATATATTATTACTAATATTATTATATTATTATACTAATATTATTATATTAGTAATGGATAACATATTACTCAACACTATTAAGTCTTATATGAAACGGATGGGTGAGGAATAAAACAAATCAAAAATAATCTATAAATATGATCGGGAGGGTGTTCTCTGTGCGGGGGACGACAGTCATTCAACAACAAACACCCAAGTGAAGGAATAAACATACTCTGTCCTTATTTAACAACCAATATAAGAAAGGGACAAAGACGACATTGAGGGTACGGAGCAGTCGTCTCCCGTTGGCGCGACGCCCGCCGACCACGTGCTCTCAAAATTATTAATTTACTGACTTTCCTATGATACATACGTGACTCAACTGTGACTTGCATTTACAAATATATTTTCCCGTTAATGCAATCTGTACATATTATACGTATAAATGTGTATATGTTGTAACAATTATAATTAAATATCTAGATTTATCATTTAGATGTTTCTGAGCGTTTAACGTCTTCTGTGATTCCTACAGTTGACTGGACGTCTGTCACATTAAGGCGGTATTTTGTGTAATTTTATAGTGTGCGATAAAGTAATAAATAGATACATAGATGTGCAAACACTGTCTGCTCCCGTGCCATCGCACAGCGGAGACAGGGACAGGTCGCCAGTAACCAGTAGATCCTGTCTTAACGGCATTACCTAGAGCGAGAAGACTACCTTTTTTAATGTATCCAAGAAAATAACTTGTTTTTTGTTATATTTATAAGTTAAAATTGCAAGTAAATACATTTTAACGACTCTTGTATTGTAAATACTATGATTTTAAAATGTTACCTAGCAATTTGTGGGCTTCAAGTTAAGGTATTTAAACTCATCTAACTTTTGAAACATCATTTTAGAGTTCCCTAAGTATATACTAATTTTTATTGTTATAAGATTCCTGAATAATATATATTTCTTTAAAAAAGTATATATTTGTTTAGTCAAAAGCAACGTCACAATCTCCTTAATAGAATGTAATAAAAATATGTTCTGTGTTATTTACTGTGTTATTTAAGAACTGTATAGATAGGACATGTAATTGTAATACTGTTTGTTTTCTTTAATAAATGAAAAGGAAACAAAAAAGGAGGGAACGGAATCCTTATAGGATCACTTTGTTGTTTGTTTGTCTGTCAAGGCCCTTATTATCCTGATCGCGTGATATCCAGTTGAAATTAAACCGTATATTAAGATCCATCCCCTGAGGCTGTGAGAGAATATAACTTGTAAATTAACGCAAACAATGTTAGGGTATTAATGCAAAAAAAAACATATTTCGACGCTTTGAAGAGAATCAAAATCGCCAGGGTCCCGTTGATTTGGAACTGTGAAATTAGCCAGGTACCATCGTGTATAATATAAGCCGAAGATAAAACTGAAAACTATATATATAGCGGGGTTCAAAATTTATAATTAAAGCGACTGGTTGAAGCGAGGGATCGTGTGAAAGGGTTTATTTTAAAACATAATTTAAACTTTTTTAATGGTAATTATAAAAAAATTATTGTTGCCTTGTACGGAACCCTCAGTGGGCGACTCCAACTTGAACTTGTTCAGATTTTTATCTTTATATTTATTGTATATAACAATTAAGGAAAACTATGTACATATAAAAATGTAGGTCGGATGTAGAGAGGTCAGCTCTCATTAATGTTGTAATATTCCTATAATTTTAATTCAAGGTGGAAGGAAATCGCTAATGAAATGGAAGTTTTCTGAATGTAATAGTTAATTAATTTTATTTATTCTCTCGACTTGATACAAAGAACTCCTGCAGACTGCGAGGAGAATGCTTTCTTAATTCTTATTTTACTCGAGTTTCTCACTGTCTTCTCTGCAACTGATTCTGACCACTAGACAGCAATAAAATTATATTCATTAATTCCACTTATTTTATATAAAAAAATATTATTATTATTATTTAAAACATATACAAGAAGTGTCTTGTAGGTCTCACTGGACCTCGCAACTAGAGCGACGACCCCTACGTGCAGTATGTCTAAATTAAATAAAAATCTCAGTTTTTTTAATACTTGTATAATATAAAGTAAAGTCAGTGTCTGAGAATGTTTAACATACCATACATATACATACACACATTAGTCATTTGTATGTAAATGTTAAGTGTTAAACTATTATTGAAAACTAAAAAGAACTTTTATGGAATATTGAAATAAAATTCTTAACTTATTATAAGGATAGAGATACCTGTATAAAAATTGCCACTAGCTATTCCTACGACTCGGTTCGCGAGATATTTATTTTTTTCGTCAATAAAAGATTCAACAAAACAATTTTTAATAATATATTTATTGAATTAAAACAAAGGAAACATTTTTTACAATTAAGTGAATGTTACAACAATACATCGGTGAACCACATTCAAATCGGATAAGCCGTAAACACAAACGCAGACTAACAGACAAAAAATCTAAAAATCATTCTTTTGGGTTTTTCGTTACTAACGATTTCTTTCAAATATCTTCTATGTATAGTCAGTGATCACTTATAGATTTATTATATATATATATATATATATATATATATATATATATATATATATATATATATATATATATATATAATAAATCTGTAAGTGATATATGTTGCTATATATATATATATAGCAACAATAATTGTATATACAAAAGTGTAACTAATGATTGTACCTATTCAATGAAATAACAGTCATAACGAATACAAGATAAATACAAGTAAATTAGTATCCTATAATGTGTAAGAGACGCGCCTTCTCAATGACGTCACATGCCAGTGAATCACCGTGGAGAGGTGGTATGAAGATCGGGTTATTGGAGGGCATACATGGTATGAGCCACAAAACCCATAAACATTTAAAGTATTGAGTGTTAAAATGCCAAAAACGTAACACCGGCATCCTCATTCCTGATCCGCCTAATAATAATTTTTAACGTTAGGTGTCGTTCAAACGTCCTTCGCGATATCGGAGTTGTGATTAAGTATTACTAATGGTGTGATTGGATTGTGTAGTCTCCGCACGTCTGAGGACGGTGGCGGATTATCCGGCTTGCATATTTTACGATTCGTTGTTATACACACCATGGTGGATAACGCATAGCATGGTGTAGCTTACACATGGAATAAGCTAACTTGTCAGTAAGTTTATGATTGTTAAGAAATGTTTCTACATATTTTATAAACGAATTATTACTTCGACTGATATTAATACAAAATATATTAATGAACTGTTGTAGAATAATACATATATCTTGTTTATAGGAAAACTGTATATCAAAACCTCAAAGGGTAATATTATAAGCAAAGGAAAGTGTAGAAGATATATAAATTCTTAGTACGTGCTAAGAAGTTATATCTTATACGATAAACAGATATTGACTCAGTAATATCAGTTTGTGAGAGTCATTAATCATTGAAGGTAAATAACCAAAACTAGATAACCCGACCCTAACGATAATGACTTATCCTTTGAACATTCCTTTACTTAATGACTTAGTTATTATATAACTTAATTACTTCCAATAATTTCAATGGTCACATTATATTATTGTCAAGTCATTGTTGAGCGAAGCGAACGAAGTGAGCGGAGCGTTTTACTCGAGACTTTTTACATTCTTTGTCACGAATTGGCTCGAAAACTATTTGACGGAAAATTATGAAACTTTGCAATCAAAAAGACACAAATTAGGAGATGTTTTTTTGAAAAAAAAATTGAAAAAGGTAACCAAAAAAAAAATTTTTTTTTTTATATATCATGTCAAAAAACTGGTATCCCATTGAATTCAATGGGAAACGATGAGTCAATATACTGGGCTTGCTTCGCTCAATATGCAAACGGCACCCGAGATTTCGCGAGCGCAGGGAGTCGAAATTGAGGGTTTGTTGGCGCCCCCTAGTTTATTATAGAAAATATATTTTAGTACATTAATCTGTATATCACTAAACTTTCCTAGTATTGTAACACATGAACAAGTACAACATATAAATGTTACATTATCAGTGGTGATAAGGGCCGTGGTGGTGCAAATGTTACTTGTGTAAATCACTCCAGCGTCCGACTGCAAGCTGTATATCAATCAACTTGATTTTATGTCCCGATGATAAACAGTTCATTATAATAACAATTAAATAAATTATTCATATTTCCTCCATCGTTTTAATATCGAATTTTCAGTTTTATTTATTTAAGTTTTATCATAACTTTAGACCGTGACTTCGCCTGCGTTGCATTTTTTATATTACGTTTTTGTCTTATATTTTCCACGTATACTTTTAATTTTTATTAAAAGAAATCCTCTCATACAAGATCTATTAAAATCTGATATCAAATACATCAATATTTTCCCTCTTCGACGACAACTCTTCCTTCTCTATGATATTTTCCGAGACACTTTAATATTCAGCGAACTAATAAATTGAATTGCGTATACTAAAATACAATACTGATTTATTTATAGGTAAAATAATAAAAATGCATTCATACAGTGACTAATATTATTGGAATTTCCATTTAATTTTAATGATCAGCTTTAATAAGACACATGTCGGTATTAAAGTAGGGGTCAACACCCTGTGGGCTGTCAGATAAGCCGCCATTTTACCCGCTATCGTTATATATAGATGTAAACGTTAAATTTGACCCAAAAACAGAGGTCCCGCTGGTGAAATATAAATGCAATGAACCAATTTAACTGAGGCAGATTTAGGCTGAGAATCCGACACTACACTTACACAATACAATTCTGCAAGGAGGTCAGTAGACCAGTCATGTAACACGTATTTAGGTGTATCTTGACCCTTGCGTTTAATATTACGTTATGTAAAATAAATCTTAAGTGTACGATAGATTATTCATTGTGTTTGAGGTCTTAATGTGGACAATTTATCTTAATAACAATAACAATATAACAAAGTTATCATTGGTTGTTAATGAACAGGCCCGTGGTTTGACCACTATTTCCTGTGATATTGCAGGCGCTGATAAATAAATCGACTTCCGCCACACATCTCTATCTGACTTCTATAATAAAATTACGGTTTTACTTTTAAACTAGTAATTTATCTTCTCATATTACGGTCGGTTGCTTGTTTGTAGTGGTCTTCGATAACGATGTCTTGCTACTGTCTGTACCGTCGCCAAACACCAAATATCTCCAACCAACTTGAAACTCTTTAACAATCTAATTTTAACTTTGGCTCATTCGATAATATATTTAGACGTATTTAATATAAGGTTCATTCTTTAAAATAAAGCCCTGTGTGTCTAGAGTTTTCACTTCAAAAATCATGTGGAATGACCCTTATGACCAAACACATTAGTGTGTGTGTGTGTGTGTGAGTCAGTATTTCAAAAATCATGTGATCCCTATAATTGTGTGTGTTTGTGTGTGTGTGTGTGTATGCGTGTGCTGGAGTTAGTATAATAATCATAATCACCACGTAGTATAGTGAATACCGGACCGCAGCCGGTGCTGTGTTCAATGACGACGTACTTCCTGCTTCAGTCACAAATCAAAGTGTCAGTCGATACACGACTAGGAAATGGGATTTACTCATTTATAGAAACACACTCTCTTTTTTATTCAATTATTTGTTTCTGGCAATACCAACTCTGTCACACTCGTTGAGATATTATTTTTAAGTTAAGTTTGATTTGTTTTAGCATGACAATGGTATCTTAAATCTATAGATTAAACACCGCCTTAATCAACTAATACTTATCTAGAATCTCCCAATTGTTGTACCAATAACTAATTGATACGACACCTCTCTCGTGTACTAAAAAAATAGGCCTGTCACCCCTCAAGTTTCAATTTAAATAAACATTTTTGGCGATTTTCTCCATGATTTTTTTGTAGTCTGATATAGTTTTGAACACTACATACAAAGCTCTCCATAACAAAAACATTGGATAAAGTAAAAAACATGTCTTCGACCTTCCAAAGATCAAAATGTTGACCTGCTAGTTCTTAACAAGTTATAAAATGCGTAGTAATTGATCTCAGGTGTCGTGGCGTCAAGGTCACGTTACGTCACAGCAGTGATCTCCCGGTGACCTTACGCTGCCTCTAACCAATGCTAAGTTTACTGTTTCTTCTGCCACTACAATCCAATGCCACTGTTATAATAATGCTTAGTTTCCACCATTTATATGGTAATTAAGATTTCCATAAAGTGGACAAGTTAATAAAACATTTATATATATTTATTTCTGTAAATACATATTCAAATAAAGATTTTACATAATAACCCTTGTTTGTGTACAGTTCTTTATTTGATTAACAATGTGTACATTGTTTTTTATTACATTTGTCTGTCCGGCGCCGGCTCAGCTTCCAGAGCTATTATTTAAATACCATCGGACGGGAGTCCATTATCGTGTACAGTATAGTAAGTGCACCCGACTTGCCTCCACTGATATTAGCCTGAGAGACGTTGACTTTCATACGAATCGCAATTTTACTATCACAGAGTAAAACTTAAAATAATTGAGATATCACGGTCTATATACTTTCCAACAAAATTATATTTATTTTCGTCTGTGGTTAAGTTTTTTGATCTAATCGCAGATCAATAATGAATTTAAACCAAAATTTATAGATAGATTTTATTTAATTCAGATACAATTTTATGTGTTAAAAATTATGGATTCAAATGTTACTTTAAATTATTGTTTACATAATTCTCTAGTTATATGGATTATTTCTGGATATGCTATTAAAAGTGATGATTTTTTTTATATATTTACATAAAAACATATACTTTGTGCTTTAAAGTATATTAATGTTTGTCTTGTCTGTGCATTAGTTCTGCCTACGCTGTAATTAAATCCAATTCAGTGAAATGTCACTTGATCAGTTTATCTGGAAGTTTAGGATCAATTTGGTCCAATTTGTCGCTTACTTTGGAGGGTTTTTGTTGGATTGGGAAATAGTAATTAATCAGTTCACGGAGGGCGGTCCTCGGCGCGGCGTCGCCCGGCATTATTTACAACTTCCTATCGGGAATTAAAGAAAACTTCATATAATTATTGCCGCAGATTGATATATAGTTTTACTATAATAAAAAAAAAAATAATGAAGTGATTTACACACCTATATAATATTAATTTAGGTCGAGATAAATAAAACTAAATAAACAGTTATGGAGCGTATCACCAAGAAATATTATGTTATTACCAGAAAATGTATTACCAATGGGGTTAGCTTGTATTGTTTACATTTACAACACAAGAAACACCCCTCAGATACTTTTATCTCAAGGCCACGTCATCGTAAATTCACCCTTCGGTCACGGGGCAACACTACGGGTCACTTCTATCAATATTTTAACTTGTAAGTGAAAAGGATGGAATTTAGTATCGGGATGTAAACATTTTGAACTTGTAAAATGAAAGTACTTTCACCTTAGTACTAGTTATAAGAAATCTGAGTTGCGATGATACAAAACTTGTTATCGATTCTTGTCAGTTGATATTGTGAAAGTATTTTTAATGGAATTGTATTGTTTATGAATGATACTGACACCAGCTGGTTGGTCGAAGGGCAGAGGCGTAGGTAGATGTCGCGGCGACAGTAATTATCGCCTGTGTCGACGACTCCGGCCCGAGCGTTCACCCCGAGGGAGCGCAGCACGCACGCCCGGCTGTCGGGAACAACCCGTCACAGATCCGAGACGCATCCACTGACAACGACCACACTTACATCAAAACTACCAATATAGATCATATTTATAACCTCCGAATTATTATATTCTGAATCATTCCTATTTTTGGATTAAACTTGTTGGTAAGGAAATTTGTTTCGCGTAAGTAACAGGATACAAAGTGTATCAAGTCGGGGCGTGAGATACATTTACTGTTGGAATTTAATTTACTTTTAAGTAACATCAATGCAACTAATTCATTATTCAATCTAACATTAAATCAACTCGCACACTAACATCGGATAATGGAAAGGCTTACTAGTGAGCTGTTATCGCGTTATTGGTGGGTCTTTAAGTCGCTTCTTTGGGGTCAAACAGTACTCTTAAAATAGTATAATGAAATGGGCGAATGTAATGTGAATATTATAATAGTTTATAGTTGAACAGTGTCGCAAGGAGCGGGGCGCGCTCCGATCATGCAAGTCGGAGTCACGGTCGCCCGCCGCCCACTCGACGCTTAACTCCATATGAAGTAGGTATATGGGCCGCTCCAATCCTCACTTATCTCCATTTTTATATTACATAACCAAAGTAATTAACATCAAATTTAACTCTAAGTTGGACATGTACCTGGCAGTTTCAACGTCAAAGGCCTCCCTCCGAGCGCTATCCACTGACAAAGGCGCGCTGAAAATGTGATTTTAAGGCTCCATTGCAACAAAGGATTATTGACATTTTATCCGGTATTGCTGGTGTTCTGTCGCGATATTACAAAATGGAGAAGCGAAAACAAATGTTACTACAACAACATTGTATATAATGATCACTTGTAGAATAAAAACACAATCAGATAAAATTCTTTTATTAAAATATTAAATTATATACCGAAATTATAACATGAATTTAATATTTAAACAAATGCATCTATATCTACATTATATTATTATTAGCAGTGAATGATCAAGTGTCGGTGGACGATGGAGGGTCGTTAAGAAGTGTTTTGTGTTAACAATGCGTCATTACCTTCCTCGTATTCCCGCGATCTTCAAACTTATATTAGATATACGCTGGTGAAAGCTTAGTGTTGAATAACTTAACCATATGTTATTTGCCACATCTTTATATATAAAAATCCCGTCACGATGTTCGTTTGTGCCAATCTCCGAAACCACTTATCATATTACAATGAAGTTTTGTAGATCTATTGTTTGGTCCAACTTAAAAGATAGCATAGTTTTATCTCGTTTAACATTTTCTTTAAAGTAGCAGACAAAGTCGCTGGTAACAGCATGTTTAAATATAAAAGTATCTGTCATATCCCAAAGTGAAACTATAATAACTAATTAATACTCTAAAAGTCAGTCTGCTTAAGTGTTTGTTCGTCATCGAATTAAAGCATCCCATTGATCGGATTTTCGTTATAGATATATCTAATAATATATAATTTTCTATAAAAGGAAGTTTCTTACTTTTTAGTTATAAACCAAACAACATTCTTTAATTCAATCTTTAACCCTTCAAAACTCTTTCCCTCTGGCTGTCCGTTAGTTTTATTATTAAATTATTAATCATCAAATAATTCATTCTTTACATTATATCTTCACTTATCGTCTATTATGAAATTTAATATTTTTCTAATCTACATTCTTCTACCTTAAGACGTCCTTTGTTTCGAGGGTCATTGAACTTCTTATCGTGAACTTTGATAGAACACTGAAATGTTGAAACATTGATATTAATAGCTATAAATAAAGTTCATTACCATTGTAAGGAAATATATATAATAAAACATTTATATATTAATATTTTATTTTCCGTTCTCTCTCAACATTTGGTAAAGTCAATTTACATCCACATGTCCTAATCATTTATTTATAATATAGCGGTGTTTAATTAGTGTTATATACTGTCCGGGTCACGTACGCCACACTCATCTGACAATCATCATAATAATTACATTTGTTATAATAAAACATATTAAAATTGAGTAAAAACATGATAAAATATGTAAATAAACATAATATATTACACAAAATATATAAGATATAAATATTAAGCTTATACCAAAAAAGTTTAAGTAAAATTAAGTAAAAGTAACTATACCGAAAAAGTATAAGTAAAAGTAACATATAATGATTATGACAATACAGTGAGTCTGGAGCTGATAAAGGAGTCGTCTATTAATAAATACGCCGTCAGAAATGTAATTAATCCTAGTTAACCAAACAATATCAACGCACCGACGCACTAAATTACTTAATTTAGGTCATATTAATATTAGTATCACGTATGATTTATAGCTGAATATAAACTTAATTAAACACTAATTACAATACCATAATAGATGGAGACAATGTTATAGTTATCAAAGCACACAAACAAACAGGCAGATTGAGATGAGGTTCTAAATCGGTACACATGATGGTTGAAGGGCTGGTGTAGCGCGAGCAGACCTGAAATAGCGGCGTGACCCGGTCATTGACTCGTCCCAACTCCTAACCCACTACTCCACTAACCAGAGATCACATCCACATTTTGGATATCGGCATGACCTAATTTATCTATCAATATTTGTGTAATTAAATATCCAGCTATAGCCAATAAGTTTTGTTTAATATATCATAGTAATATGTAGTTTTTACAAAACAAAAGAACTAATATAAGCGTACTGATTTCTCCTCCATCTGCGGCAGATGTGGAAACATGCCCCCTGCGGCCCGACGGCGTGAAAATAAATATCGCGTGATGGTCTAGGGCTAGACAAACAAACTCTTTCGACCTAATTTATATATTTAGCAACCAAACTTCATAAATGCTGTTGCCTGGTGCCCGTGTTGCAGACCCCGATCCAGAGAGGACTTTGGATGGATATTTCATTGAAGGAAAACTTGATTTTGGCAAATTTACCTTAACAGCTTTATTTGCGCCATTCTATTAAGTATTTAACACAATAAGATTTTTATTTTTGTTGACTTTGACAAAAATTGATAGACGGAATCCTTTGTTTTTGTATGTATAGTGTTAACATTAAACATATTGTCACTCTAGATGTGAACTCCTTGACTATCTAATTAGAGTTATCCTTTTAAGCACTCCTTCCTTATAAGTTAGTACAAGGAAGGAAGGAACTAATAAGGATTAGTGCACGAGGAGCATCTTATTTAGTATACTCGTAAGCACATCGGCCGACCTCACTCCTTATTATACTAAAGAACTATGGATCTGATTTATTCTACTTGTTATAGTAATATCCTATTATTATGTACTATACTTGTATATATATATTTTAATTAACGGGTGTCAATATTTGAATTGAAATTTGTTTATTCCATCAGACATTTATTATACTATTATACGTGCAATTATTTCTATGCGAAAATCAATCAAGGATAATTAACACTAAACCTACCAAGGACCGGTCAAATTGACCGTTCTTAAACTTTTGTAAAACTTATACATTTTTAATCGTTATAATATCGTTATCAAACTACATGACAATTCTGAGAATATGCATATAATATTTTCTTCACTCTTTACTTTCAGTTATTTCCATTATTACCTGCGTTATAAAATAAAATAAAGTTATTAAAGTAATTACCGTTCAATTTGACCGCGTGCGGTAGGAACAGATATACAAGAATTGTCGGTAGGTTTAGTGTTAATATAAAACAGCTCGGAGATGCTTCCGATCTCGGGACTGATTGAATCATTGTACTACTGACACGCACCGCTCGGCATCACGGCCTTCAGAAGGCACTGTAATACGATATTACGATATACAACTATATAAATATATTACATACTTGGATTTCTCTTATTAACATAAGAATCGCAGTACAATCTAATAGAACTTATAATATAATGTGAATGGTACAAAATACAATTAAATTTATTAGTTTTACAAATCACTGCTCGTTTATTTTGTTTTTTATCTGCGTTAATAAGGAAAATGTGTCCGTTACACGGATAATAGCACACCATAACTCTACAGCGATCCCTACATAGCTAATGTGTTCACAAATATATATATATCCGCAAATGAAACAGATAATAAAATCCACAACAAAGTACCGCTTAATATTGACAGTTCTGAATGCAACGTATACTCATATTTTGCAATTGTAGTGTTAATTAAAGCTATCATAGCACGGGTATGCTTTAATCGAGCACACAATTTATTTTATCCTGTTGTCAGACGCACACTTTCAACTCGGGGTTCACACGCTTTGTTCGCACACAATGACTCTCTACGTTCTTTTTGTTTTCGTTCAGACGACCTTTGTTGATAATAAACAATATCGCAGTTTTAATTAAAGAAATCAGGTGTCGTGAGATTTTTTTTGATATATATATTGCAACAAACGCATTCCTAGGACGCTGGCGGGTCATCACGTTTTGTTGTAAATCTCATAACATTTTGATGCTATTTAGTAATAAGCGATTTACCATAAAGATATTTGGCAACTGAGTGAAGATTTCTCTTCTCTTCCCACGTCAGTTAAAGTAGTTTCCGTCAATGCGATCATGGCGCCCGAAATAACAAGCTTATAATGTTGATACTGTTATATCTTTGATATTTTCATATACTAAGAACATTGTACTAAGACAAAATAATTATCAATCAGCCGAAACTAATTATAGATTGTAATCTAACTGAAGATCGAAATAACAATCCATATCTCGATTATCAGAACCAATAAACAACCTGTGGCTTAAATTTGTAGGATTCCATCGAAGTTGAGGTTCGATTCAAATCTAGGATTGCAGGTTAGTTATCTTTCGACCCGTACTCGTGTCGGATGTTATTTTAGGAACATTGTGACACAACGCTTTAATAATTAATTTTAATTACATTTAAGAGGAAATATACATATTTATTATTAGATATACTGATACTAATTTATCCCTTAAAATGTATATAATTAATGTATTTATTATTGCGTAAACGTTGCGTAATTAAACAAAATGGACGTTGAGCATGACATTTACGGTTGAAGCGAATCGCAGCCTCCGATTCTGCCCCAAATTGACTTCTGGCCTTCGCCCCCGGCCCCGCAACTGGCACACCACCAGACTAAATACATTACATAACACTGTATTTATACGATTTAACCTAAAATACTGACCTATAAACACACATGGAGCATTTCTTTAAATTCTCAACAATAACAATTCCATTATAAATTCGACTAATGTATGTACGTTTGTTGTTCACGCAAAAACAGAACTATATATATGCTATAATATTGGAACCAGCCAATGTAGAATTTTAGGCGGAGAGTCGAAGCAAAAGCTATTATAACATGTCATAGACAAACCACTTAAGACCTATCGTGTTATGAAAACGTAACCAGTTTTGAAAATATATCAATTGAAAGTAACTTGCCACATGTTTAATATTATTGTGTATTGAAATACCGACTCGTTTGCGACACATCTACTCTCCGTCCGTCTGTTTGTATTAATAAGGTATTTAATGTCTATGTACAGTAATACCCCGCTTTACGCGACCCCGTTATACGCGGTTTCACTATAACGCGGATACAAATTTCGCGCTCAAATGCCTCGAATTACGCGAAAGAGTGTGTATAAATATAATGTAGTCATCAACAATAGATGTATTTTTCCGTAAAAAATAAGAGTATGTATTGCATAAAGTGTTCCTAGAATTAAAGTGATTGATTAAAATGATTTGTATTTTTTTTTGTAATAATTTTTGACTATGTTTAATCATAAACCTCGTTATACGCGAATTTCAGTTAACGCGATTTTTTTTGGAACGTATCCCTCGCTTAAAACGGGGTATTACTGTACTACACTTTTACATTTTATTATTAGATTTTTGTTATACTTGAATGAATATTATTAGATAACACTTATTCAAACTAATATTATTTGATCAAGAACAAAACAATTATATTAAGGTGTAATTAAAACAATGTTTAACTCATAACTTTACGTTAATTTTGTAAAACATATTTGACCGGAACATGTCAAAGCCTCCCTTAGAAGCTTACTTACTACATTCTACGATTTGGTAAATATTTTCATATAGTATTTGGATTCTTCTTACTTCAATGCTATCTTACTCTTTATAACGTGCAATTTATAAAAATACTTATTGACAATCAAGTATTAGAAAAATAGAGTTTAAATCAAATAGAGTCAGAGTCGTTTAGAGCTATACACGTATATCTAAAATTAACGACAACAACATATGTAATAACCATCTGTCTGTACGGAGTCGGACAGAAAGCAGATGTAACTAGTGAGTGCCAACTAAAAAGCTGGCTGTAACATTATTTATTGACGCGAAAGTTGGTCGTGTGAAATAGTTGTTACTCAATAGTAACTCAGTCCATCTGTACTTCCATTGCATATAATCAATTATATTTTAATTAAAGCGCGAATAATAATTAAGACATTTCTATGTATGTTTTACCAAGCACTGATCAGGATATCAGAAACTACAATTTTGAAATGGTTGTTTGTTTATTTCACTTTAGGATTTCGTAAAATCCCACTTCTAAGGGATAAACAGTATGAATAGGGATAAAGGGTATGGCTCTTATCAAAGGTACCTACAGTAAAAAAAACATTTTAAAAGCGTATGGAGTGAAATAAAATGTACCTCTATCAATTATTTATATTGGGTTTATTATTAGTCGCTGAGTCAATTTGAGGACAAATCTAGTCTATCATAATAGGTATATATAGATTTTACCATATCTGGGAAATGGTATGATACATGTGGATTGTAAGTAAGTAAAATCCCCGCTCATATTTACATATAATATCGGATATTAAAATGAAATACCAAATATTTTAACTGACGTCATGATTGATTTTAAAGTCAATACATTTTATACTCGAAATTTCATATCATTTCATATCACGACACGATAAGTTTTTATGGTAATATCAATATATCTCATTATCAGTGCCTATTTATCTTTGTCCAAAAAAACATATTATCATCAATTGACATTTCTAAATATATAATATTACATTATCTACAAGTATACTAACGACATGCTTACTTCATTACGTAAATATATAATTTAAATGATATAAACACTAACAGGGTCGAAATTACGACCTCTGAAATTGCGTCGTCACTTCGCGCACTGAGCCATCGGTATCTGCGTTCAATTATTCAGTTGAGGAAAAAGACAAGTTAAAATTAATTCTGATTAATAAGTATTGTGTGGTTACATGTCACATCTGACATGTCCTACAATTGAATATGACATTATTTTTTTTTAATTATCAAAGCGAAGGATTACCTAAACAATAATCAGACGGATATTATAAACGAGGTCATATATAATCGAAATGAAACTACCGTCAGAATTGCAGCAAATTCCGAATATTTTACTCACTGGCAATTCTAAGAATTATGTCTGTTACAATTGAGCAGTGCATTATGATGGTCAAACCAGTCGATGATTCAACTAATGACGTTGGAAGCGCTGTGGACGTCCGAGGTGGCCGTGTAAACAGACAGCCATTGCTACTAGCTATCAATAATACAAAAACGATGAATAATAATATAAACATTTAAAGAAAAACTTTTTTTTTTTTTTACTCAGAGTAATTTTAAGCAATGGAAATAGAATATTACCGCATCTACTAGTAATGTTATTTATTCGTATAACTACATATATTAACATAAAAGTTAAATTAAAAAATGATGAATCTGCGGCTAACTGGTTGCATTGTATTATTATTTTTAAACCTTGACAACACTATTTAAATAGAGATGGACTTAGCGGAATCAATAAATATGTATGTTTGCAAGTAGACAAGCGTAACTTCGAAAAAGGACCTTATCCATGAGGTTTTATAACTCATTATCGGTAAATACGATATGTACGTGTGTGTGTGCGTGTGCGTGTCTGTGATACATGATATATAGATGTGTGAGGCGCTTATCGCTGACAGGAAGTGTGTTGGTTTATTATTCGTGTCGTGCATCAGGCGGCGCGGGCGGCGCGGGCTGCGCGGGCGCACGGCCACGGGAGACTCTCTAGCCACTAACGGGACAACGATATTATCTTTAATTAACCACTCCTACATGTCAGGAGCCACCTAATTACATAATGCTGCGGACTTACAACTATGTGGAGTACTCCTGAACAGATGTAATTTTATAATGTTTGCTCTACGATTTATTAATTATATACAAAAATTAAAACATTGCTTTGAGGTATTTGGATGGGTTCCTTTAAAGTGATGATATATATCAAAAACTGCTGTATAGGTCTATTAACATTGAATCGAGCTGAAAACTAATATTTCTTCAGAAATAAGTATTAACTAATGACTACTTTGAATACATTTTGGTGACAAACAAGTAGTTAACTATCAATGAATGTTAATTTGTATTGTATCTTTATCTTTATAACGCTTCCAGGAAATAATCTATGGCGATAAAAATACGATAAGACAGGGCTGCCGGTCGATGAACAATCATGTCATGACCATTAGACGACCTCTTTATAAAAACATTTCGCGAACCTAACAATACCTCCAATATTCAATACTTATTACATTCCTAAAACAACGAATAGAGGGTTATTCACATCATGTGGGCCAATCAAACTTGGAAACCGTTCTTTGATTTCAATTTCGCTACCTGCAATGTTAAATGTCCCGCAGTGCATGTACATTATAAAGTACTGCCCACAGTAAACATTTGTTTTTAATAACATGATTATATCTATACGTTGTTAATTTATTTTTTAATATAATCACAATCTATGGTTTAATTTTATTTGTTATTATGACTTCCGTTATGAAATAATTACACTTATTAATCGTGAATTGACGTACAATAATGACAGTGCAAACTCATCATTTCGCTTGAATTATCATTCAGTATGGGATATCGAGTATAAACAATAAAAAAGTTGTAATTTTTTTTCAAACTAACATAATTTCAAGATGAGTAATTCAATATGTTACCGTGTTAATTCTATATAATGAAGATGATGCATTATCCCGTTTTATTGTGGATAAAACGCAACGTATAACAGAAAACGCTTTTAGTTTAAAGTGCCCGTTCGTTTTATAGCAGTGATAGTTACGATTCAATTATGACTCTGGTTTCTATTCATTATAACGTTTCTATACCTGCATACTTGCATACTCGTATGTACTGAGTCAGCGTCGTATTGCGTCATTCACTGATATATCTTATCTATCTGTTAATTACATTTCATCTTCTTCATCCACTCTCTTCCAAGCATCTTTCAATTTGTGCTTGAGCAAACGTCGCCCCAACGTCGTTCAGTCCAGAGTTGAAAAGAAATATAAAGGAGAAATATCTTTTACATATATATTCATATTTCTTTGTATGTAAAAATTTTAATCATAAAAAAAAGTATTTGTATGATCAATAATATTAGAAACAGTACAATATAAAGTCGTCTTTGTTAACGAGACGACATACATTTACACTTGGGGATGTGAGGAGCAAAATAAAACAAAACAAAGACAGCGTAACCGTAAGCCGATGCGCGCGCGCAGCTCTTGCAGTGTTTTAATATTCTTTAGAAACGAACGCACACACTAATAACATCTAATTAACCATTTCCGACACCAGATGGAGCGTAACCTAAAGTGAATATGACTATATTTAGTACCATGTATGTACACGATACTAGCTATAGTCTAAAAGCTAAACTATAAATGTAACTGGAACATTAAATAATAATAATAATAGTAAAAGCGGAGATATGTCTACGAGAGCCGGATGGACCAATCAGGGCGTGAGTCACTCGTGGCGGGACCACGCGCGCTCCCGTACTATAACCGAGCCCCTATTCTTAAACTACATGTTTATACAAAATGCGTATTCTGATCTCTCATTCGCACTCGCACCGACGTTACGATACGGGATACTGACTAGGGATATCTCAGCTATATATAAGTTCATTATCCAATTGTAAGCGCACTATTTGAAACCAAAAATAGCGAGTTAATACCCATTAATGGGTAGCTCGCTAACAACTATGTGATGTTGCACGCTAGTCGATCTAGTGTTAGGTAGATTGGATAATAATATGGGTTTATAACGAATATTCTTAGTGCATATGTTGATCCAAAATGAGCGTATTCTGATCTCTCATTCGCAATTAATAGATGCAATCGACAAACAGATTGATATTACGATACGGATGCATACTATGAATATTTCATCTATATATGTTATTTTCTGGAAATTATTGCGATGTCGAAGTAGAAGTATGTACGTATGAATGTATGTGTGCATGTGTGTGTGTTGTTAAACAAGTTAGCTATAAAATCTCATTCAGTATTATTTATTAATCTGAATACTTTATAAATATTAATGTTAATTTAAATAACCACATGTTTTTGTCATGAAGAAAATAAGTATGGTGTATATAATTTTATTTTTTATATCTTAAAGTTTATTTAAATTAAAATAATATATTAATAAGTAACAAAAATATTGATAAACTTCTCTCGTAATGTCTTATATGAAATTTTAGTAGGATTTTTTGTTAAAAAGGTAGTACATATAAACTTCCAAAGATACATCAGAGGTAGTTGAGAGGTATCTGAACGGAAGTAGTCCAAGACCGTCTCCAGTGGTCGGATACGCCATGTGTGAACAAAACTATACAAAGAATATATCAAAATTCACATAAATGTCGACATAACCAACCCAGCTTACGGATTAAAAATTTTCATAACAAATTAATTCAACCGGTTTATAAAATATGGACATATCTTTAAAACAGGGTTTGTATTTAACTCAAATATAGATAGTTATAGATATCCTAAATAACACATGTTATACCGAAGTTAAAATGGCTCTATTCATATCAGAATTAAATATATTATACGGTAAAATGATTATCTCCGAAAAATGCACCTCTCTAAATCGGCAATTAAATAGTTATTAAAATAAGATATATTCACACGAGACACACCTAAAGATAACTAGGATAATTTAAAGATAAATAAAAGATATATAAAGAAACATGTGCATTGAATTGAATGATATGCAACAAACTCCTTCGTGTGATTGCGTAAAATATTCTTTGAATCGCTTTCTCGGCGTCACGTCGGTGCCCTGTGCCTGATAAGAGTTTAATCTTACGCAAATCCTCCACCACACCTACCGATGTTTTTGACCGAGGAAATTAAATTAAACACACACATGTTGTAATATATATTGATATTTAATATTCTAATATCGTAATGCCGATAATTGCTGTTATGGTTTATTTAGAAAGTGATGTTTCATCAAAATAATATAAATGTATTATAAAATATAACGAGGTCAAATATGTATATAATGTATTTTTGCAAATGACTAATGTTCTGTTCCAGTTGGTTAAAACGCACACTCGTCGACGTGGACAGCCACGTGCTCTCTTTGTTGGATATTCTGGTGACTACACATCCAGGAAAGTACCAGGTCACTGTCGAGGCGCCACTAGGGTCCTCTGATCATTGTCTGGTACGGACAGTAGTGTCCATACAACGTCCGGTTCGCCCAAGACCTGCGTCCCGACGCATTTGGCACTACAAATAAGATTGGAAGGGAAAGCGGGCCTTTTTTGCGTCCTATCCCATGGAGGCCGATTTGTTTCCCTTCCAATGATCCCAGTGACTGCGCTGCGGCTGTGTGATACTACAGAGCATGGAACTCTTTGTACTAAGCTCTGTGCTCTACCATTTGGTAGCAGGTCGCGGGCTTGTATTGATGCGTATGTCAGGGCTGCATAAGGTGGCAAATAGCAAACGTATCTAGCTTGGGCTAATGCGTTCACGAAAAATCCGACCTCTAGAGTTCTGAAATAGAAATATAACCGTGGCTCCAGATTGTTCAAACGGCAAATCATTCGATCAAATTTTAAGCATGTCGTCAAAATTGGTGTCATTTGTACCCGCCCGACACGCGCAAATTCTGGGCGCTTTCTAAGGCCACTCTAGGAATCTTTTGTCTGCGGTCGATACCGCCATTGCACATGGGGAGTGGCTCACACGGCAAAAGAGAATGCCGATTTCTTAAGCACTTTTTTTTACCTCAAACTAGACTTTGGACGACCAGCGGAAGACACCGACTACCATCCTGGGGTGTCAAAGTTTTATGCCAAAAATAATACGTCAACAAAAAACTATCCGACAATCTCCTTGGACATTCATGAGTGGAGTGGGCCGAATGGCATTTCCCCATTGGTGCTACTAACATGTAACAGCACTAACGCGTCTACTGCGGTGCTTCTATCTTAAAGACGTAGTCCCGATCTCATGGAAGTGTGCTCTTGTCCAGTCGATCCCTAAACAAGTCTGGCAGTTAGTATAGATATGACAAAAGCCTTCGATTTTTTCGAAGCTTCCTTCCTATGGGCTTCCTGACAGTTTATTCAAGTGGATCACCAGTTTTCTCACTGGGCGGAGCATACAAATCGTTCTCGACGGTTTTTGCTCGGACTCCAAACCCGTGAATGCTGGTGTACTTTAGGCTACGTGCTATCCCCACCTTTGTTCCTCCTGCACATTAATGATATGTTGGATATTTGGTATATTCTGGTCGTGCAGGGCTCTCTCGAGAAAACGTCGACGAGTGTCGAAAGAAACTTTTGTATTCCATAAAAACCTTCCTGAGGATGATCTCTTGGCTTGAACTTCAGGCGCAGGTCCGGCCACATGTCTGGGCGTCTACTACCGCTTTTACAACGGCGAGTGTTCCGAAGAACTATTCAATATGATGTCTGTCGCGTATTTTCATCACCGCACTAAGCGTCATCGTCTCTAATATCATCGGTACCACCTGGATGCGTAGCGACGGTCTACTGTGCGAATTTCAAAGACCTTTCATCCTCGTACCACTCAAATGTGGAACGAACGCCTTTCGGCAATATTTCCAGATACGACATGAGCACCTTCAAAAAAGGCGTACACTCCCACCTCCAAGGCTGGCAGTGATCTTGTGAATCCTCGGATATTGCAAAAGTAAATGAGCGGTGATACCGTATCATCAGTGGCCCACATGGCTCCTTTAACATAAAATAAAAGTTTTTATCCCGCAATATTATTGATCAATGTCAATCTGTATGTAATAATGCTGTAAAATTAAAGAATTTACCGAAAAAAATTGCATTCTATACATATACATACTTAAGTAATAAATCCTCACCACACTACATTTAATTTAAATCAGATCACTAGTTTCTTTGTTTTATACCATAACTATAGTCCAAATAATTGTTTATGACCTCACATATAAACATTTCATAATAAACCGTCCAACGGATTTGGGTGATACAAAAACAAACCCAAAATTAAAAAAACTCTTTCTACTGAATAGCAATAAATATTTCACTTATGTTTTGCCTCACTACCATTTGTTATATTATAGATATATAAGATGATATTGAAGTTATTGAAGCAACAGATTGATTTACTGTATTTTATCTTTTTGATTAAGCGACAAGGTTATCGTTATCTGGCAGTGGTTCAATGATGTTTTTGGTATAAACCAAAAATACCATGAGCCAGATTAATATCAGTTTAGACGTGGTTCGATTGTATTACATTTTAAAGAAAGAAATGATGAACGAAAGAAAGTAAAAAAGAAAGGAAGATAGTAATTAGGAAGGAAAAAAGTTATTTTGGACTACCCCACTTAGTATACTAAAGCCAAAAAAAATGTGCTAACTACACATTAAGGCAAAGTACATGCATCAGTAATGTAGGTAACGTAAGTTATTTTTAAATTATCTTAACGTCGTATGCGAATAAAAAAATCATGTGACAAATGCTTAAATGATCAGATATTGTAAATATCTACCGGATTTTAAAAAATATCAGTGTTTTCTTCAAGTTATATAATGTTTTCAAGTAAAAAGGATTCGAGACTAAAAAAGGTGAACAAAATAACATGATGACAGCAGTAAAACCTCTACGAGTTCCCACGTTCACTTTCTACGGACTATCCGAACGTAAACAGACTGTAATGGGAAATTACTTTGGGACATCTACTTTTACAGCTAGACATTTTCTATAAAGTTAAGTTGTCAACTGAAGCTATAATATAAAGCAGTTACTTTATACTTTGTAATGATAGAAATTATTACCCGTTCAGTTTAAGTTGAAAATTACCAGGTATTTTATTTATTTTTTTATAGTAAGTATGTATTATACCTAATATTTGCTGAACCGTAGTTAATTGTTACGTAATATTTCAATAACATTACATAATTCGTTGTTTTTATTTCACAAAAGTGAAATCCAATCGTGTTTTTATTTGATCTGTAGGTATTCTGACCCAATTTAATATTTAGTAGGTAATTGTTTGGTGTTTTTGTTATATTCATATACAATTATGAATATTGGAAGATTGCCATCTCGAGAAACGTGACTCGACTCGTTTCGCGGTCGATTCAAAGCGTCTCGTTCTGGCATATTTCAATACAATTAGCAGCTAGTAGCAGTAGCAGTCGTCTGTTTTTGTCGAACGCGTGTGAACGAGCGATTTCACCGGGAAACGATACAGCGATATCAAACCTTTCGCTTACAACGGATAGAGATCCGAGGAATGTAGTGCTACTTACCAATCACATTTGTTACTAGGAGCCCTAATTTAACAGATGTGAGGGGAAATACAACAATATCTTATAAAGGTTTTCGTTTTGTATTACTTATTATTAATCAAAAACCATCTGAAAAATATATATACTTACATTTATATCAACAAACACATTTTAAATCTGAAATTTAAACTTCAGTTCTGAATTCATAAACAAAAGACATACATAAATAGTTTTTACTTTTAGCAAACTTTAGGATCCATCTTTAGGGTAAATATTTTTAACGTTAACGAAAATATATGCATTATTCTAAACTAAAATCAAAAACAGTTTAACAAAAGTTAATCTTTATTCTAAAAAACATTCATACTAAACTAAAAAAAAAAATAATAATAATAGACGTAAAACCGCAACAAATTAAGTATTAGATTTGATTTATTACACAAATATTTGTCTCGTAACTGAAATAACCCGCTCACTTGTTACATTGTTAATTCAACTAGACGTTCCAGAACATTACATTATGGTCTAAAACTAATTACTACTAAATTAGATATATTTTTAACCTCCAAGTTTCAGTTTGTTTCAGTTGGTTTCAGTTAATTTGATAAAACTAAATTCCACAAATTAATTAAGTAAATCATTTCACGCTATTTTTAGCTAAACTTAGATATGCTTATGTTAAAAACCACGCAATATATTGCGATGAGTAATAAATATATTATGTATTATACAGTACAATGTCCAGTTTTCTCATTTTATTATCAATAATTCGCTTCAGTTCTAATTATTTAGAAAAATATGTATTAAGAATGACGCCTCTGAGGATACTATATAGTTTAAGATTCTCACGATACAAATACCTATCTATTGAAATGAGATTTTTCTAGAATGTTTTTAATAATGACGACATAACAGGGCATCGGCGGAGTCGAGTCAAATGCTAATCAGAGTGATGGCTTATCTAACGCGAACATACGAGTATGACTCAACACAATTGTATTGAAATAACAATAGATTATCTTGTAATATTGCAATTTGATGCGCTAAAGATTGGGTTATGAATGTAATGGGTAATATTGATATTAACAACTTACCATACACTTTTGTAACTTAAATAAAAATGCAAAATAAATATCACCGCCATTTTGTGTAATATTCTTAAATGTAGACTAAAAATGTATCGATTTATCCCATTCAGCCAAACAAACTTTTATCCCATGATTTAATTTCTTTTGTCATGAAGACAGTACAAAATGTATGGTAAATAGTAATTTAAGCAGTAGCTTTCATTATAGATTATTGGACCAAAGAGAACGAACGAACGCGTCGCACACGAGATATAAGTAATTCAATTGTAACAACGTCACGTACGCGAAAGCCGAGTTGGTAATTATTTTAAAGAAAAACCAATCGATTGCATATTAAACCTCAACACGAGTAACTGAATTATATTGAAAACCGTTAGTCACAATTTCACTTTCTGACGAATACGCGGTTGCTACTTCATTGTGCCGGCTCGGTTTGACATCGCATGTACGAGCACCGAGCACCGAGCACCGAACACACGCACGCACTCGTAATCACTAGACCCGAAAAAATCCACTTCTTTCGTGATGGACGATTTGATATAGTTTCACTTCTGATCAATATTTTGCTGCCAATCCTTAGATATTTATGTGTCACGGCACGCTGCACCTGTTAATAACACTTCGTCTTCGTAACACTTTTAATGGTAAAATTATAAGATTTTTCATATAGATTAACAATGTATATAAATATGAGTAATAGAGGTAAATTTCGATGATCCAATCATTATTAATTCTGAATAAATTAACGCGGTTCAAAGATCAGGTGACTAACGGAAGCCAATGTCATTGCAACGACCATAACCATTACAACTTGTTTATGGTGCTTTAAAGTGTCATCGTATATGTTTTGAATATCTTGACTCCGGGGTCGTTGATAAGGACACTTTATGTTATATATATTTTTTTCATTTGAATAATTTTGTATAATTATTTATTTACATAATGTAATGTAGATGGTAAGTTAAATTTTTAAAAATCTTAAACCTGTTCAACACGTGGCTGCATTAAACCAGAGGGCCGAGTACAATGCGCATCTCATTCTGTTATTGTGTCGAATGCTCGGAAGCCGAGCACGTGTTCGGTTACTCATCCCACCCGCCGACACGATTTCATCTTACAAAATATTGTCTTACTGCGTCTTATTAAGACACATTATACGTTTTCATATAATTTAACAAAACCCAGCGTAGGGTTTTCATATTACAACAATGAACACACACTTTTTACTTTAATAGCTGTGCTAATGACACAATGTATGAGTATTGAAAAAGAAATTAAACAATAAACTTAGACGAAATTTTAAGCAAAGTAGGTTAATATGAATATTATCTATACTAATATTATAAAAAGAAAAGGTTTGACTGTATGTATGTTACATATAATAGGTAATCTCAAAAAGTGTTGGGCCGATTTTAAAAATTCTTTCACCTGTCGAAAGCATTACATTATCAGGGACTTACATAGACTAGATTTATCCCGATGTTCCAACGGGATCAGCACCTACGGGTAACACCAAAGTAGCAAAAACGGTTCCCAATAAATAGTATCCTATGCACTCGTAGTAAAAATGCTCGATATCCAGCGAAGAGAGCAAGGTCAGCTAGTAGTGTGTAACATAGTATATATATATTATGTATAATAAGATATATTACAGCAACATACTAGTCTAAGATAACTGTAATTACGACAGACGCAATTTATCAAACCGTCCATCATATAATGTTATTAAGCACATAATAATAAGTGCAATATCCAAACGTATCTGGGATATCTTAAATAGGCAAAACGTGTCTTCATTTTTCAGTTCACCAAAGGCGCTCGCCAATCCAAACGCGCTCGCCATGTTGGGCGCCAGTAATGCAAGTCAAGGTAGGAGTTTGCGCAACTCGTCAAGGACCTCCGCTACACCGATAACTATAGACCTATGTCTATATCTATAACTATTCATAGGCGACTCTCAAATATGCAGATCAAATATTTGCGAAGGCAACCACTGATATCGGGGTTTTGCTCTATTTTGCCTGTTGTCTTAGCGGTTTTAGATAATACAGTTCGTTTATTTAATTATAATTATAACGTAAAGTTGCTTATAGCTATCTAGTCTATTGAGTATTTTATTTTACAAATACACTCATATGGAACTTCGAATGAAATAACATTATAATTCCACTATAAGGACATTCTAATTATTTAACACCTTTATCCGTATGCGTTAATGTATAATGATTTGTAACCATATACAATATTCTACCATTCTGCCTTTCTACAGAGAATGCTATTGCTATCCCAATTACTTATAACTTTTAAGAACCTAGCGGTACTCTATTGTTTAACACCCGTGGACTTGTCCGCCATATTCCTTTTGAAACAAAACTTTCCATATTTATGGTGTTAACAAAAAGTTTTATAATATATCTTTGCTATCATTATATATCTGCGATTGCAAAATTTTATCGACCATAAATCGGAGATAACACTCGTTCATTACATATCAGATAATATATTAGCTATTTTTCCAGACAACTAAACAGCCTGCTACATAAATAGAAATATCCATTAATTTATACAATTATAATTCATAACTATGCCCGCATTTATTGTTCCATGAGAACATACGAATCATGAGAACCAAAGAGGGGCTCCAAACCGAATGAATGGATGGTTCTACTTCCACTAATAATATTACACTACAAAAGAACTCCTGATATAACTGTATTTGTTACTTTAAATATTTATTTATTAAAATGTTAATAAAGGCAATAAAGGTGAGTACTCATTGCGAATAGTTATTGTTAGTGTACTTCAAATAAAATTTAAATCAAACCTCGTTCAATTAGTTTTATTTCATAGCGCACAATTAGTTACGGATAAACTTTTTATAATATAGATTTTGAAATAATATTGCGTTTGCGTCGAAAAGGAAGCACGATAAAAATAATATTATTTATAGATCCCGCGCCCCACACGGTCGGGAGTGGCGAGTGGAACTCACTCGGTCGGTACTCGTGTCGCCCACCGTACACCATACAGGCGGCGAGCGGGAATACGCCATCGAGCTATTCCGGACAGATATAACGCAAAAGTACTTCGTTTATACATTTTCTGTATAAATGCACGATAATACAGCTCTCTTAATAATAATTTGTTTTACACTGGAATCATCTATAAAAATAATATAATTCATTTTATTGTTATCTATAAATATATTCTACAATATAGTGTTAGTTGTAATTGTGTACTACAATGTGTTTCTGTAGTCGTGTTTCTCATCGTCAGATAAGCATTGTTGTTTTAAAGTTTTGTTCTTTGCTGGATATGATAAATAAAAACTGTCAAAACAAATTTCTTCCCCGATACAGATAGATGTATGAAATAATTTTTTTTTTTTATGTATTACACAATATGTTGGCAACATTGTTGAATTTTAGGTATCTGTTAATTGCTGGAATTTACATTTACAATCTGCAGTCTTCATTGTTATATAAATGCTCTTATATATTTATTACCTTCCATTACAATTTTTTTTTTTAAACAAAAATATTTTAATCTATAAAAGACGTTCTTTAATCAAACTTCTATTTTAAACATATTTATACTGAAATATATTATTAAAGCATTTTTGGGTTTAATAAAATATATTAGGAATCTAAAATTAAGTCAGCCTAAATTGGGAATAAACTGACCTACGCGACCTTTGACCTACTTGTGTAATTTGATAAACCCTTTTTCAGTCCATTCTCTGTTAAATCAATGACTAGTAAACTGTAATTTATTGACCCTTCACCACAACTTGGTTCGGCAAAGTTTTGATGTTTTGATTAACTAAATCTGAAAGATAAATACAAAAAGATAAAAAATTGATAACTCTCAACTAATAACGAACTTTATAGTTTAGATAGCCGATAATATATAAATTCTAGTAACGAAATCTGAATTCTCCGTACGTTGACTCAAAGTAGAAGCAAGTACGTGGCATATTCATCATTTAGTAAGATTTTTCGCTGCAATTAGTTATCGAAGTATTCGTGGAAAATAGTTTCTGGATTTTAAATATCCATGTTAATACTGATTCATCATTTGCATTTCATTCTGACAACACCTTAAAGTGAATCTCGAGATAACTCGGGTCGGTCGACAGGGTAATAAATTTTATATGGGTTGTAACGGCACTAAACAGTAGCACGATATTTGAGTTTGATATTTACATAGTCCTTTATTAGTTGGATTGAATATTGTTAATAATGTTAATATATAATCGGTATGTTGTGTTGTGTGGATGGTAGTTGCGCGTCGTCACGGTCCAACAGCTGCTACGGTTTGCCAACACTACGCCTCAATCATTTTCTCGACCTACCATTTTGCCGTTATAAATATTGATTCCTGAGAATATCTATATATACACAATACCAATTCCATGCTAATAAATAGTAAATTGGTAAACATCAACACATATGTGATCAAATAAAATATTAAATGATTTTGGTATATATTATCAATGATACTAGTTTTGGTGTATTTAAGTAAAATATTTAAATACTAAAATATACACAACACAAAAATAGTAAGATGGGTGTACTGTATTTAAACTGTTTACAATATATCTCACCAAGACAAAAAAAGAAAAATAGAAGAAAAGCACTCGCTCTTAGAATACAAAGCAGATATTTCTACTGTATGGTCAGGCTGTATATGATATTCATCATCATCATCAAGCATTAAAATTGTGATCATCTTAGATTAGATAACGGGTTGTGATATTTAAACTTTCTTGATTAATCTCTTTTAATGAGATTTATCACATCATATTTTGTGGCTACCCTAATAATACTCTTTAGTTCTAATCAATGGAGAAATACATCAAGGAGTTGTAGTTATATTAATGTAAAAAAAGTATTCCAAATTTACATATATTATTCATAAGTTCATTAAATTACCAAATGTTAAGTGCACTATTTGTCCCTAAAAATAGCCACTTAAAGATGCCGCCAATTGCAAGCTCGCTAACAACTCTAACAAAGATATCAGTATGTGAGTAGATTGAGCACTTCATAGGTTGGATAATGAATTAGCTGCATAAACATTTTCTCATTTTCATTGTTATGGATGCAGCATACAAGAAAAATAATGTTACTATTCAATAAAACTCAATAATCAACTCTACTATAATAAGTAGAAAAACAGTTTAGAAAACTATTCATTAACAATTAATGATTTTTCTCATTGTAAAACATAAATAAGAATGTGTAGTATTTTGCCTGTGTCATAAACACACATCTCACCCGCTAATGTGACTTTACTCACAAAATAAATAACTTTTATTTAATAAATGTAAACAGATTGGTTACCTTCGAGTCTGATGAATAAAACTTCACAAGTTATCTCCCACTTAAAACTTTTATTATAGATACTTTGTTATATGTATTATCACAAATCCTGGTAGACTTTAAAACACAATCACGCAACTGACAAAAGTTTGTCTGTATTCTCTTGATTATTGATTTCTCATATAAACATAATTTACACAAAACACAAACGGCGTCATGACTTAGGTGTAAACTCTTACTCATCGCACTTCACTCTACAATCATATAAGATTATTGCATATTTGGATGGCTTTTTATTCTCTAAAACCGTCCGTGTCCTTCCACATCATTAATCTCATCAAATTATATACAAGGTTGACTAATATTACTTTACAATACATATGCTATTGTGGTTGCAACATCTGATACAGCTTTTAGATTATTTTCAAATATTATAAAGACGAAAATAACTAAATCGTGAAATTTACTTGAAGCTCAACATAAATTGTTTTAATAATAAATGTTCTGTACGAAAATGGTTACTGCGGGAGTTTCTACCAGTACTAAAGTATGAAAATATAAGATAAAGCACCTCGATTGGACAATGGTATGTATCAAAGATATTAACAACGTGATATGACGCGTATCGCGACCGCCGCGGGCATAGCGAAGGTCCAGCGATCCGGGCAAACGCGCCCCTGCCAGGCCTTGCTGGAGGCGAGCAGCCCTTGTGCCGAGACAGGCGCATTCCCTCTTCACCCTTACGCCCTTGCAGTCTTACGAGAAATAAATGCCACATTACACACTAAATATTAAAGCACTGTACAACAACAATAAGGTCTCTTGTCATTTTCAGGACTAACGTTCATTTCACGCACTATTTCGGCGAACATTTCGTTGACGTTTGTACGGCTCTTAGCGGAAGCCTCCACAAATGGGCAGCCCCACATCTGCGCCAGCGCCGATCCCTCAGTATGTGATACCTCACGTTGATGCTCCAAATCGGCTTTATTACCCACTAGCAGAATAGGCACACGCTCTGAACCCTTTACGCGTGTTATCAATTCCTTCATAGGCTTGATGTCTTGGAAAGTTTGATGATTTGTTAGGGAATATACAACTACAAAGCCTTGGCCGTTCTTTATGTATAGGTCTCTCATAGAAGCAAATTGTTCTGTGCCGGCTGTATCTAATATTTCCAAAACACACGGAGAATTATCTACTTCTATTTCTTTCCTATAAAAATCCTCTATGGTGGGGTCATATTTTTCCATGAAACATCCGGACACAAACTGTACAGTCAAAGCACTCTTGCCGACCCCACCCGAACCCAGCACCACTACTTTGAATTCGCGCATTATTGTGCTGTATAAATCACACTTGCCAGTCTTCTACAAACGTTTAAACGTATTCTCACTTTGTGCTATAAAAATGTCATTGCTATGTTGGTTTATGACTCACTCGGATGCGATCACTGAGAGACGTTCACATAAAGAATGATAACTAATTGATAAACAGCGACGCCATTTTACTTAGATGAGTGGCAAAACAACTTTGATTGCATTTAGGTGCTCTTCTATTCAATTTACACTTGCTAGTACAAACGCGGAAGCAACATCTATCCAACTGACTCGCTCTTTGCTAGAATTGGCACCAGCAGCAGGTTGGTCAATGCACTCTATTGCAATGGTTTGATTGGTGAATGGGAATACTTTAACCGGATGTTAGTGTTGCTAGGCTATACATTTAATACCAATTAAATATTAAACATTCCGATATACATATATAGATATAAATAATTATGGAACTGTAAGCAAGTAAAAACAAATTATAATAATATTGTTATATCATTTATATATTGATGTTAACTATCAATACGAACTAAATTTTCGATCAAAAGTAATAGAAATCATAAGTACACTAATATAGATTTGTATTTACCGATTATTAACTATTATTAATGTCACAGCCTAAGAATAATCTATTTTTTTTATTATTCTAAAAAAATAAAATTCTTATTAATTCTTCAATAACGAGGTAAATGCAATTATAGGGCAACTTTAAACCGGAAACTTTACAAATTCCTTATGTTGGCCTACTTGTTTTCGTTCGGAAAGAATAAATTATTGACATAATCATAACTTATTGAAATAAAATGATTGAGAGGATATGGAACATAAGTCGTTTTTTAAATAACAATAGAATTATATAAAGTAGATCGATCCTATCCTATATAATTTATTATTATGATTATTACATTTACTCTATTGTGGCCTCTATAGTCTACTCTATGGTAACAATAAAACAAAAAGTTAAAATAAAATTTTTGGATATCGGTCTGGGGAATCCGGATTCGGAATTCGGTTTTCATAATTCATTACAAAAGGTATCTAATATTATTATTTTGGTTCGATTTCATAGGTTATTGTTATTGACATTGAATTGTGCCAGTGTTTGAAGAGAAAACCACAAGTTTATTTCATATATTATGCTTCTTAATATTTTGAGGTGTCAATAGTTTAGCGAAAAATTTATTCCTTCATTATGGTTTCGCCTATTTTCTATTATTAGAATCACATGAAATAAGAAGTTTATTTTACAATTAAATGTACCGGTGTTACTGAAATCTATTTTGTGGTATGTGAATAAAAGCATTATATTTTTACGATAATATTTGAATGTTATTTACATATCTTTAAAATGACTTAGTGTGTTTGGTTTCTTTGAATTTGTTTTTGTGCTGAAGTCCGCTGCCCCGCCCTTTCAAAATATGTTTACCATAACGGCTGCTTGCTAGGCCGATTTTTATTTATTAAACTTATCTATTAGATTACTTATGGCAAGTTAAGTCTTAGAAGTTTTATTTGGTTTTATTCAGTCATAGAGATTTTCACTTTTAAAATGGAAATCTGATTTTATCTTAAAATATAAATAATATTTCATATATAGTTACCATATTTGCAATTTAGTTTAAAGTAAATTTTTATTATCAATATTACAGTATTTGTAATATTATTTTATTCTATTTATTTATTTCAAAAAATTCTATCACATATACATACAATGGTGTTATTTGTATTACCTACTTTGAATTAGATATTTGGCAGATATCCAAGTCCATGAAATAAAACATATAAAAGTGAATCAGCCTAATACTTTTAAATTGAGACCCTGAAAATAACTACTGGATTTATTATACAACTATTCTATCAACAAGGATAAATAAATAGGAATATATCTCATATTCACAACAAATGATTTTCTCTTAATGATAAAACAATATGAAAATAAATGTTTGTGTTACACTATGTATTATAGTTCATTTGTGGATATCCATTGTTATTATTAGTGATTCCCCCTTTTGTTACATTTCAATTAAAATTATACTTAGTATTTGAAACATACTTTTATTGTTTTGTTCTTAGTATTTTGGTATTAATAATATTTTGTATATTATTTTTTCTAGGTAGATATGTCGCACAAGCAAACTCCATACAGCCCCAATTTTCCTCCAAGCCAAGGATATGGGCCACCCGAAGAAGCCGGTAAAAACCAAGAGCTTTACCCCATGAATCCTCAAGGAGGCTACCCAGCACCTCATCCTCATCCTGGCCCGATGCTACCACCCGGAGCACAGCCTCTGCCAGGAATGCAGCACGGGTTCCAACCTGGGTTTCAACCAGGATTCCAACCCGGCTTCCAGCCTGGATACCAGCCCGGGTACGCGCAGGGTTACCCTCACCCCCAACCGGGCTACCCGGCACCGGTTATGCAACAGCCTGCACCTCAACCGGGTATGAAATTAAGTTATCAAAGAAGTTGAGGAAATTATGAATGTGAAAAATATAATGAATTCATTAAATGTACACTGTCATAATAATAATAGTATAATGTGTACGACAAAGGCGGAGTGAATATATTTATATATTATACAATTGTGTTATTGGTATCATCATTGGAATTATTTTATGTTAATGACTCTGTACACAGATAAAGATGTTTGTTCTACCGACATGTCGACTGGAGTACGTTGATAGGGAATGTTATTTCATTTCTCGTCGTTAGCAAGAAAGTTCATATACTTTTTATTGTCAATTATAAAATAATAATTTATCTTATTTATACAGCGTATGCTGCTAAAGTTAGTTTCATTAAATTATAATGAAAATTGATAATGATAGTTCACACGTTCCGAGTGTCTATTTTGAAGAAAATGTTACTGCGGGCAGATTAAAACTTCGTTCAGTAAAGTGCTCAAAAATAAAAAAATATTTAAGTTACCAATATACTAGGATAGTGTACTTAAAAGATAAAAATATCTCTTTGGATAGTTTAAAAGTTAAAAGTGCTAAAACGGCTTTTACAAATTTTTATAAAAAGTTATTTACTAATAAATCCAAGGGATACGAACAGTTACTAACCGACGAAGAGAAGAGGTTAACCAATGTTGTAGATTTTAATATGAGTGTGGTGGAGGGATACTAGGAGTGTGTCGTGCGCTGGTAATGTGACGTCCTTCGCCTATACATGTTGTATTTAGAGTATAAAATCATATGTCCATTGATTTCCCCAAATATATGTATTTTATAGATTATTAATTAACAAATTTCAGTTATTTGGTGTTGAAATATTTCAGGTGGCTGGATGAGTATTCCGCAAGGGCTGACAAACTGTCCTCCAGGTTTGGAATACCTATCTACGATTGACCAGCTGCTGATGCACCAGAAGGTGGAGCTGCTGGAGGCCTTCGTCGGCTTCGAGACTAACAACAAATATACCATCAAAAACTCGCTCGGACAAAAGGTGTACTACGCCGTCGAGGACAACGACTGCTGCACCAGGAACTGCTGCGGGCCCATGAGACCCTTCGACATGAAGATCATGGACAACTTCCGCAACGAGGTAACTTAACCCAACACGAGTTATCATTTGATATGCTGCAGCTAAGCTAAAATTTGATAATGAAATGTTTTATATATTATTTTAAAAAGAATGCTTCAATACTGCAATCAATAAATAAATAAATGTGATATCCAGGTGATCCACGTACACCGTCCGCTGGCGTGCGACTCGTGCTGGTGCCCGTGCTGGCTGCAGAGCGTGGAGGTGTCCAGTCCGCCGGGCACCGTGGTGGGGTCGGTGGCGCAGCGCTGGTCGCTGTGCCGGCCATGCTACGACGTGCGCAACGCCGCGGGGGACACCGTGCTCACGCTCCGGGGGCCCGTCTGTACCTTCTCCATCTGCGGGGACGTCGAGTTCAACGTCAGTGTCACCATTGGGACTAACCTTATATTATATCAAATTAAAAAATAACCGAGAGAAAAAATTTAATATATGTATATTTAATTCCTAAAGAACGATCGTCAGGTGTAACATGATGCGACGCATAATTTAGTTGACGTCACCCTTTAATGAGATGGAATTAGTCAATTACACTCAAATTGAGCTCATGATTATAATAATATATGTGAGTTGTACAGACGTATAGACATGTAGTTATATTGCTAGGTTGGAGTACTGTAATTGTATAATTATCTCTGTAATATTAATTAATGCTGTGATAGGGAAGATTAATTTTATTTATTGACCTTCAAGGCGATAGCGTTAAGTTGAACAACATATCTGTTCTAGACCCCGTTTATTTTTCCTGCGGTGTGTTTTGCTCTCCGCTGTGCAAATATCTTGAATTATTTTTATCTCCTAAACAAAGAAATGTTATACAATGTGTGTGTGTTGACACTACACTGTGTTATCTGATAATTTTCCTTATTTACTGTAAATATCTTGCAATAATGAGGATTGGATATATATATAATAACTGCGTATTTAAATTCTTATATGATATAATATTAACTATGTAATGTATGTCAAATTGTAATAGACTAATATAGATAAAGTAACATATGGCGTGATGGGTTGCAGGTGTACTCCAAGGACGGCGAGACGAAGGTGGGCAAGATCACCAAGCAGTGGTCGGGTCTGGCGCGGGAGGCCTTCACCGACAGCGACTACTTCGGCATCACGTTCCCCATGGACCTGGACGTCAGGATCAAGGCGGTGCTGCTCGGAGCCTGCTTCCTGATCGTGAGTGCTTTACGTCTCTTCCTATAGAAGGGTCGTGTCGGTCCGATTGCTTGTGTAGTGTAACGTTTATTAATATTTTTCTTGTGTTTCAGGATTTCATGTTCTTTGAAAAATCGGGTAATACGGAAACGGATCGTCCGGGAATGTTGTAAGGAAAGTAAGGCGGCACCGCCATGTGAACCCCGTGCGTGTAGTATCCAGACGAGCTCCTCCCATATGATATTTACCGAAGGAATCTCGCAAATTAAATATTTATTAGCGTCTACGGTTTAGATGTAAGATTTTTGAAACATTTTACGTTGTGGTCCGCCGAGCGGTCGGTTCTAGTGAGCGCAAAGTTTTTATATACATGTTTATGAGCTTTAAGCTTTTATGCTTTACGGCCTCGATCTTTTGTTTTGCATTTTTATGTAAGTACTAACTTTACTAAAAACTAGCTGTAAGAGTATTATTGGGATTATGATTAAGAACTTGTCTTCTGTCGCGTGTTACATAGCGACTGATGTGATTTAGTTTAGTTAGCCTCGGATACGTCAAAGTATATTTTATACTTTGTTACTTTGTATGATACTAAGTCATTTTATTATAAACTTTATCTCTTATGATATATTGTAACGCTCCGTCGCATAAAATTGTGGAATTTTGTATATTTGTAGTATTTTTTTTCACCAATGGATATATGTAGGTCGGTACACCAATATATATATATATATATATATAAAACTAGGAGCGCCAACAAACCCTCAATTTCGAAAAAAATCTCGGGTGCCGTTTGCATATTGAGCGAAGCGAGCCGAGTGTATTGACTCATCTTTCCCCATTGACTTCAATGGGATATCAGTTTTTTGACAGGATATTTAAAAATATATATATATATATTTTTTAGGACATTTTTCAATATTTTTTTTTTGAAATACTATCACCTAATGTGTGTCTTTAGTTTCATTATTTTCCGTCAAGTAGTTTTTGAGCCAATTTGTGACAAAGAATGTAAAAAGTCTGCAGTAAAACGCTCCATTCACTACGTTCGCTTCGCTCAATAAAATTGATAAAGCAGTCCTGATCTCGCCTTGCCGACTGTTGGGTGCTACTCGGCCAATTTAGTATTATATTTAAAGGATTTGTAAAATTTTTGATAGTGTGAAGATACAATTTTATAACTTTAAAAATGCGTGTACCCACTCTGTTTACGTAGTTCCTACTTACTTCCTATAAAAGTTCTTATGTAAAAAGATCACTATTTTTGGAATACTAAATGAGTGTTAATTTAAATTTAAAACATGGAAGATCTAAATTTAATTTCTAATAATATTTTTTTGTAAACATTTCTATTTTTGTAATTGGTGTCTGCGACTTAAATAACTTTCATTTTGATTGAATAAATAAAGTTATAGAACTTTGTCTAATTTATGAAGACGCAAGTGTGAGTCATTTTTTGTATCTTTTATATGATGTTTTATTATTAATATACTATGCAATGCAAACATATTATGAATTGTTGAATTTCACTTAATATTGTAAGTTAAGTTGTTAATATTACACACGAGTGTTAAGTTAACCCTCACATGTTTGTATACTATAATTTGTGGATATACAAGAGTCTTATTATTTTGATATTCAAATAATTGTCCTACATCAAGAAATGGTTGATATACGAATTATTTATGAATGTATACTATATTATTAATATATTATCTAATAAATGTACTGTTTTATTTGTTAATTGATCTCCAAATGAGTTGGGATGTTAGATCACAGGAGTTAATTAAATATTACATGGATGGAGACAGGTGTACACTGTGTACTCACAGCGGTTGCAGGTCAACTGCAGCTCGCACTCGGGGTGCTGGGACCGGGTGCAGCTACACACTAATTGAAGTAGTGTTTTTAGTCTACAAGTATTTAAAACTAGCTGATTCCCGCCCGCTTCGCTGGGCACACTATTAATTTGGATGTGAACTTAGACTTCTTGTATTGACAAAATGTTCAATTTCTATTTTATATTTAGTGTGATTTTTTTTAATTTTAAATAGAGAAATATAATGTCAGTCAGTGAATACACAGATTTCCACATCACCTATGAGGTACTGTGTATTGGGATGCGTTCCCGTTATGTAATGTGGCGGGATCCCCAGTAGGCGTACACCACGAAAACATAGCCAGCATATAACTAAGAACAAATCCGGATTTTTTTTAATAATATTTATTTTTAAAATATATCAAATTTAATTTCGTAATCAATTATATTTTTACATCCTTGATTTTTTATTTTTGACATTTTAATTTTCAAATTTTTTTGCATTCCCCCCTCATTAAAATTTTGGTTGCCATGGTAACCGTTGTCATAGTATCCGATATCATCGTAAGCGTTGCTATGGTAACCGTTGCCATAGTAACTCTTCCATCTACGTACACACTGTAGCTATAAGACCGATTGACTTGAAATTTGGTAAGAATATTCCTTTCGCAGTGTAGAAGTCAGTTAGCGGATTTTATAAACTTTCACCTAAAACTGGGGTTGCGGGGGCGTTAAGTGTATATAGCTCCTACGGGTTTAAAACTTGGCGAAATGCAAAAAATTTGAAATCCGTTGGGATAGAAATTCCCTAAAGTTCATTCTGAGTGGACGTCTGCGTGAAAAAAGACGTAACTAAGTGTTATTTTAAGTTAATCGGACAGATTATTTCGGAGATTTCGTAATGAGTCAGTGAAGCGTAAATCGCTTAGATATGTTAAATAACTATAATTATTTTCTTAATTATATTTTTATGGAAAGTATCAATTAGTCGGAACTAATCGCTTTTATACTGAATTGGTCAATCTCTAGAAAATAGTCATCGTCATAGTCATCCTTACTTCCGCTGGGATTTAAATATTTGTGCTTACATATATGAGCAGTATGTATGTAACAAAATAGCCGTCAAGTTGTTACACTTTTGATGCATGTTTCCAGGATTAAAACAAGTATCATTTATATAAATATCTAGTTTTTTTTTTAAATTATTAGTGGACTCACTAGAAGTAAAAGTATCAAACAGTCGATTTAAATTTTAAACGGGTCCGTCTTATCGCTTGGCGTTACTGCCGCGATGGATATTTATTTTCTGTACTAGGAGATTTATCCATATCTTCTAAGAAACAATGAATATACAATAAGTAGACAGTTGTTAGTTGTATTGGAGGCGACAATGCAAAGTACATTGCAGCCAACAAATGTACAACGAAGCGAGGTACGTGTGGGTTCCTATTTCGACATAGCGTACAATCAATCATATTTCGATTATCGTTTAAGATTATTTTTAATAATTTTGTACAGTTCAAAATTAAATAAAATTAAGTAAAAATTAAAATAATTAAGTTCGTTTAATATTAATACTCCATTTGAACCACCTATCACGAGAAAAGTTAAATCTGAATTATTTGTACATAACCCGTTATACGGTCATATGAACCCATTCTAAACCCTACTTTGACAGATTTGATCAAACTAAAAATAAAGTTTAAAAATTAAACAACCATAATTAGGAATCTCTTAGTTTATTTTTAATATTAATTGTAATATTTATTTCCTATTTTTCGCAATAATCAAATTCAATATGTAGACGTAATTCGTATATTTATTTAATTTTTTTCAACATCTCTGCGGCCTCCTTGTTAGCTCTGTGATCGTCGTTGGACTTGGCGGGGTAGCTCGCCGCTAGCTTGAGGTAGTACTTGGCTTGGTCCTACATGTTTAGTTTTAAGTAACAACTGCCCAGCCGGAGCAGGTTAATACTGTAAAACCTCGGTTGAACTTCTTCCGCCCTTAAGAAATATTCCAGCGCTTCTTCGTATGTCGAGGTCGGCAGGGCCGCGTACAGGGTCTCGGCCGTCTTCCGCTGGTGCCAGGGCAGGTCGGTGACCTGGTAGCACCACTCGCCCAACATGTGCAGCAGACTGGCGTCATTGGGGTTCAAGGAAACTGCTAGCTGCAACGTAAATAATACAATTTCATTCTCATATCAATGGATGGAAAACCGAAAAAAAAACTTTTGAAAGTTTTATGTCATATGTAATAATTATTTAACTTACGTCCATGTGCTTTTTAACATTCTCGAGTTGTTCTTTTCTCTGCTTTAAACCTTCGTTGGAACTCTTCGCGTCTAAGGTCAGGGCGTACCACTTTTGTACTGCAAAGTGATCGTAGTGGTCCCGCAGCTCGGTGGCAATTATTTCGTGAGCTTGTGACATCAGAGCTTTTTTATAAGTCTTGTTGTATTTGAGATCTTTTGACATATTGTACAGAGCGCGACAGATGCGCCATTTTATTTCTATGTCGTCTTGATTCTGCAAGTTATTACGACTGACTTGTAAGTGAGATCGTGACTTCGTTCTCGTTAAGTCATAATTTATAGTTGCAGCTGACTTCGTTATATGTAACAATGTCGAAAATTGTAATAAATAAATAAGCGGGAGTCGTAATTTAATCATCTTTTATATCTAGAAGTTAGTAGTATTAGTAGTTAGTAGTAGAGTAGTTACGTTAATACCTTACCTCACAATTTGTAAGTAAATTATAGCATTCTTCGTATTTTCCAGTTTCAAATACGTTATCAGCTATTTCCAGAACTGAATTTAATAAAACTGCTTTTTTGTCAACGGTTCCACTTTGTTTTTTGACGCCGCTCGGCCAAACAAAGAACAGTCCCGTCCACACGCAGTACTCCTTATTCTTTGAATAAATTGATTTGATCTGAAATTTAAAAATAGAATATGTTGTTTTTTTTTAATAATCAGCATTTTAAAAGCAAAGGATATAACTAATTAGAAAAATGTTTTGAATCGTTTAATACTCAAACAGTAGTAATACGTAATAACAAAATAAACAACGATAGAATGGGATAGTCTCACCAAGTACTCAGTGGAAGCATATTAATGTCGCTTATTTGTAGTAACACGGTAAAAAGACGAATATAACTTTGATTTTCATATAAGTAGTTATATAATATACCATATATTTGTATATATTATAATATTATCAATATTACTGTATTTTAATTTGTAATATTATTTTATTCTATTTATTAATTAGAGGACTGAGTTAGAGGACTCTGACTTCCCGGCATCAGCCAGTCCGAGTTACAGGTACGCGACCCTGACTTGCTCGAGCTATTTGCTTACAATCCCTTGTCTATCCGTGTAAGCAATATCCCCCCTTTCCTTTCTGTTCCCTTGAATATACCTACCCCCATCCCATTGTCCTCCAACCGACCGATGGCGGTATATCCATCACAATCAGTGCAGCTCGAAGTAATATAGACTGGTGTCGGGCAGCAGCGCCACCGGTGTGAGGAGCTGCGCACTGCGCTCGCCAACCCGTCTGCCAAGCGTGGCGAGTATGGCAAATTCTCCCCTTTAAATATGACAGACGCAAACAGGACCAGGCCCCCAGTACCCGGCAGTCCCACTGTTCCCGGCTTCGGTAGCGGCCGTGGTTATGGTGGGGCAGGGGGTGCTAAGAATCTCCGGATGGGATCGGGCTACCACCCCAAACGACACCTGGCCCTAGTAACACACAATGTCCGCACTTTGCGGACTGACGGCAGGATTGCTGAGCTGGAAGAAGAGATGAGTAGGTTACGCTGGGATATATTAGGGTTATCTGAAGTCCGTAGAGAGGGGGAGAACACGATAACCCTCAAATCCGGAAACCTGCTATACTACCGGGAGGGCGACCAACAGTCCCAAGGAGGTGTCGGGTTTATGGTCCACAAGTCCCTCATAAACAACATTGCAGTCGTTGAAAGTGTGTCGAGTAGGGTCGCGTACCTTATACTCAGAGTTTCTAAAAAATACTCGTTGAAGGTCATACAGGTCTACGCACCGACCTCCGCACACCCAGATGATGAAGTAGAGGCTATGTATGAGGATATCAGTCGGGCCATACATACTACAAAAACTCACTTTAATGTTGTTATGGGGGACTTCAACGCAAAGCTGGGCAAGAGAAGCGACGACGAGTTGAGAGTAGGACAATTTGGATATGGGCAGCGGAACCCTAGGGGACAGAGGCTGGCCGATTTTCTGGAGAAAGAGGGACTCTTTATGATGAATTCCTTCTTCCAGAAGCCGCCTCAAAGGAAGTGGACCTGGTTAAGTCCCGATGGTTCCACTAGAAATGAGATTGACTTCATCTTGACCACTAGACGCCAAATATTCAACGATGTCTCTGTGATCAACAACGTAAAAACAGGGAGCGATCACCGAATGGTAAGAGGCACGCTGAATCTCAATATCAGGCTGGAACGATCTCGGTTGGTGAAGTCTACGCTCCGTCCATCTAAAGCTCATATTCAAGATCTCGAAAGCTTTCAACTTGAATTATCGAACCGCTTCGCTTGCCTAGATGATTGCGCATCCGTGGACCAAATTAACAACAGGTTGGTAGAAACTGTCCATACGGTCAGAGGAAAATTCTGCAGACCCGGCCGTAAGAATAGACCCCAAAAACTAGCCAACGAAACTCTCAAACTTATGGCGGAACGACGCGCGTTGGCACTTCAGTCCCTCAATGATACCGAGACTTATAGGCAGCTCAACAGACGCATACGGAAATATCTGCGACACGACATCCGTATTTTCAATACTAACCGTATTAAAGATACTATAGAGCGGAACCAAGGCTCCAAAGTGTTTGCGCGAGATTCGTCAATTGGGCAAAGCCGGTTATCGAAGTTGAAATTGGGGGATGGAAGCACAGTGTCGTGTAGGGCTGACATTTTGAGGGAGGTCGAGAGGTTCTATGGACACTTATATACCTCGGTCGCTAAACCTGTTGATAGCTTAGCAGAAGACCCAAGAGCGGAGCTTACCCGACACTATTCCGATGAAATCCCGGACATCAGCTTGCACGAGATCAGTGTGGCCCTAAAACAGCTTAAAAACAACAAGGCACCAGGTGAAGACGGTATCACATCAGAGCTTCTGAAAGCGGGCGGATTGCCAGTACCTAGGGTCCTTCAGAAGCTTTTTAATGCCGTTCTGCTTGAGGGTGTAACGCCGGAAGCATGGAACAGAAGTATGGTGGCCCTGTACTTCAAAAAAGGCGATACTACTTTGCTGAAGAATTACAGGCCCATCTCGCTTCTGAGCCATGTTTATAAGCTGTTTTCGAAGGTTATCACGACTCGTCTCACGAGCAAGTTTGATGACTTCCAGCCTCCCGAACAAGCCGGTTTCCGAAAAGGTTTTAGTACCATAGACCACATTCATACGCTGCGGCAGATTATACAGAAGACCGAGGAGTATAATCGGCCATTATGCTTAGCGTTTGTGGACTATGAGAAAGCCTTTGATTCGATCGAAACGTGGGCGGTACTGTCGTCTCTTCAGAGGTGCCATATTGACTATCGGTACATCGAAGTGTTGAAGTATTTGTACACAAACGCCACCATGTCGGTTCGAGTCCAGGAGCATTGCACAAACGCTATTCCTTTACAGCGAGGCGTGAGACAGGGAGACGTTATCTCTCCGAGACTATTTACCACTGCACTGGAAGACGCTTTCAAGCTCCTGGAATGGCATGGACTCGGCATCAATATAAACGGCGAGTACCTAACTCACCTTCGATTTGCCGACGATATAGTAGTAATGGCAGAATCCCTGGAAGACCTCAGCATTATGCTCGGCGATCTTAATGGAGTCTCTCAACAGGTGGGCCTTAAAATGAATATGGACAAGACGAAAATTATGTCGAATGTCCATGTCGCGCCTATCCCGGTATCCGTTGGGAGCTTCATTCTCGAAGTTGTCGACGAATATGTCTACCTGGGACAAAAAGTCCGATTGGGCAGGTCCAACTTCGAGGGAGAGGTCAATCGACGAATCCAACTAGGATGGGCAGCGTTCGGGAACTTAAGGAGCGTATTTTCGTCCGGAATACCGCAGTGCCTTAAGTCGAAAGTCTTCGACCAGTGTGTGTTACCAGCGATGACCTATGGAACCGAGACGTGGCCTCTAACAAAGGGACTCTTAGAGAGGCTTAAAGTCACTCAGCGTGCGATGGAGAGGGCTATGCTGGGAATTTCGCTGCGAGATAGAGTCAGAAACGAGGAGATTCGCAAACGAACAAAAGTAAGCGACATAGCCCAACGGATTTGTAAGCTGAAGTGGCAATGGGCTGGGCATATAGCCCGCTCAAGTGACGGCCGATGGGGAAAAAGGGTCCTTGAGTGGAGGCCACTTACTGGCAAGCGAAGTAGAGGACGACCGCCAACTAGGTGGACAGACGACATAAAAAGAGCAGCTGGAAACCAATGGATGCGGGCCGCTTTGGACCGATCGCGGTGGAAGTCAATGGGGAAGGCTTACGTCCAGCAGTGGACGCACGACAGCAGATAATGATGATGATGATGATGATTTATTTCAAAAATTTCTATCACATATACCTATACAATGGTGTTATTTGTAATACCTACTTTGAATTAGATATTTGGCAGATATCCAAGTCCATGAAATAAAACATATAAAAGTGAATCAGCCTAATACTTTTAAATTAAGACCCTGAAAATAACTACTGGATTTATTATACAACTATTCTATCATCAAGGATAAATAAATAGTTATAACAGGAATATATCTCATATTCACAACAAATGATTTTCTCTAAATAAAAAAAAACAAGATGAAAATTTTATTACACTATTCATCATAGTTTATTATCATATCTATTGTTATCATTGTTATCATTATTGTTATCATAAGTGATTCCCCCTTTTGTTATATTTCAATTAAAATTATACTTAGTATTAGAAACATACTTTTATTGTTTTGTTCTTAGTATATTAGTATTATATTTTCTTTATTATTAATAATATTTTATATTTGTAGGTAAATATGTCGCACAATCAAACTCCATACAGCCCCAATTTTCCTCAAAGCCAAGGATATGGGCCACCCGAAGAAGCCGGTAAAAACCAAGAGCTTTACCCCATGAATCAACAAGGAGGCACCCACCGAGGTGAGGTGCACCCAGCACCTCATCCTCATCCTGGCCCGATGCTACCACCCGGAGCACAGCCTCTGCCGGGAATGCAGCACGGGTTCCAACCTGGTTTTCAACCAGGATTCCAACCCGGCTTCCAGCCTGGATACCAGCCCGAGTACGCGAAGGGTTACCCTCACCCCCAACCGGGCTACCCGGCACCGGTTATGCAACAGCCTGCACCTCAACCGGGTATGGAATTAAGTTATCAAAGAAGTTGAGGAAATTATAAATGTGAAAAATATAATGAATTCATTAAATGTACACTGTCATAATAATAGTATTGTGTGTACGACAAAGGCGTAGTGAATATATTTATATATTATACAATTGTGTTATTGGTATCATCATTGGAATTATTTTATGTTAATGACTCTGTACACAGATAAAGATGTTTGTTCTACCGACATGTCGAATGGAGTACGTTGATAGGGAATGTTTTTTCATTTCTTGTCGTTAGCAAGAAAGTTCATATACTTTTTGTTTTCAATTATAAATTAATAATTTATCTTATTTATACAGCGTATGCTGCTAAAGTTAGTTTCATTAAATTATAATGAAAATTGATAATGACAGTTCACATGTTCCGAGTGTCTATTTTGAAGAAAATGTTACTGCAGGCAGATTAAAACTTCGTTCAGTAAAGTGCTCAAAAATAAAAAAGTATTTAAGTTACCAATATACTAGGATAGTGTATTTAAGAGATAAAAATATCTCTTTGGATAGTTTAAAAGTTAAAAGTGCTAAAACGGCTTTTACAAATTTTTATAAAAAGTTATTTACTAATAAATCCAAGGGATACGAACAGTTACTAACCGACGAAGAGAAGAGGTTAACCAATATTGTAGATTTTAATATGAGTGTGGTGGAGGGATACTAGGAGTGTGTCGTGCGCTGGTAATGTGATGTACTTCGTCTATACATGTTGTATTTAGAGTTCAAAATCATATTAATTGCCCCAAATCTATGTATTTTATAGATTATTAATTAACAAATGTAATTTATTTGGTGTTGAAATATTCCAGGTGGCTGGATGAGTATTCCGCAAGGGCTGACAAACTGTCCTCCAGGTTTGGAATACCTATCTACGATTGACCAGCTGCTGATGCACCAGAAGGTGGAGCTGCTGGAGGTCTTCGTCGGCTTCGAGACTAACAACAAATATACCATCAAAAACTCGCTCGGACAAAAGGTGTACTACGCCGTCGAGGACAACGACTGGTGCACCAGGAATTGCTGCGGGCCCATGAGACCCTTCGACATGAAGATCATGGACAACTTCCGCAACGAGGTAATCTAACACGACACGAGTTATCATTTGATATGCTGCAGCTACGCTAAAATTTGATAATGAAATGTTTCATATATTATTTTAAAAAGAATGCTTCAATACTGCAGTCAACTAATAAATAAATGTGATATCCAGGTGATCCACGTACACCGTCCGCTGGCGTGCGGCTCGTGCTGCTGCCCGTGCTGGCTGCAGAGCGTGGAGGTGTCCAGTCCGCCGGGCACCGTGGTGGGGTCGGTGGCGCAGCGCTGGTCGCTGTGCCGGCCCTGCTACGACGTGCGCAACGCCGCGGGGGACACCGTGCTCACGGTCCGGGGGCCCGTCTGCACCTTCTCCGTCTGCGGAGACGTCGAATTCAACGTCAGTGTCACCATTGGGACTAACCTTTATATTAAATTAAAAAATAACCGAGAGAAAAAATTTAATACATATTTAATTCCTAAAGAACGATCGTCAGCTGTAACATGATGCGACGCATAATTTAGTTGACGTCACTCTTTAATGAGATAGAATTAGACAATTACACTCAAATTGAGTGCATGATTATAATTATATACGTGAGTCGTACAGACATAGATACATAAGTTATATTGCTAGGTCGGAGTACTGTAATTGTATAATTATCTCTGTAATATTAATTAGTGCTGTGATAGAGGAGATTAATTTTATTTATTGACCTTCACGGCGATAGCGTTAAGTTGAACAACATATCTGTTCTAGACCCGTTTATTTTTCCTGCGGTGTGTTTTGCTCTCCGCTGTGCAAATATCTTGAATTATTTTTATCTCCTAAACAAAGAAATGTTATACAATGTGTGCATGCTGATAGTACACTGTGTTATCTGATAATTTCCCTTATTTACTGTAAATATCTTGCAATAATGAGGATTGAATATATATATATATATATTTTATTAAAATTCTTATATGATATAATATAAAATATGTAATGCATGTCAAATTGTAATAGACTAATATAGATAAATTAACATATGGCGTGATGGGTTGCAGGTGTACTCCAAGGACGGCGAGACGAAGGTGGGCAAGATCACCAAGCAGTGGTCGGGTCTGGCGCGGGAGGCCTTCACCGACAGCGACTACTTCGGCATCACCTTCCCCATGGACCTGGACGTCAGGATCAAGGCGGTGCTACTCGGGGCCTGCTTCCTGATCGTGAGTGCTTTACATCTCTTCCTATAGAACGCTCGTGTCGGTCCGTTTGGTTGTGTAGTGTAACGTTTATTAATAATTTCCTCGTGTTTCAGGATTTCATGTTCTTTGAAAAATCGGGTAATACGGAAACGGATCGTCCGGGAATGTTGTAAGGAAAGTAAGGCGGCACCGCCATGTGAACCCCGTGCGTGTAGTATCCAGACGAGCTCCTCCCATATGATATTTACCGAAGGAATCTCGAAAATTAAAATATTTATTAGCGTCTACGGTTTAGATGTAAGATTTTTGAAACATTTTACGTTGTGGTCCGCCGAGCGGTCGGTTCTAGTGAGCGCAAAAGTTTTTATATACATGTTTATGAGCTTTAAGCTTTTATGCTTTACGGCCTCGATCTTTTGTTTTGCATTTTTATGTAAGTACTAACTTTACTAAAAACTAGCTGTAAGAGTATTATTGGGATTATGATTAAGAACTTGTCTTCTGTCGCGTGACTTGAATAGCGACTGATGTGATTTAGTTTAGTTAGCCTCGGATACGTCAAAGTATATTTTATACTCTGTTACTTTGTATAATACTAAGTCATTTTATTGTAAAACTTTATCTCTTATGGTATATTGTAACGCTCCGTCGCACAAAATTGTGAAATTTTGTATATTTGTAGTTTTTTTTTTTCACCAATGGATATATGTAGGTCGGTACACCAATATATATATATAAAACTAGGAGCGCCAACAAACCCTCAATTTCGAAAAAAATCTCGGGTGCCGTTTGCATATTGAGCGAAGCGAGCCGAGTGTATTGACTCATCTTTCCCCATTGACTTCAATGGGATATCAGTTTTTTGACAGGATATTTAAAAAAAAAATATATATATTTTTTAGGACATTTTTCAATATTTTTTTTTTGAAATACTATCACCTAATGTGTGTCTTTAGTTTCATTATTTTCCGTCAAGTAGTTTTTGAGCCAATTTGTGACAAAGAATGTAAAAAGTCTCCAGTAAAACGCTCCATTCACTACGTTCGCTTCGCTCAATAAAATTGATAAAGCAGTCCTGATCTCGCCTTGCCGACTGTTGGGTGCTACTCGGCCAATTTAGTATTATATTTAAAGGATTTGTAAAATTTTTGATAGTGTGAAGATAATACAATTTTATAACTTTAAAAGTGCGTGTACCCACTCTGTTTACGTAGTTCCTACTTACTTCCTATAACAGTTCTTATGTAAAAAGATCACTATTTTTGGAATACTAAATGAGTGGTAATTTAAATTTAAAACATGAAAGATCTAAATTTAATTTCTAATAATATTTTTTTGTAAACATTTCTATTTTTGTAATTGGTGTCTGCGACTTAAATAACTTTCATTTTGATTGAATAAATAAAGTTATAGAACTTTGTCTAATTTATGAAGACGCAAGTGTGAATTTTTTATATGATGTTTTATTATTAATTACTATATATATATATAATATACTATGCAATGCAATACATTATGAATTGTTGAATTTCACTTAATATTGTAAGTTAAGTTGTTAATATTACACACGAGTGTTAAGTTAACCCTCACATGTTTATATGCTATAATTTGTGGATATACAAGAGTCTTATTATTTTGATATTCAAATAATTGTCCTACATCAAGAAATGGTTGATATACGAATTATTTATGAATGTATACTATATTATTAATATATTATCTAATAAATGTACTGTTTTATTTGTTAATTGATCTCCAAATCAGTTGGGATGTTAGATCACAGGAGTTAATTAAATATTACATGGATGGAGACAGGTGTACACTGTGTACTCACAGCGGTTGCAGGTCAACTGCAGCTCGCACTCGGGGTGCTGGGACCGGGTAATTACACACACAGGTAAGCTACACACTAATTGAAGTAGTGTTTTTAGTCTACAAGTATTTAAAACTAGCTGATTCCCGCCCGCTTCGCTGGGCACACTATTAATTTGGATGTGAACTTAGACTTCTTGTATTGACAAAATGTTCAATTTCTATTTTATATTTAGTGTGATTTTTTTAAATTTTAAATAGAGAAATATAATGTCAGTCAGTGAATACACAGATTTCCACATCACCTATGAGGTACTGTGTATTGGGATGCGTTCCCGTTATGTAATGTGGCGGGATCCCCAGTAGGCGTACACCACGAAAACATAGCCAGCATATAACTAAGAACAAATCCGGATTTTTTTTAATAATATTTATTTTTAAAATATATCAAATTTAATTTCGTAATCAATTATATTTTTACATCCTTGATTTTTTATTTTTGACATTTTAATTTTCAAATTTTTTTGCATTCCCCCCTCATTAAAATTTTGGTTGCCATGGTAACCGTTGTCATAGTATCCGATATCATCGTAAGCGTTGCTATGGTAACCGTTGCCATAGTAACTCTTCCATCTACGTACACACTGTAGCTATAAGACCGATTGACTTGAAATTTGGTAAGAATATTCCTTTCGCAGTGTAGAAGTCAGTTAGCGGATTTTATAAACTTTCACCTAAAACTGGGGTTGCGGGGGCGTTAAGTGTATATAGCTCCTACGGGTTTAAAACTTGGCGAAATGCAAAAAATTTGAAATCCGTTGGGATAGAAATTCCGTGAAGTTCATTCTGAGTGGACGTCTTCGTGAAAAAAGACGTAACTAAGTGTTATTTTAAGTTAATCGGACAGATTATTTCGGAGATTTCGTGATGAGTCAGTGAAGCGTAAATCGCTTAGATATGTTAAATAACTATAATTATTTTCTTAATTATATTTTTATGGAAAGTATCAATTAGTCGGAACTAATCGCTTTTATACTGAATTGGTCTATCTCTAGAAAATAGTCATCGTCATAGTCATCCTTACTTCCGCTGGGATTTAAATATTTGTGCTTACATATATGAGCAGTATGTATGTAACAAAATAGCCGTCAAGTTGTTACACTTTTGATGCATGTTTCCAGGATTAAAACAAGTATCATTTATATAAATATCTAGTTTTTTTTTTAAATTATTAGTGGACTCACTAGAAGTAAAAGTATCAAACAGTCGATTTAAATTTTAAACGGGTCCGTCTTATCGCTTGGCGTTACTGCCGCGATGGATATTTATTTTCTGTACTAGGAGATTTATCCATATCTTCTAAGAAACAATGAATATACAATAAGTAGACAGTTGTTAGTTGTATTGGAGGCGACAATGCAAAGTACATTGCAGCCAACAAATGTACAACGAAGCGAGGTACGTGTGGGTTCCTATTTCGACATAGCGTACAATCAATCATATTTCGATTATCGTTTAAGATTATTTTTAATAATTTTGTACAGTTCAAAATTAAATAAAATTAAGTAAAAATTAAAATAATTAAGTTCTTTTAATATTAATACTCCATTTGAACCACCTATCACGAGAAAAGTTAAATCTGAATTATTTGTACATAACCCGTTATACGGTCATATGAACCCATTCTAAACCCTACTTTGACAGATTTGATCAAACTAAAAATAAAGTTTAAAAATTAAACAACCATAATTAGGAATCTCTTAGTTTATTTTTAATATTAATTGTAATATTTATTTCCTATTTTTCGCAATAATCAAATTCAATACGTAGACGTAATTCGTATATTTATTTAATTTTTTTCAACATCTCTGCGGCCTCCTTGTTAGCTCTGTGGTCGTCGTTGGACTTGGCGGGGTAGCTCGCCGCCAGCTTGAGGTAGTACTTGGCTTGGTCCTCCCTGTTTAGTTTTAAGTAACAACTGCCCAGCCTGAGCAGATTGATACTGTAAAACCTCGGTTGAACTTCTTCCGCCCTTAAGAAATATTCCAGCGCGTCTTCGTATGTCGAGGTCGGCAGGGCCGCGTACAGGGTCTCGGCCGTCTTCCGCTGGTGCCAGGGCAGGTCGGTGACCTGGTAGCACCACTCGCCCAACATGTGCAGCAGACTGGCGTCATTGGGGTTCAAGGAAACTGCTAGCTGCAACGTAAATAATACAATTTCATTCTCATATCAATGGATGGAAAACCGAAAAAAAACACTTTTGAAAGTTTTATGTCATATGTAATAATTATTTAACTTACGTCCATGTGCTTTTTAACATTCTCGAGTTGTTCTTTTCTCTGCTTTAAACCTTCGTTGGAACTCTTCGCGTCTAAGGTCAGGGCGTACCACTTTTGTACTGCAAAGTGATCGTAGTGGTCCCGCAGCTCGGTGGCAATTATTTCGTGAGCTTGTGACATCAGAGCTTTTTGATAAGTCTTGTTGTATTTGAGATCTTTTGACATATTGTACAGAGCGCGACAGATGCGCCACTTTATTTCTATGTCGCCTTGATTCTGCAAGTTATTACGACTGACTTGTAAGTTAGATCGTGACTTCGTTCTCGTTAAGTCATAATTTATAGTTGCAGCTGACTTCGTTATATGTAACAATGTCGAAAATTGTAATAAATAAATAAGCGGGAGTCGTAATTTAATCATCTTTTATATCTAGAAGTTAGTAGTATTAGTAGTTAGTAGTAGAGTAGTTACGTTAATACCTTACCTCACAATTTGTAAGTAAATTATAGCATTCTTCGTATTTTCCAGTTTCAAATACGTTATCAGCTATTTCCAGAACTGAATTTAATAAAACTGCTTTTTTGTCAACGGTTCCACTTTGTTTTTTGACGCCGCTCGGCCAAACAAAGAACAGTCCCGTCCACACGCAGTACTCCTTATTCTTTGAATAAATTGATTTGATCTGAAATTTAAAAATAGAATATGTTGTTTTTTTTTAATAATCAGCATTTTAAAAGCAAAGGATATAACTAATTAGAAAAATGTTTTGAATCGTTTAATACTCAAACAGTAGTAATACGTAATAACAAAATAAACAACGATAGAATGGGATAGTCTCACCAAGTACTCAGTGGAAGCATATTAATGTCGCTTAATTGTAGTAACACGGTAAAAAGACGAATATAACTTTGATTTTCATATAAGTAGTTATATAATATACCATATATTTGTATATATTATAATATTATCAATATTACAGTATTTTAATTTGTAATATTATTTTATTCTATTTATTAATTAGAGGACTGAGTTAGAGGACTCTGACTTCCCGGCATCAGCCAGTCCGAGTTACAGGTACGCGACCCTGACTTGCTCGAGCTATTTGCTTACAATCCCTTGTCTATCCGTGTAAGCAATATCCCCCCTTTCCTTTCTGTTCCCTTGAATATACCTACCCCCATCCCATTGTCCTCCAACCGACCGATGGCGGTATATCCATCACAATCAGTGCAGCTCGAAGTAATATAGACTGGTGTCGGGCAGCAGCGCCACCGGTGTGAGGAGCTGCGCACTGCGCTCGCCAACCCGTCTGCCAAGCGTGGCGAGTATGGCAAATTCTCCCCTTTAAATATGACAGACGCAAACAGGACCAGGCCCCCAGTACCCGGCAGTCCCACTGTTCCCGGCTTCGGTAGCGGCCGTGGTTATGGTGGGGCAGGGGGTGCTAAGAATCTCCGGATGGGATCGGGCTACCACCCCAAACGACACCTGGCCCTAGTAACACACAATGTCCGCACTTTGCGGACTGACGGCAGGATTGCTGAGCTGGAAGAAGAGATGAGTAGGTTACGCTGGGATATATTAGGGTTATCTGAAGTCCGTAGAGAGGGGGAGAACACGATAACCCTCAAATCCGGAAACCTGCTATACTACCGGGAGGGCGACCAACAGTCCCAAGGAGGTGTCGGGTTTATGGTCCACAAGTCCCTCATAAACAACATTGCAGTCGTTGAAAGTGTGTCGAGTAGGGTCGCGTACCTTATACTCAGAGTTTCTAAAAAATACTCGTTGAAGGTCATACAGGTCTACGCACCGACCTCCGCACACCCAGATGATGAAGTAGAGGCTATGTATGAGGATATCAGTCGGGCCATACATACTACAAAAACTCACTTTAATGTTGTTATGGGGGACTTCAACGCAAAGCTGGGCAAGAGAAGCGACGACGAGTTGAGAGTAGGACAATTTGGATATGGGCAGCGGAACCCTAGGGGACAGAGGCTGGCCGATTTTCTGGAGAAAGAGGGACTCTTTATGATGAATTCCTTCTTCCAGAAGCCGCCTCAAAGGAAGTGGACCTGGTTAAGTCCCGATGGTTCCACTAGAAATGAGATTGACTTCATCTTGACCACTAGACGCCAGATATTCAACGATGTCTCTGTGATCAACAACGTAAAAACAGGGAGCGATCACCGAATGGTAAGAGGCACGCTGAATCTCAATATCAGGCTGGAACGATCTCGGTTGGTGAAGTCTACGCTCCGTCCATCTAAAGCTCATATTCAAGATCTCGAAAGCTTTCAACTTGAATTATCGAACCGCTTCGCTTGCCTAGATGATTGCGCATCCGTGGACCAAATTAACAACAGGTTGGTAGAAACTGTCCATACGGTCGGAGGAAAATTCTGCAGACCCGGCCGTAAGAATAGACCCCAAAAACTAGCCAGCGAAACTCTCAAACTTATGGCGGAACGACGCGCGTTGGCACTTCAGTCCCTCAATGATACCGAGACTTATAGGCAGCTCAACAGACGCATACGGAAATATCTGCGACACGACATCCGTATTTTCAATACTAACCGTATTAAAGATACTATAGAGCGGAACCAAGGCTCCAAAGTGTTTGCGCGAGATTCGTCAATTGGGCAAAGCCGGTTATCGAAGTTGAAATTGGGGGATGGAAGCACAGTGTCGTGTAGGGCTGACATTTTGAGGGAGGTCGAGAGGTTCTATGGACACTTATATACCTCGGTCACTAAACCTGTTGATAGCTTAGCAGAAGACCCAAGAGCGGAGCTTACCCGACACTATTCCGATGAAATCCCGGACATCAGCTTGCAAGAGATCAGTGTGGCCCTAAAACAGCTTAAAAACAACAAGGCACCAGGTGAAGACGGTATCACATCAGAGCTTCTGAAAGCGGGCGGATTGCCAGTACTTAGGGTCCTTCAGAAGCTCTTTAATGCCGTTCTGCTTGAGGGTGTAACGCCGGAAGCATGGAACAGAAGTATGGTGGCCCTGTACTTCAAAAAAGGCGATACTACTTTGCTGAAGAATTACAGGCCCATCTCGCTTCTGAGCCATGTTTATAAGCTGTTTTCGAAGGTTATCACGACTCGTCTCACGAGCAAGTTTGATGACTTCCAGCCTCCCGAACAAGCCGGTTTCCGAAAAGGTTTTAGTACCATAGACCACATTCATACGCTGCGGCAGATTATACAGAAGACCGAGGAGTATAATCGGCCATTATGCTTAGCGTTTGTGGACTATGAGAAAGCCTTTGATTCGATCGAAACGTGGGCGGTACTGTCGTCTCTTCAGAGGTGCCATATTGACTATCGGTACATCGAAGTGTTGAAGTATTTGTACACAAACGCCACCATGTCGGTTCGAGTCCAGGAGCATTGCACAAACGCTATTCCTTTACAGCGAGGCGTGAGACAGGGAGACGTTATCTCTCCGAGACTATTTACCACTGCACTGGAGGACGCTTTCAAGCTCCTGGAATGGCATGGACTCGGCATCAATATAAACGGCGAGTACCTAACTCACCTTCGATTTGCCGACGATATAGTAGTAATGGCAGAATCCCTGGAAGACCTCAGCATTATGCTCGGCGATCTTAATGGAGTCTCTCAACAGGTGGGCCTTAAAATGAATATGGACAAGACGAAAATTATGTCGAATGTCCATGTCGCGCCTATCCCGGTATCCGTTGGGAGCTTCATTCTCGAAGTTGTCGACGAATATGTCTACCTGGGACAAAAAGTCCGATTGGGCAGGTCCAACTTCGAGGGAGAGGTCAATCGACGAATCCAACTAGGATGGGCAGCGTTCGGGAACTTAAGGAGCGTATTTTCGTCCGGAATACCGCAGTGCCTTAAGTCGAAAGTCTTCGACCAGTGTGTGTTACCAGCGATGACCTATGGAACCGAGACGTGGCCTCTAACAAAGGGACTCTTAGAGAGGCTTAAAGTCACTCAGCGTGCGATGGAGAGGGCTATGCTGGGAATTTCGCTGCGAGATAGAGTCAGAAACGAGGAGATTCGCAGACGAACAAAAGTAAGCGACATAGCCCAACGGATTTGTAAGCTGAAGTGGCAATGGGCTGGGCATATAGCCCGCTCAAGTGACGGCCGATGGGGAAAAAGGGTCCTTGAGTGGAGGCCACTTACTGGCAAGCGAAGTAGAGGACGACCGCCAACTAGGTGGACAGACGACATAAAAAGAGCAGCTGGAAACCAATGGATGCGGGCCGCTTTGGACCGATCGCGGTGGAAGACAATGGGGAAGGCTTACGTCCAGCAGTGGACGCACGACAGCTGATAATGATGATGATGATGATGATTTATTTCAAAAATTTCTATCACATATACAATGGTGTTATTTGTAATACCTACTTTGAATTAGATATTTGGCAGATATCCAAGTCCATGAAATAAAACATATAAAAGTGAATCAGCCTAATACTTTTAAATTAAGACCCTGAAAATAACTACTGGATTTATTATACAACTATTCTATCATCAAGGATAAATAAATAGTTATAACAGGAATATATCTCATATTCATAACAAATGATTTTCTCTAAATGAAAAAACAAGATGAAAATTTTATTACACTATTCATCATTTGCATTACACTATTCATCATAGTTTATTATCATATCTATTGTTATCATTGTTATCATAAGTGATTCCCCCTTTTGTTATATTTCAATTAAAATTATACTTAGTATTAGAAACATACTTTTATTGTTTTGTTCTTAGTATATTGGTATTATATCTTCTTTATTATTAATAATATTTTATATTTGTAGGTAAATATGTCGCACAATCAAACTCCATGCAGCCCCAATTTTCCTCAAAGCCAAGGATATGGGCCACCCGAAGAAGCCGGTAAAAACCAAGAGCTTTACCCCATGAATCCTCAAGGAGACTACCCAGCACCTCATCCTCATCCTGGCCCGATGCTACCACCTGGAGCACAGCCTCTGCCGGGAATGCAGCACGGGTTCCAACCTGGCTTTCAACCAGGATTCCAACCCGGCTTCCAGCCTGGATACCAGCCCGGGTATGCGCAGGGTTACCCTCACCCCCAACCGGACTACCCGGCACCGGTTATGCAACAGCCTGCACCTCAACCGGGTATGGAATTAAGTTATCAAAGAAGTTGAGGAAATTATAAATGTGAAAAATATAATGAATTCATTAAATGTACACTGTCATAATAATAATATAATATATACGACAAAGGCGTAGTGAATATATTTATATATATAATAATGACCTAATTGACTCTGTATGCACGCGCATCACTTATCATCCACAAATCACACAATAATGTGTAATACATCAAAAAAAAGCTATTGAATCAGGCTACAAAATAGGGTAGGTGCCAACCTCATACGTGACATTTGACCCTTCCTGGCCCGAAGGGCCGGGAAGTTCCCTTGTATTTATATATTATACAATTGTGTTATTGGTATCATCATTGGAATTATTTTATGTTAATGACTCTGTACACAGATAAAGATGTTTGTTCTACCGACATGTCGAGTGGAGTACGTTGATAGGGAATGTTATTTCATTTCTCATCGTTAGCAAGAAAGTTCATATACTTTTTGTTGTCAATTATAAAATAATAATTTATCTTATTTATACAGCGTATGCTGCTACAGTTAGTTTCATTAAATTATAATGAAAATTGATAATGATAGTTCACACGTTCCGAGTGTCTATTTTGAAGAAAATGTTACTGCAGGCAGATTAAAACTTCGTTCAGTAAAGTACTCAAAAATAAAAAGTATTTAAGTTACCAATAAACTAGGATAGTGTATTTAAAAGATAAAAATATCTCTTTGGATAGTTTAAAAGTTAAAAGTGCTAAAACGGCTTTTACAAATTTTTATAAAAAGTTATTTACTAATAAATCCAAGGGATACGAACAGTTACTAACCGACGAAGAGAAGAGGTTAACCAATGTTGTAGATTTTAATATGAGTGTGGTGGAGGGATACTAGGAGTGTGTCGTGCGCCGGTAATGTGATGTCCTTCGTCTATACATGTTGTATTTAGAGTTTAAAATCATATTAATTGCCCCAAATCTATGTGTTTTATAGATTATTAATTAACAAATGTAATTTATTTGGTGTTGAAATATTCCAGGTGGCTGGATGAGTATTCCGCAAGGGCTGACAAACTGTCCTCCAGGTTTGGAATACCTATCTACGATTGACCAGCTGCTGATGCACCAGAAGGTGGAGCTGCTGGAGGTCTTCGTCGGCTTCGAGACTAACAACAAATATACCATCAAAAACTCGCTCGGACAAAAGGTGTACTACGCCGTCGAGGACAACGACTGCTGCACCAGGAATTGCTGCGGGCCCATGAGACCCTTCGACATGAAGGTCATGGACAACTTCCGCAACGAGGTAATCTAACACGACACGAGTTATCATTTGATATGCTGCAGCTACGCTAAAATTTGATAATGAAATGTTTCATATATTATTTTAAAAAGAATGCTTCAATACTGCAGTCAACTAATAAATAAATGTGATATCCAGGTGATCCACGTGCACCGTCCGCTGGCGTGCGGCTCGTGCTGCTGCCCGTGCTGGCTGCAGAGCGTGGAGGTGTCCAGTCCGCCGGGCACCGTGGTGGGGTCGGTGGCGCAGCGCTGGTCGCTGTGCCGGCCCTGCTACGACGTGCGCAACGCCGCGGGGGACACCGTGCTCACGCTCCGGGGGCCCGTCTGCACCTTCTCCATCTGCGGAGACGTCGAATTCAACGTCAGTGTCACCATTGGGACTAACCTTTATATCAAATTAAAAAATTACCGAGAGAAAAAATTTAATATATATTTAATTCCTACAGAACGATCGTCAGCTGTAACATGATGCGACGCATAATTTAGTCGACGTCACCCTTTAATGACATGGAATTAGACAATTACACTCAAATTGAGTGCATGATTATAATTATATACGTGAGTCGTACAGACATAGATACATAAGTTGTATTGCTAGGTTGGAGTACTGTAATTGTATAATTATCTCTGTAATATTAATAAGTGCTGTGATAGGGGAGATTAATTTTATTTATTGACCTTCACGGCGATAGCGTTAAGTTGAACAACATATCTGTTCTAGACCCGTTTATTTTTCATGTGGTGTGTTTTGCTCTCCGCTGTACAAATATCTTGAATTATTTTATCTCCTAAACAGAGAAATGTTATACAATGTGTGTGTGTTGACACTACACTGTGTTATCTGATAATTTTCCTTATTTACTGTAAATATCTTGCAATAATGAGGATAGAACATATATATATATATATATATATATATATATATATATATATATATATATATATATATATATATATATATATAATAACTGGGAATTAAAATTCTTATATGATATAATATAAAATATGTAATGCATGTCAAATTGTAATAGACTAATATATATAAAGTAACATGTGGCGTGATGGGTTGCAGGTGTACTCCAAGGACGGCGAGACGAAGGTGGGCAAGATCACCAAGCAGTGGTCGGGTCTGGCGCGGGAGGCCTTCACCGACAGCGACTACTTCGGCATCACCTTCCCCATGGACCTGGACGTCAGGATCAAGGCGGTGCTGCTCGGGGCCTGCTTCCTGATCGTGAGTGCTTTTAAGTCTCTTCCTATAAAAGGCTCGTGTCGGTCCGTTGGGTCGTGTAGTGTAACGTTTATTAATAATTTCCTTGTGTTTCAGGATTTCATGTTCTTTGAAAAATCGGGTAATACGTAAACGGATCTTCCGGGAATGTTGTAAGGAAAGTAAGGCGGCACCGCCATGTGAACCCCGTGCGTGTAGTATCCACACGAGCTCCTCCCATATGATATTTACCGAAGGAATCTCGCAAATTAAATATTTATTAGCGTCTACGGTTTAGATGTAAGATTTTTTGAAACAGTTTACGTTGTGGTCCGCCGAGCGGTCGGTTCTAGTGAGCGCAAAGCTTTTATATACATGTTTATGAGCTTTAAGCTTTTATGCTTTACGGCCTCAATCTTTTGTTTTGCATTTTTATGTAAGTACTAACTTACCAAAAACTAGCTGTAAGAGTATTTTTGGGATTATGATTAAGAACTTGTCTTCTGTCGCGTGACTTGCATAGCGACTGATGTGATTTAGTTTAGTTAGCCTCGGATACGTCAAAGTATATTTTATACTCTGTTACTTTGTATGATACTAAGTCATTTTATTGTAAACTTTATCTCTTATGATATATTGTAACGCTCCGTCGCACAAAATTGTGAAATTTTGTATATTTGTAGTTTTTTTTTTCACCAATGGATATATGTAGGTCGGTACACCAATATATATATATATATATATATAATAAAGTTGATAAAGCAGTCCTGATCTCGCTTTACCAACTGTTGGGTGCTACTCGGCCAATTTAGAATTTATATTTAAAGGATTTGTAAAATTTTTTATAGTGTGAAGATACAATTTTATAACTTTAAAAGTGCGTGTACCCACTCTGTTTACGTAGTTCCTACTTACTTCCTATAAAATTTCTTATGTAAAAGGAGCACTATTTTTGGAATACTAAATGAGTGTTAATTTAATTTTAAAACATGAAGTAGATCTAAATTTTTGTAAACTATTCTACTGTATTATTTGTAATTGGTGTCTGCGATTTAAATAACTTTCATTATGATTGATTAAATAAAGTTATAGAACTTTTTTTTATGAAGATGCAAATGGGAGTCATTTTTTTATCTTTTATATGATGTTTTATTATTAATTACTATATATATATATATATATATATATATATATATATACAATATATATGCAATGCCATACATTATGAATTTTTGAATTTCACTTAATATTGTAAGTTAAGTTGTTAATATTACACACGAGTGTTAAGTTAACCCTCACATCTTTATATGCTATAATTTGTGGATATACAAGAGTCTTATTATTTTGATATTCAAATAATTGTCCTACATCAAGAAATGGTTGATATACGAATTATTTATGAATGTATACTATATTATTAATATATTATCTTATAAATGTACTGTTTTATTTGTTAATTGACCTCCAAATGAGTTGTAATGTTAGAATCACAGGAGTTAATTAAACACTACATGGATGGAGACAGTTGTGCAGTGTATTCACAGCGCCTGCAGGTCGGACTCGGGGTGCCGAGACCGGGTGCAGCTACACACTAATTGAAGTAATGTTGTTAGTCTACAAGTACTTAAAGTCCATCACCGGTAACGCTGTCATGGCAAGTAGGGCTAACAGCAGAGACAAAAAAATCCGTGCCCGCAGGGGGACACGCGTGGGTAGACCTCGTGTGTATCTCGTTTAAAATATAACTCACTACATAAGAATAACACATGATGCCGTTGTTTACATCATTTTCAAAAATTTTCAAGCAAAAAGTGGTTTTTATTTTTTTTCTCGGAAAAGGTATCTTTTTTGGAAATACTTTTGGTACTTAAATTTAGAGTTAAAAATAACCTTTTTATTAAAAATATTTGCGAGAAGGGAATGTTTCCCAGAAAAAAGTTGCCGTGGTTTTACCTACCTTAAATTTTCAAGCTAAAAGTGATTATTTTTTTTCTCGGAAACGGTACCTTTTACGGAAAAACTTTTGGTACCTAAATTTAGAGTAAAAAATAACTTTTCTATTAAAAATACTGGTGATTTAAGAATGTTTACCAGAAAAAAGTTATGAATTTGTTTCCAAAAATTTTCGGTTTTTTTACCCCCACCCCTAAGTTATTGAAGTTAGGTTTTCGGTTTATCTACATTAGTTATAGGTATTCATCTAAGACATCATATAATATGAACGCGAGTGATCTACTTTGTATGGGGAAAAAGTTATGGTTAAGCAGAAAAAGTGAGGCCCTAGCGCCCCCTGTGGCCGGATTTCTCTGGTTAACGAGCTTGATGGTCAATGTCAATGCCAATGGTCATTTCGGACTCAGGGGGTCATAAGAAGACCTCCTGTAAAGAAATTTTTTCAAAATTCGAAAGTCGGGTACAAATGAATGGGCAGACCGAATTCTTCGAGGTCTACCCAAAAAAAAAAAATATATATATATATATATATTAAAAACTAGCTGATTCCTGCCTGCTTCGCTGGGCACACTTAATTGGGATGTGAACTTCGACTTCTTGTATTGACAAAATGTATAAATTTTAAATATAGAAATATAATGCCAGTCAGTGAATACACAGATTTCCAAATCACCTATGAGGTACTGTGTATTGGGATGCGTTCTCGTTATGTAATGTGGCGCGATCCCCAGTAGGCCTAAATTGCCAGCATATAACTAAGGATAAATCTGTTTTTTTTTAAATAATATTTATTTGTGAAAGTATCAATTCGTTAGAACTAATCGCTTTTATACTGAATTAGTCAATCTCTAGAAAAGATAACGATAGTCATCCTTACTTCCGCTGGGATTTAAATATTTGTGCTTACATATTTGTGTAGTATGTATGTAACAAAATATCCGTCAAGTTGTTACATTTTTATGATTGATACATGTTTCCAGGATTATGCAGTTTGTAAAACAATTATTAATATTTCTATAAATACCCAGTTGTTAGTCTACTTACTAGAAGTTAAACTTTCAAACAATTGATATACACTCAATATAAATGTATTTTAAACGGGTCCGTCCTATCCCTTGGCGTTACTTTTCTGTACTACGACGTTTATACTCTCACGATGGATGTAATTTCTGTACTACGACGTTCAACCATATCTTCTAATTAGTGTATATGAAACAATAATTATAATGTAAGGAGACAGTTGTTAGTTGTATTGGAAGCGACAATGCATCTTTAAAAAGTACAATGCAGCCAACAAATGTACAACAAAGCGAAGTACGCGTGGGACCGTATTTCGATCAATCAATTCGTACAATCAATCATAGCGGTTACATTATCGTTAGAGATTATTTTTAAAATCATATTAGCTTTTAGAAAAGAAATAACATAACTCTTAATTAATTATGGACGACTTTTTATAAAAGTCTTCTTTTAAGACTTGTTTAACAATTTATAATTTTGTTTCAACCGACTTCTTAAGGATATTCAAACATAATAATATAAGATTCAATAAAAACAAATTGACACCGCAAATACAGTAATCACCCCTATGACACGGTACTCTTATAACGCGATAGTCCCTCGCATAACACATGTTTCCCCTCATATAACGCGGAGATTTAGCACGTTATATTTCTATACTATGAAATTTGTAATTATTATTTACAGTTCATAATTACTTTCTCTTACCTTTGCACATTGTCTTGTTATAAATTTAAATAAGATTAAGTAAAAATTAACTTTCTTGATATTCCATTTAAATCGCCTTTAACGGAAAAAGGTAAATGTGAATTATTTGTTCATAACCCGTTATACGGTCATATGACCGAATTATACAAGAATATTCCTATAACACCGAACGAATCTACCGTGTTATAGGGGGGATTACTGAATATAGAAAAGCTTATTATTCAATGAATTTAAAACTATGATATCTAAATGTCTAGTGCCTGTTGACAAACCGCGTAGATGTGTCAAACGGGTCATTCCATGTCAAATCAACACATTTTTCAGAGTTATTCAAACTTGATGTCTCAGATTTTCATGATTTTTGGTATGTAGCAATATACCATAGACTTGAGAAAAAATGCCAAATTTCAGTTGCGTATCACAATTATTTTCGAAGTTATGAATTTTTAAAAAATATATTTTTTATCAAAAAAATGGCATGTTTTGGCACCTTTAGTTGCCTGTAGGCTGGCAACCTGTGATGATACAAACCTGAGAGTGGTTTTATTTTAAAGCTATTGAAATGGGCTTTAATATGATATGTCACAAAGTAGGGGTTACAATTTAAAAATGAAATTTAAATTTAAAGTTAAATTTTAAAATTTAAATTTCTCAAAAAGTGGCAATTTTAAAAATTTCAAAAAATTATCAAATATAGTTTGAAATGTCTAAAAACATATAGCAAAATTTTATCATGGGATCTCAATGGGTTTATGAGATACAGAACTTCAAAATATATATATATATATATTGTAAAAAAAATAATACCAGAACTGGTACAGTTTTAGAAAATTATGAATATTTCATTGAATGAAAAAGCTCTGGCTATTAATTTTACATTTAAAAATAAAGTTCAAAAATTAAACGACCATAATTAGGAATCTCTTAGTTTTTTAATATTAATTGTAATATTTATTTCCTATTTTTTACAATAATCAAATTCGATATGTAGACGTAATTCGTATATTTATTTAATTTTCTTCAACATCTCTGCGGCCTCCTTGTTGGCTCTGTGGTCGTCGTTGGATTTGGCGGGGTAGCTCGCCGCCAGCTTGAGGTAGTACTTGGCTTGGTCCTCCATGTTTAGTTTTAAGTAACAACTCCCCAGCCTGAGCAGGTTAATACTGTAAAACCTCGGTTGAACTTCTTCCGCTCTTAAGAAATATTCCAGCGCGTCTTCGTATGTGGAGGTCGGCAGGGCCGCGTACAGGGTCTCGGCCGTCTTCCGCTGGTGCCAGGGCAGGTCGGTGACCTGGTAGCACCACTCGCCCAACATGTGCAGCAGACTGGCATCATTGGGGTTTAAGGAAACTGCTAGCTGCAACGTAAATAATACAATTTAATTCTCATATCGATGGACAGAAAAAAAAAAATTGTTATATGTAATAATTATTTAACTTACGTCCATGTGCTTTTTAACATTCTCGAGTTGTTCTATTCTCTGCTTTAATCCTTCGTTGGAACTCTTCGCGTCTAAGGTCAGGGCGTACCACTTTTGTACTGCAAAGTGATCGTAGTGGTCCCGCAGCTCGGTGGCAATTATTTCGTGAGCTTGTGACATCAGAGCTTTTTTATAAGTCTTGTTGTATTTGAGATCTTTTGACATATTGTACAGAGCGCGACAGATGCGCCACTTTATTTCTATGTCGTCTTGATTCTGCAAGTTATTACGACGTTGACTTGTAAGTGAGATCGTGACTTCGTTCTCGTTAAATCATAATTTATAGTCGCAGCTGACTTCGTTGTATGTAACAATGTTGAAAATTGTAATCAATAAATAAGCGGGAGTCGTAATTTAATCATCTTTTATGTATAATATAGTTTCGTTAATACCTTACCTCACAATTTGTTAGTAAATTATAACATTCTTCGTATTTTCCAGTTTCAAATACGTTATCAGCTATTTCCAGAACTGAATTTAATAAAACTGCTTTTTTGTCAACGGTTCCACTTTGTTTTTTGACGCCGCTCGGCCAAACAAAGAACAGTCCCGTCCACACGCAGTACTCCTTATTCTTTGAATAAATTGATTTGATCTGAAATTTAAAAATAGAATATATTGTTTTTTTTAATAATCAGCATTTTAAAAGCAATGGATATAACTAGTTAGAAAAATGTTTTGATTCTTTTAATACTTAAACAGTAGTAATACGTAATAACAAAATAAACAACGATAGAATGGAATAGTCTCTCCAAGTACACTCAGTGAAAACATTAATATACTAACATGGTAAAAAGACGAATAAATTTGATTTTCATATAAGTAGTTATATAAATATAGCTAAGTAAAAGTCTATTAGAGTCGATTAGGACGTGTACCTATTTTTGAGAATTATTAGTACAATAGAAGTGATGTCATTGGGGGTCGTTCGTCGTTTAATATATTTTAAGTTTGTGCTAAATTGTAAACATTATAAGACCTTGTACATACATATTGTATGCATATTAAAATAATTGGCAAAAACTGACTATTTTGTAAAACTTAAATCCATGATCATTTCATTTCTCTATTATATATTTATAATCTACATGGTACCCAGAGCGCGGGAGATTCAGGAGTTTCAATACGTGTGCGTTACGGTTAAGGATGACTCAATACTTATTTAAATTAATAATTAACACTGTTCGACATAAAAGTTCATATCAATACAATTACCTAAGTTACCAAAATTATAAGCGTGAATATCGGTAGCAGGTTCAAGTCCTGCTCGTGTTGATAAATTTTTCATTTAATAATATTTTAAGTACTAATGTTAACATATAACCTATTCGTATAACCGTATATTTCACTCACCCGCGTCAGCATAACATCGATGTTTTTATGTTTTTGATTCTTCCATATGGCTTCCAGAAGACGAAGACTAAGTGGTAACATTTTACGCAACATTCCGAAACGTTACGATTCTGCAAGCGATAGTAAGTTGAAATGATATTCAATTCAAACACTAAACACAGATATACTTATTTATTGTTTCAAAACAGCTGTTTTGTTAAGGTCGTTATGATTTACACGCGCCGAAAACACTTGTGGTGGTAGTCTTTGCTAAATGATTGTTAATTTGCCTATAATGTATAGTGGCATGGTTCGTAGAAGAAAAGAATTAACGGGTGACATTTAACTTTGTTAGTCTTATTGTAAATGATAAACAAGAATTTAACATCTGCCATATTCATTTGTTCTCCAAATCATAGTCGTTTTAACCCTGATAATTAGTGAGTAAACCAAGGTTTGAGTTCTTCTGCCTTTCTTAGGTAAGGCGCAACGAGATTCAAATCCATCTTGCAAAGGCCATACTCATATGATTCATTTCTCCCACGTATTACCTATGTCCACGAAAAGATATTACGGATTCAGGGCATATCTTTATTTTAATGTATATATTTCTCGCTCAACTAACATCAAAAACTTATTGTGCTTATACCAAGCGCTGCACGTCTTGCACTACAATGGATTTCTTTTAAGTGTTCCTTAGACTTTTAACGATTGGGAAATATTATTAAAGAAATTGGTTTTACACATATAAACATTGTTTACCTAGAGTAAAAAGAATGAGAGATACTTTGAATTATATACATACACATCGCTACAGTTATTAATAGTATTTCGTGAGTTGGAGAGAAAAAGTAATATTTCACATGTTTTTTTTACATGGCCATTGCTTAAGGTTCAAGAAACAGAATAACATAAACAGACCGTATTGACATGTTATGACTGCTGTTTTGACTTTTGAGTACGGTTCTCTGTCAAATTGTCGCTGTCGGAATTTAGACGTCGGTAACCTAACCACAGAGTATAGTATTTATCTTCTACGTGTAGATACAATATATTTTAAATTGATGTTTTCGTTCCGATATATTAGTTATCTTTTTTTCGTGGACTAGTACGTATAATCTACGTATAATACCACCAGTCAGCCGATTGTACCATTCTATTCTACATCTAAAAAGGTTTATGACCAAAATATTTACATTTTATTATTATATTTTTATTGTTAATGAAGTGACTTTTTCTGTGTATTATTTTTGCTTTGGTTTGCTGTAGTATTACATATGATGTAGTATTAAAGTTACAATTAGGTTATTTTGCTTGTATAAACTTGATTATTTTAAAAACCAATATCTTTTTTAAAATAAGTATTCTTATATTAATAACAATACTTTCTTTTAACTATAATTCTTTATATTTTAAGCTTAAGGGTTTATTAAAGATTTATTTATAATTATAATTAATTTATATTTGCGTATTACATCTACTAAACTTTGCGTGTATTCATAAATGGTCGTTGATTAGGCAGTTCTTTATAGTTACATTTAATTTATTTAATTGATACTACGAATATTAAAAAAAAGGGTTTTTTTGCTATACAAATCGAAATATCTAAAAGTTCTTTTTTTTCACATATTAAACAATAACCCAATATAACAATATTCGACACTAGCAACACATTCGAAAAATCAATTTCTATCCAAGGGCGGGTGTTACTGTTGACAGTTTTGTGTAGTGAAGTGTTGTTGGAATTGGTGAAATAGACATGTTTTTGATCTAAATTATATCTACGACATCGATATCATTATGCAGAGATCAGGTAATACTAGGCTACTAATACACAATATATTTTATGTGAACGTAATTCCGCAATCATTCGCGCCAAGTTAATATCATTCATTTTGTATTTTGAATAAATGCTTCTTTACCGAACTTTTGATGCGTTAGTAATAAAAGATTAATAACATATTATTACATAATGTAACAAGTATTACGTTTTAAAATTACTATAATTTGAATGTAAATTTCATGATACATATAAAATTATAACACTGATAATATCTACTGAAATTAATTTTACCATATTAATTATTTCAGCTGTAATACATTTCGAAGCTTCTTTTTTATATATAAAACACTTTCATTGCGAAATTAATTTATTAGAAAGAAATTGAAAAATTAGGCTTTGGTAATTATTTAATTAATAAAAAACATATGATGCAGTTATTATGAACAAATATACATTTTTGATTTAAATAATTTCTTTTAATTTCATTACAAGAATATATATATAAATACATGCTGTGCTGTAATTATAAACCTATGTTATATATTAATGTTAAAGTACAGTCAATTCAATGGTAGAAGTATTTTTATTAAAAACAAAAACAGTGGTATTCTCTCATATATTTTTTTACACAGCTTAGAGTATCTAAATCTATAAGTTTGTGTAACAAATGCTATAATAATATATGTAGATGATCTTATTAAATAATTTATTTTTTAATATACATAGTTTTCTGTAGAGAAAACGGTTTTAAGAAGTTGCATTATATGTTATCAATACAAATGCCTGTAATGTTTGATAAAATATACATAATACTGTTGCAAACAACAAAATATATATTGTAATAATACGTAATCAAATGTAGATTACCCACTTATCAAAATCTCTTCTTCAGAACAGATAAGATAGTTTAAAAAATAATAAAAACAATATTTAACAACAAAAGTAACCATTATTTAAGATAAAGATTGCAATTTTTATTCAATATTAACACTAAACCTACCGACAATTCTTGTATACCTGTTCCTGCCGCATGCTGTCAAATTGACCGGTAATTAAAAGTTATTTTATTATATAATACAGGTAATAATGGAAACAACTAAAAGTAAAGAGTGAAGAAAATATTATATGCATATTCTAAGAATTGTCATGTAGTTTGATAATGATATTATAACGTTTAAAAATGTGTAAGTTTTACAAAAGTTTAAGAATGGTCAATTTGACCGGTACTTGGTAGGTTTAGTGTTAATGCTTGGTGTTAATATTATATGCGTAATGGTTATAAGTAATAACATTTTATAGTATAATATTATTATACTATATTAAATAGAAAATTAATAAAAATGAGATATACCCAGTGAATTAATGCTTCATCTCAGAGCGAAGTGCTTTAGGAAATTGCCTTAATTTAAAGTTATTTATTATAAGTATGACATCAAAATAGGTCCTCCTGATTCTTCCATTTGGTGGTCAAGTTATCACTGGTATAGATTCAAAGTATAGATATAAATAAATAAATAAATGTTGATTTTCCGTCCCCCGCTGCCGGCACTTAATAGTTCATCAATTTAATTGAAGGTGGAATTGATTGTGATGTTTGTGTATTTAAACAATGTTGTCTATTCAATTTGAATTTCAATGAACTAATCATTTATTTCCTGAAATATCTAGTTGGTATTATTATTATAATGGTTATTGTAATTTTTTTTCTCCTGAGGAGTTATAGATTATTTCTGAATAACATGTACATGTAAGTAAGATTAGAAAATAAAATATTTTTATGAGTATATATTTATCTATTTATAAAATCTTTATTGGAAGAAAATGGTATAAAGGGTCAGCTTAATTATTAGCTTAATTATTATCAGCATTTTCTGCCCTAGAAACAACAAAACCTAAAAATACAATAAAAAGAAACATTTGATAAATTGAAAATTAAATGAATTCTTAGATTCTACAGATAATTTCTATTTGGAGATAGCTGTAGGCACATCGTCATTCGCCGAAATATGATTTCTTAAATAAAGATAGCCTAAGTTACTTATAACATCAACTATCCACCAGTGAAAGTTCTGTTAAAATCGGTCCAGCCTTTTTAGAGACTAACGAAACAAACAGACCGACAAAAACAAAAAAAAAATTGTGTATACATACTTTCAAATGCATTTCGCGAAATGCTGTTAATTTGGAATTAAAAACAGACACAAATTTTATTTATATCTATAGAATGATAAGCTAGCTCTAAGAAATAATTAAACGTTTGTTGTATTGTTATTATGACGAAAGCTAGATCCTGCTTTCCTAATCTTGTATACATATATATATATATATATATAGTAGATGTGATTGTCGCGTGTTCATCCAGCATGTAGCTGTGTAGTCAAAGCGGGTCTCTCTTGCGGAACCCGCCCGTCCTGTAGCTGTAATAGACACCATCCATTACACTTAGCGATACTCTGACGATCCGATAATGTACTCAGAGACATATTGTCAACGTAAAAAATATATATGCATATAAGTTTTTAAAAATAATACGTATTTGAAAAGTACAATATTTTTTTTATATAGATTTTATTTATATTTAAAAGAAAAGGTCTAAACTATTTTACTTATAAGGCTCGTCTAAATTCTTTGGAGTTTAAGTTGATATTTCGCTTATTTGATGTTTATTTTATACATTTATATTTAACCACTAAGAGTGTTGAATAAAGTATGAAAGATTTTTTGATAATTTTTGAAGTTAATGTCGATAAAATTTGTATTTTATTATCTTACATAGATTTTACTTTTTGATTAATTTTAGTTAATTCAAACACAAAAAGGTTGTTGTCGAATGCGAGTGATGCTGCAAGAAAAAGGTAGTTAATTAAAAATAGCAAGTACAATTAAACCTCACGTCTCATATATATTTTCCTAGACGAGAACAGGTAGATACGTAATAGAATATTTATAAGATACCAAGAGATCGAAGTCCGCATTAAATTAATACATCAGTTGGTGATTACGTTATCTGCATGAGGCACTTGAGGCAGGGGGACACTAATTATTGTGGAATGCAATGATGGAAAAACAAAAGGAATGCCCTGTTCAGTATGAAGCACATCTCTTATAAAGATCTTTGTGCTGTAATAAAAATATGGTTCCCAAAGTTTGTTTGGAGACATTGTATGAGGGAGATTTGTGTTTTTTTTTGTAGGTTTGTGGCTTTTGTGGCTTCCACATAAAAGGTATAAGTCCTGGACTTTTTGAGACAATCCCACAGTGTATGTAGCGCACGTCAAAATCACTTATTGAGTTGAGAGTAAGCGAAGCTCTTAACCGTTTGAGAGACCTTTTTTGTGTTTAGTTGTCTCCAGAATGCGACGAGATAATTAGTTAAAAATTTTCTCATGTATGTTTGAGCCGAACGCGGATGTTATAGTGAAAACAGATTGAAAAAATGTTTAGCCATTCAAGAGTTATCAAGAAAAGAAGAAAGAAGAGGGGCTCAGCTCAACACCCGCCGCGCACGGTTGGCGGATCCTAGTACAAAATATTTAAAAATTGTAGCCTATGTGTTATTTTGTATACGCTATATTACTGTTAAAGTGTCATCTAAATCCGTTCAATAGTTTTTAGGTGAAAGAGTAACAAACATACATACATCCTCACATATGTTTCGCATTTATAATATTAGTAGGATTTGGTATATATTTATAGTTAGGATATTAGAGACTATATCTTTAATGTTAGGTTTTTAAATGGAATGGGGAAAGTGGACGTCTTATCAGTTTAATCTGATCCGGTATAGGATCTTTAGAATCTGCCAAGTTGTGAATACTGTAGGTGTATTGAAATAGCGTAGAACGCAGCCAAGTGTTGAACACTCCTCACTCAGCCCTCGAGGACGTGTGCGCACACCGTCTAACAACGCATATTTATTTACCTCTGTATGTTTACGTGTTTGCTCATGTGATATGCCGTTAATACTAAAATAACTCAGTTATCCTTCATCCAGTTGTCAGATCGGTATTTTGGGATTGATCATTATTGTTTTGTTGTGTTAGTCGAAACAGTCAAAAAATGTGTTGTTAATGTTTATTTTGAAACAAATGTGCTTGAATCGAACAATACCTAGACAATGGAATCTACGGATACCGACTTCAATTCCTGTAAGAGTTTTTAAATGTATATATTTTTAAGTTCATTGAAAGTCTATTTTAGTCAAAAATTACAATCATTTTGTTAATGAGCATGTCTCAAGTCTCTCATTTTACTCGCTGAACAAAGTTTATATACAAGAGAAATGCTATCGCACGCGAACCTGTAAACTCATCTGTTATATTATGTATCAGTATTGACAACATAAATAATATTGAAAACAAACTGAATTTAAAAACAATGGTGGCATATGTGACTATTGACTCATAGAACCGTGCCTTGATTTGTTGCCGAGAGTTGCTCGCTGTTTATTCGCCGTCATTTCTCATTACATTATGACGAGTGTCGCAGCATTTAAGTCCCATTAATGGAAGTAGAATATATGAGCACTGAGAGTTTAGAAGACGTAGGTACATGCTGTCTACCTTGTTTGGGTAGGTGTGGTGCGTCCTGTGATGAGAACACTTCAACATCACGCTAATTTGTATGTTTTTGTTTCATGTGCTGTTTGACCACGGTGTCGCGTTCAGCGGTAAGTTTACTATCTACTATCTTCTATAATAAGTGATAGAAATATTTAATATATGGTAATTAGGTCAGTGACCGTTAAAAACAATAACATAACTGTATCTAATTTATATGTATATGATTTATTGGACCGTCAGGACCGTTTGTGTATATCACACGTACGGCGAGTGCGCCTTTGAATTACGAGTAGGAATTCGCCACCGCTATACCTAGTGTCGGTGTCTCATACCGAGCTATGCTACCTCAGTGCGACACAAATCGGCGTCCCAGTGACCGTTGGTTTATATGCTTATACACATACCGATAGTGTCGACCAATGTAAGTGTTATCCTCGAACCTCGACACACATACAATTGTTCCAGTACGCAAAAATCTAATCGCGGAGCGGTCGTTGTTTACACACAAAAACACTTAAAACTCACATTTAAATATATATATTTTTATTTACCATCGTCTCGTCTTTGTCCCAACGTACAACAACGTGCTTCCCGATCCAATCTGATCCAAAGAAACGTTACTATTTCGGTTTGTTAAAAGGGACAGTAAACGGTAAATCGTGCTGAATGAATCGGTCGTATCAAATTCCTATTATATTCATATAATTAGAACGCGTACGTGTTGTTATGTACAGTGCACTTGATTCTATGCAATTAGTGACTCAGATACGTTTATAGCTGTTTGTGTTAAAAACACCATTAAATCTTTATCAGCGCGGCTAAGCTTGGTACTAGTGTTCGTTTGATTCACTCGGTCGGTTTGATTCTCCTCCGGATGTGATTTGTCGACGGAAAAATGTGGTATCATATTTGTTAGTGGAGTATGTATTGCTGTAATCGTAACAACTAACAGTGTGTATCCTTCGCATGTAGCCGGCGGATGGGTTGTGTTGAATATATATATTTTTTTGCAATCTCAATTAAGTGTATAAGTGTTTAATAGCTGTGATAGTGAGTGTTACAATGGCGTCCGTATCAGACTCACCGCTGAGTAGATCGCGGACCCGGCCGGTCCTGGCCCGGTACAAACCGATTAATGGAAGTACGGAACAGGTGAGTTATATTGTGCAATATTCCGGTAATATTATTGTAACCTAATATATAATGTCAATATAACTTCGCCTCACAAAATATAATGTTAATATGTGACTTTGCTTGACAAACACGAATGTTAAATAAATATCTAATCGCTATTTCAACAATGTTTCGTATTATCTTTTAAGGTGTGTTCTAAATAGTAATGTTGTTACTAATAAGGATCTCCAGTCAGTTAAGGCGACCGAGTGACGACGACGATGGACTGTAATCTACATTTTAAACAATACTCTTTATAATTATTACCGAATATATATTATTAATGACAGATCAATAAATAATAACATCGTTTTTAATGTGGGTGCTATTTCGTTTTCGAGTAAATTAAATTGAAGTGTAGGAAGATAACAAATTATTAGCTATTATCGTAGTTACGAATAGGTAAAGCTCTAATGCAATGTGGGTTAGCAGTTTCTATAAGAACATACGGGGTCCGGACTGATGACCCCGTTGGTACGGGGTCCCGAATATAAGATAACATTTACTTTATATTATACAAAAAGTGATTCTTATTAATGTGAGTCAAGAGAACCTTTGAATATGGCTGTATTTGGACGCAGTCCGTACGATTTGCAATTGTTTTGGTAACAACGTCTGTGTGTGTGTGTGCGTGATAGCGCGTGCCTTTTTGGTCAAACAACACGTTCACATAAGCGGAGTCCGGCGATAAATCACGAACCTATCCCTATATATTTACCACTCACTAAACACTACACCTTTAAAATAGTTCAAAACTATAAGCGTCTATACCGATCATATAACAATTTGTTTCATATAAATAATTTGTTTTTAAATCACAGACGGCGCCCGGCGTACTCGCTAGTTTACCGTTCTCAGTACGTATAATAAAGTCGAGTTTGCCGCTGTAGGGGAAAATGTAACTGAAGGAATTCTAATTTCGTCCTCAGCGCAATGTTTTATACCACTCGTACATATATTTATTTATTATTTTTCCTGTAAACCGTGACGTGGAGGTTAAAACTCAATAATAATTCTATTTTTTAAAGTTCGTCCAATATTATATTCTCTTTCAAGACTAAACGATATATATTAAACAAATAAATCTCCTAAATCTTACTAAATACATTTAAACTAGCTCTGCCCACGACTTGGGTCGCGCGAATTATGTTTTTCGGTTACTCCTTGTAACATCACCAGTGAAAGTCCCGTTAAAATCGTGCAATCCAGCCTTTTTGAATATAAGCCAGAACAAATAAACAGATAGACAACATTTTAAAGATTTTTATTGTAAATATTTGTACTAATGTGGAGTTACAAACGGATATCTCAATGTTATTTACATGTACGGATTAAATATTGAACGTCTAATTGAATATACATGTTTGTATTGTTTGTCGGTCTATTCTTCGACGATTGTTTTATTTATGAATTCTGTTTATTTTTACAATGTATTGTCGTTAAAATGTTATGAATTCTAACATCGTTGGAATACTCTTGTACCGGTACACGACATATGTATGTGATGGTATGTGAAGTATGCACCTCGGGACATTCCGCAGCCGAGAAGAAATTAAGTTATTTATACTAACAACAGTTTAATTTAACCAACTGTTAAAAATCTTAACCGTTTGTTATTATTTAATATTTGATTTACGACTCTCAACCGACCGGCTAGCCATTTCCACTTAGAAAGGTGTTATTTTAATCCTAAGCGAGAACGGTGCAGTTTTGTTTAAGTTAACTATCCGTAACTAACCATCGCTAGCACGCGCGGGTTAGTCTTTACAACGTCTCTCAACGTGCTCCAAGTTCAACAAACTCAAACGTAAAATATATTATATTTAAAAGTAAATTGTAACCGTCACAGGGAATTTAAAATCCCGACTCAGACTTGGTTTTCAAGTGGCATCTTGATGAAGAAACTGTGTCACGAAGGTCACCCCACTATAGGTGTACCGCTCTCGCTCCCCGGGATGGAGTTACATCATTAATTAGGTTACATCTATGTTCCCTCTATCCCAGTCCTATATCAGTCAGGTCCTTCAACCGACGCTCGAGCTGTGTGAATTAGAAACCTAGACTGTTGTAACTGTGTCGCCCTTGTTTCAACTTTATCAATAGAACAAAGGGGTCTGTTATTAGGGGCACTGTGTTCTCATGATCGTAAGAACACTGCAATCGATACTGTCAAAACTATGTTTATATTTATAATATTATGGTAAAATTATATCTTCACATGTAGATAATCTTCTTAATAATTATGTTTATAGTATCGATTTTACTTTAATGCGGTGTAAATAAATACTTTCCTTACTAAGGTATGGTTTAGTGGATCCGATTCCAACTCTAATTTCTGTCGAACACATTCAAGCTCCGATTTCTCTTATTAGCTGAATTAAAAATACATACATGGGTACATCTTTATATGAATATAAAACACATAGAAATAGTTAATCCGTCGTACATCTTCATATTGGAATAGAACGGTATAAGCCGTGTCAATTGTACTACTAGATCTTCTAATTTAGGTCAGATAATTTGTAATCTCATAATTATTATAATATTTTATATAAATTCGTAACTTTTTTTATGAAAATATTTTAACGTATACGTTATAATAGGAAATCTGTTGTTAAAATATGAAAATATTAAGTGGTGCCATCTAACAGTGCTTACTTAAAACACTGCCCCAGTAGCCTGTCTCTGTAACATTTAATTGCTGTCCGCGTTGGCATATCATAGTTATTAGGCTAAGTAAGATAGATGGCGTTGTTTTAAATTCATGTAGTATTCACTCCTTTCGACTGCTAACTAATAGTAGTTGTCCCATAATTAATTTATTTTATTATCAATTAAAACATACTTATATAACTATTAGACGTACAGACACACAGACAGACGTACGAAGTAAATGTGTATATATATAAATAATTATCTAACAAGTTACTCCTCTTATGACGGTATAATTATCCTAAGATTTTTGTAGTTCTCTTTGCCTATACATTTTTTCATCTATCTAACAATTTATACACACATAAGTCATCTTCAACTATTTGACGGATGTCCACAAATCACTACCTCACTAACCGACAATTCACAATACTTTATTAGTGCACTAGCTGACCTAGTGCTCGGTAAATTGGATAATGAAATGCCTGTTCAAGAATCACTGTTCGGCTTAATTCATTGCGTCCTACTTTAGAGGAATTGTAATAAGTAGTAATTAACAAACTCTCAGTTCCTTATTTGTAATAGTCCAAATAGATTCAACTATAATTCATTTATATTTTGCAGTTCGCAGTTTGAAGGCGAAGTTTAATTCTGTGTAAGCAATTAACAAACTTAGTAAGTTATCGTTGTATGTTAGGGATCTAATTATGTTGTTATCCAATCCAATCCAATATGGATGAAGTTTATAATAATCATATCTATTAAAATATTTATATATGTGGTCGTTCGTATGTTTTTGTTAATTTTTCCTTCATTATAAATTTTTTGTCGCCGAGACGGTGGCTGTGGATTAGGATCCGATAGATGGCGCTGTTAAGCTGTTTTTTAAATGTTATATTTATCAAAATATTTGTTATCTTAATGGAAATTACGAAATTTGAGACTTTCCGTTAGAAATAATTTCTTGTGTTTTTGTTAGAGGACGGAGGCTGGTAAACTAAGTAGTTATTATTATCTCTGGACATGTTAATCAAGTTATGCACATCATAAAATTTTCATCGAGATTTTTAGGTTGGCACTATTGGGAACGGTGTTTCCTATTTCTCCTTTAACGATTTATGAATGAACGTTTACTATTTGGGGGTGATACGGTATTTACAGTAGCAAACAGCTGTTAAAACTCAAATGAGTCATTTTGTTTTAATGGAGGAGCTTATTGTTATAACAAGCCAAAAGGAATAAAATATATCTCGGCTTGAGAGTAGTAGGGGTTGAGGAGATGAGGTAAGCCCTAGGGGCTGTTCGACGCATGCGTGGTGCTGGCTCGGTCGATGGCACGGCCGTGACACAGCACGCGACCACCACGTGTTTGGTGCACAGCGTATTGTCTAGACTCGAGATTTAATTATTTAAATCGTTCGCATAAAAAATCATTACGTCTAATTGCTTCTGACGGGGACTGTTTTTCTTAATTGGTAGACATACTTCGAAGTGTATGAAAAATAAAGCATTCCCATCGCTTATTATTTACAAGAAAAAATATATATTTAGTTATTTAAGAATTAATTAAAAAAAAGAATCCAAGTAGGTTTTCTTTATACTGGCTACTTTAAATGCATAGCAATAATGACATAAGGGTCTATTGGACTGGACTGAAGTATCGAACGAAACCCCATTTCCTTCTTTCACCAATTGAGAACCATTCACGATACTCATTCATGATTTGATATCTAAATGTTCTGTCTATGCTTTGGTTGTATCAGTCTTATTGGATTAAACAATAATACATTCGTTTTAATTATTAATATTGACTAACATAAACAAATTAATATCATTTGATACTTGTTAAATACATATTTACATACTTATTGTTAGGAATTGTATTAAATACTTATGTTGTAAGAGAAAGCATAAAAGAATATACTATAAGTGACCACTTTATATAAATGCGTTAGAAGAATCTATCTCTTAACAAAGAGTTCTCTCATTTATACGTGTCCAATTAAATCCTAATATTCCAAGGAGTCCTCGAAACGTGCGTAATTATAGACGCAGGAAAATGGCGAATTCGCAGAGAATTTACGAATTGACCTTGGAAATGCAGCAATGCATTTTCAACCCTGCAGTCGGGTGGCAATAATCCCGGGATGCTTTGGGGTCGGGGGCGAGGCGCGACCGGAGCGCGGGGCGCCGTGCGGCACTCCGCCCGCGCGCCGCTCGGCGCTCGGTGCTCACGCGGCGAGCTGTCAAACCGCCTGCGACGGGCACCCGCCTCGAACGCCTCACGCGAATATTGTTCACGGCCGGCGACAGTGCGTTTCGTATAACTCGTATGACGGAAGAAACTATCGGGAGATGAACGGCAGTACGACGACGTTGAATGGCAACGCCGTCAACGGTACCAACGTAGCCCTTAATGGCATCGGTTCGGCTCCGCGTACGGCGACCCTCGGAACACCCAACAGTTATGCGTACACCTCCAGCGGGTCGCTGCTCGGGCGAGGCGGCTCCGCGAGGCCCGTCCCGCCTCCGACTCTGCCAAAATATAGCGGATCCTTCAACGCGGGCAGCTCCCTCGCCGCATCGGGACTTCGAGAACGCGACAGAGAAGGAACCGGTGGATCTCACAGACTCGCCAGCCTCGAAAGATTGGCGCTGCGTCAGCGTATCATAGAACAGAGTGCTAACAATCAGGTGGCAAGTTTAATGTCTAACAACAACGGGACCAACGGTGGACCCACCGCGGCCACCGTCACCCTCACCGACACAGCGACGGTAAGACCCCTTCTCGTTCATCTCGCTCACCCTACCTAAACGGTTCCCCTAAGGCACGTTAACGCACCCCAAAAAAGGGGGTTCGTTATTTTAATCGTACCCTTTCTCGTACTTGCATGCAAGATGGTTGCATTATTCTATACCTTTAATAATTATGGCGTATATTCAGATATAAATAAATATATTTTTTTGTTTACATTCTTATTTTATCAGCAACCAATAGTAGGTGCCTATCAAAACTAAAGAATGTTATCAGACACTTTTATAACATCAGGATTGGACATAGATCAATAAAAAATAACTATATTCATATGATATTATAGGTGTTATAAAAATGGTTTCATGTTAATAAGGGCTGTGGCGGACGCACGTAATGTGCATACAATGTCTTGAAGGTACATTACTGAAGGGTTCGTTCGATGTTACTTACGATAGGGATTTAGCGAAAAAATATATGAGGATCGTAACAATAACTTTAGTTTTATCTTACAATACATATAAATAAAATTGTCTCTTTTGTTATTCCAAATTAATAACTTTTGACTTGAAATGAAAGTGTATACGAGACTTACATAAAAAAAATATTTTTAAAAATTTTCTTCGCATGTCTGTTCGTTTGTTGCATCTTATATCTGAATCGTCTGAACCGATTTTAACAAAACTTTCACTGGTAGATAGCTGATGTTGTAAGTAGTATTTAAGTGTAGTTTTACTTTAAAAAAAAGAAGTTCCGCGCAAACGAAGCCGTGGGTAGAGCTAGTATTGAATATACCTGTTGCTGGTATAATGTATTTGTTCTGGAAGATTTTAAGACGTTCAAATAACATATTCACATAATGTACATTTAAACAACGGCTAAGTAAAGAGATTTAAGCGTTAAATGTTTTAATGTTAAACCTTAACGATTATAAGAGAAAGGTTTATTAAGAATACCCTAAATTCTTTAAGGTATCGTGTCGTTTCATTTAAAGTATTTTTATCTTCGTTTTATTAAGGTAAATAACAGTTGTGCTCTGAAAGATTGAGAACCGAATGAGAAGTGGATAAAACGTTGGGTGTAATTTTTATCGCATATGGCTTCCTCGGTCTTCCTCGAGTCGTTCCTTTTTAAGGGTAAGGCTGGTTGGTATATTCCCACGCAAGTTCCTCGTGTGATAGGACTGGTCCGTGCCGAGGACTAACCGGGTGAGTGACCCCGTGTCTCCAGGGTTAAAAATAACCATGCAGCGGGCATTCTGCTCGCATGTGTCGAATTCACTAAACAGACATTAACTGTTTCACGGTCGTACCGTGACCTCGTGATTCGGAGAAGTCTCATATAAACTGCATTTCGTGTTATACCTCATGTAGAGTATCTATACCTGATACCTATTCGGTTCCCGTACACAATGTTTATCTGTAAACAAGTCAGCATAACGACTTATTTGTATAGAAATTAAAAATCGATTTGTGAACAAATAATCATTGACAAGAGGGTATAAAGGTTCCTTGACTGTATTCCAGTTTCTAGGAATTGTTATCTCTCTCATGTTATCGTCCCGCTAAGAAAGGCACTGAGATAAGGCAGGAAATGAGGAGTTATTCTGTCTTTAAATTACTCATTACTAACATAAATAACAATTTTACGACGTACCCTACGATGTGATGTCCTTTGATGTTCGATTTAAGTAGAACTTACTAAGTGTTCGTAGTCTATATAATTCTTTGTACCTCCGAATTGGTTTAAAATTAAACTTTTTTCACAAACCAGCAAAAGCGGTTAGGGCACGTTCTCCCGTGTAATGGAGTCGAAATGTGAAAACCAATGTATGATCTCAATCAATTTTCAACTTTCTCTCTATCATTTTAAGACTCAAGTTGACTCGTATTAAGATAATAAAGTTATAGTCTTTTAATCTATCCGTCCTTGCCTTTGTGCGTCTGGTGGGTAAGAGTGTGACGGAACCGGGATCCTTTTACATCTATACTTACACATAGACATCATTGACTAGTACGTACCTGCCGTCTTAAACACACGTACAGATATTAGGTCAGTGATATGCGTCTTTTATTATGAGTGTTCATTATTTTATTTCATTGTGTATCATTTGTTTTATTAGTCACGAATAATGTTAATCGAATAACAGTGAATTTTAAACTTTATATGATCGGTTGACGGTATATACTACTATAAATGATTGTATCGAAGTAAACGTGCGTAGAACATCTGTTGCGTTTTTTAGACCCGTGTGTCGGGACCTCGGCGGGGCGCTGGCGTGCCGACAGCCGGCAGTGCCGGTAGTGCCGCTGACTTAACCTCAAACTGATACAGACGTGAGATTGCTTCACGTTAGTACAGTCTATTGCATTAAAATATCACTTCATTGTACATTAATTACATATTTTGATCATTATTTAATCAAGTGATTGCATTAATTGACGAAAACAAAATAAATGTTTAATATTTTGTGACACTAAACTATCAGAACCAAGTAACAGTTACAGAGTGTTTAATATCTGTTGTGCGTCAAGTTAATATCATAATATATAAATCTGTGATGGCATAAATTGACTAAATTCAGTGAAACAAAGGTTTATCGGTTGTCGTTAATAACAAAAGTAAAATGTCAAATCTACCTCTAAGTAACGGATCGCTTCATACAACAAAGTTAAATCGTTGCGCCAGCTCGGTCGGTGACAGCGGTATTGATAAAACAAAAGTTGGTTGGACTAGCCCCCGTGAGATATGGAGGAACCTGTCTCTGAGACGAAAAGCTGAGGTGAATACTTCGTTATACATATAGATATAAGTTGTGATTATTGTGGTCGATGGACGTATTGATTTACGATCAGACCGACGCGACATCAGAGCGTCAAAAGGTCCCACTGGTGTGTTCTCCGCGGCGCCTGGACTGGACTCGGTCCTCGCTATCAGTTATAAATAAACATTCACTAGCTTGTCTATTAAATTGATACATATATCATAATTTAATTAGGTTTAAACTATATTAATATTATTCATTTTGCACGTAAAGTAAATAATATAACAAAAAATACATACATTCATGATGTAAATTTTTTTGCGTACGAATTAATTAAGAACAAAGTGTAGTTTGATTACAACGTTATCAAATACGAGGGACGTTCTCGCTGTCTGTCGCCTTCATTGCTTTTATTTGAAGGCTATTTAAAGTTATATTTACGTTCCTTTAGCCCCGTTCTCTTATAAATCAATCTGTATCCATTTTCTATCCTCGTTGAGTGGGTCGTTGACTTGTCATTTGGCGTCTCTATCTAGGAGTGAACGTCTCGCTAACTCTTATACACTTATTTGGAATAATTTACAATTGTAAGTGTATAATTACACTTTTGCGGCGAATAGTGTACTTTCACCGGCGGTCGGCAAACGATATCACCATATAACAAATAAGTCAGCTGAACACGATTTTAAATGACGATTTAGTTTTAATTTTATGGACAGATGAAAATTTTTAAATAGCTACCGACAGAAATATCACCGCGTCGGCTCGTCTGGAACTACACTTTGTATACTCCAAATATAGCTTTGATATTCTGACAAGTCATTTTTAAGTTATGTAACAAATGTTAAATGTTTATAATGGCCGCATCGTGACGTGGTTTTGTGTTATTCTTGCAGGTTCTGTCCATAGTACGCCATAATTAATTTAACCCCACTTATAAAGTCACGGTCGTAAATATAATGATAGCGATACTTAATTGCACCTTTTAATGATATAATTGTAATTTTAATGATATAAGATAAAATACGATACATATTGGCGCCTAAATTAATAATATTAATTTTATCAAAATCTTTCCACATAAATGCAAGGTTATTGACTCGGTGCAAAATTCTCCCATAATTCGGTGTGATTGGCGCATTCGGTGGCAAGTGAGCAAGTGAACGTTTGGTTGCCTCATGTGATACTATCAAATGAATTATGCATTTCGTATCGTATCGACGCGTTGGAGAGCAGCGGCATTCTGATGTACCTACCATCAGCACACGCCTCTGTTGGAACACGCGATTATGAAACGTCAGTGTTAGTCTGTTTTTATGTTTTTGTGACTGCTTTCTTATATTTATCATCGATATATAAGCGTTGGTTACGATTCTATGGGAAAATCGAAGCATCCATTGTTTATAGACTTTCCAATCGTATTTTGATTACAATATCAAAAATATCTGATATACTGAAATAAGCGAGTGATAACTATAAAAATAAATCCGGCTGAGTTTGTTGTGTGGTTCTTTTCAGATCAGGGCGCGTTTGGAACCCTCGTAGCCTTATTTTAAGTTGGAAAGTGTATTTACAGAAGGGCTTATTTTAATACATACGATATCAAAATAGGCCCTCCTGTCACTTCTATTTGACGTACACAAGTGATCACTGGTATGGATTCAAAGTGGAAAATATATAAATAAATAAATAAAAATAAATATTAAGGGGTTTTATGAATAGGTTACTTTAATTAAATATCGACTCATCCCACAAGGGCTTTAAAGACTTTCTTCGGTATAATAATATTGACTTATTTGTTATCCATTAATACCGATCTCAATATTTGTCTTTGGTTTCATCACCACCAATCACTACCATCAATATTAATATTCAACTCGGTACTCCAATATTTGTTAATAAAAATTAATAATTGTTTTGCATTGATATATCTATCTGAAAGAATATGTTTATAAAATTAATATTGTTCTAAAAAACATATTACTGGCGTGCTAATAGATAATCTATCATAAGTATTGTAAAGAAAATATAAAATAAATATAATTCATACGTAATAATAATATTATTATAATATATTCGTCATTGTGCATCATCTCCTCTAGTTTGAATGGGTTGATTCTTAACTCCGGTTTACCTACGCGGACCTGTACACCCACTGCTCTCAGATTCAATTAGATACTATATATCTATTTATCTATACTAACATCACGATTATTGTACTCTATGGGTAATTGGTGCACTAATTTTAGATGATATCACTTTAATGTGGTAGTTATAGATGAATGATAGTTCAAATTGAAAGAAATACCGGCGTGTTTTATAAAATTCTCAAGAATAAGTGCACGTGAGAACAGTTACCGAGAATTGTGCAGAGAAAGTGGTGTTAAATGAACCTACGACGACCCAAATTAAATATATAGTTTCTTTGGATGTGTTAAAATTATTAATTTATATAACACCTAATGCCGAAGAATTTGATTTTCCATCTATAATTCGGAACAGAGAGATATTTAGTGAAATCCGGATTCGAAGTGGGAATCAAAAAGCTTTGGGAAAAACCATCAGACAATGAACAAGAAAAGATAACTAAAAGAAAATAGAAAAGAAAAGTGATAAAGAAAAAGATTGGCATAAGTTGAATAAGATGATGAAACAAAACAACATTTTCAAATTAAACATATCTCAGAAAAGATGATAGCTGTTCAGATATTTTTCTTTTCAAACAATAAAAGAAAAATATGTCCTAAAGATATTATAAGACGTTTTCTGCAAAGATGCCATTCATCTAAATTATGGATGACACCTCAATACAATTACATGTAGCTTTAATCAAGACTGGATAAAAATTTAGAACTGCTATAGTAGTTTTAGTCGAGTAAGAAGAACATTACGAATTCACCCAAAAGAAGTACGTTTTAAATCTGAAGTTGCTGTCTTTAGAAAACCAAGGCGGCCATTCTACTTTAGAATTGTTATTGTTAGCAGTAGCAGACCAAAAATCGTTACCTTCCAAACTAAAATTCAACGTTCGTATAACTTGAATAAGTGAAGCAACTTGTTCAGATTGTATTACTATTGTGCGATTATAATTTAAAAAGATAGGTATATAACGACGAGTTGCTTGAACTTCACCAGCTATGGATAGACGAAGCGGCACGTGCTCGACCCGTTAAGGTTTACTTCCCGTAGAAACGGTAGCTTTGTTTTGAAAACAAATATAGCCGGCTATAACACGATCGGCTATAACGGACATCAACCTACTATATATATATATATAATATTTAGATTAATGTATTAATGTGTGTATGATACATTAAAAATGGGTTACGGTGAATCATTCAGTCTGAATGGAGTATTTAAGTCTTCGAATTCATACAAATAGTGAATACTAATAAAAGATTTGTGAATAGCTTCTAAAGAATAATAAATCATCTCACTCGCCTTCCATTAGTATTATTATATTTTACACCGTATCGTAGTGTGTATGTATGAGTCAGACGGAGGTAGTGCGTTTCCTCAAATTGGTATTAATTCCATTTTTTGTCGGTCCGGGTCGACCGGGTACTGTAAAATGTTGCTAACTAGTTTCTCCTTTATTTGGCGCGAGGATTCTAGGTACTGACTGCCTTTTGCAATTGAGAAAGTTATACTTATCTTACTTAATACTTTATTATACTTAGCTTATTTCATGTTTTATTTTTGTTTAAATTTGTAAAGCATATCTTAAATATATATATTAATATATTGGGGAAAGTAAGAAAGTTTGTTGATCAATGAAAATGTCTTTTAAATACTATTATGATTAACCATAAAACATATTTATTGGCGAATATCAAATTTAGTATAACGACTTTCTACACGTCCATCACCATATTTATAACATTAGGTGCTTCATTTTATTATTCGTGTTTTAGCATGTCCTAGCGCGGATACACGGGCGTCGCTCGGCCGGAAGCACGTCAACTACGTCTCCGTCTACTAGATTTGTCATAGATATATAGATATATCTATAACATAGATCATAGATACTATAACATAGTTACAGCGGAGCAGGAGATAGCTACTATTAAAATACTAACTTACTATAATGAGTCGTGGCTACAACACATTTTATGTCTTTTATTATATGACACAGATGATTCAGACACCCGGTAGTTACGTAATCTTGGTTAAGTAGTTGGTATAGCGGTTGCAGGTGCGTCGTAAGCGCTCGGTGTCATCACAACAATTTGACCAATGCCTATGTATTATAACACGAATGTATGTTACAAATACGTAAAATAGAATAACGATCGTAAATATACATAGTTTATATAGTTGTTTTTCAATCGGCCGCCAAACAATTTAGTAATTGTCCGTTCCGAGTTTCTCCTTATCGCTTCATTTGTTATAAAATATTGAAGCGAAGCGTAATGTTTTAAAAGAGGCATCGCATCGTCCCCCGCGGTATTGGTTATTGTTGCGTGACGTTAGTTAATGTTGCGCATCGGTCGCTTCTGTCGCATCGGTGTAGTCGATTAATGAACACCCATCGATGCCTAACAGTCGATACCCACAAATGACTAACGTTGCCCCCGATTTTGTCTAAATATCGTATGACTAAGTTAGCCACTGGAATTTATATTATGTAAAATTAGTTTGACCAAGTATCGTCCCGCAAGGTTAATCTTACTATGAATGTAATAAGTTTCCTCTTTAGGTATATTTAACATTTGCGTTTAGTTTTTCCTCGACGGTTGACCGCTTTGCCGTTTCGCTAATTGTATTAAGTATTACAATGTAAATATCATAATTAAGTTTAAAATGTATAATACTATCAAACGTTTGTTTAGTGTTAAAAGAAAATGTGCCACCAAGAACAGTTCCAAGTGTCCAGATGTAAGATTTTTATTCCTACTTATTAATATTTTGTATTGATTGAGATGTTTTATTTTTCGTTTTGTTATTGTTTTGCTCATCCACATGCATTGAATCACTGTAGACAAATTGTAGAAAGTAGGTTGTTTATACTCGCCCCAATGAAAACAAACACATGCCTCACCGATACTGTGTGCCATTGATGTTATTAATGTTACACAGTACAATGTGTGTGTGTGCGTGTGTGTGTATATATGTGTGCTCTGGTAAACACCGGATGACGTCTAGTTGAGTGAATATATCTATCAATCGGAAAATTGCACTCTGAATTGGAAATCGATGAAGAAAGCGTTTATTATTTAAAATTATAACGTATAATATTGAAGTACTGAATGATAGGAAGTCAAGCGCGTGTTAGTCGTGTTTTGTTAAGGGTGTGATTGTTTCATTTGGTTCGACGTGTCCGTCCGTCCGCCATTTGACCGGGTCTATATTAAATATAAAATATTGAATTAAGACCTTCATCCTTACATTACAGACCTCGGTATATATCTTTTTTTAAGACCTTGGTATTTATCTTTTCTTGTTTTTAAAGTAAAGTGTTGTAAGGGCACCTTTGTTTCTTTCAATAAATTCGCACCGACTCGTAATTTTTATCATCTTAAATAAATAAGTATTCGCGGTCACATACTTTTGTTTTAACGGTACCTACCGGTGTGGTTTTATTACTTGTGTACAACAAGGCGCCGTTGTTAAACATGCGTAAAATATTTATAAGGAGACCGGCGTCTGTTTGCCCTCGGCACTATTTTAATATGATTCAGATGTTTAATGAATCACCCCTTTGATGATCCTTTCTAAGCGCAAAATAACAACTAAACAGCTCTTTATAACCTTGACATTAAGACAAGACTATACATCTAAATTGTATGTATTTTTGAAATAAAATTATCAAAGTAATGTTTTACCAATGCGATGTAAAATAAAAACAGACACTTAAAAATATTATTTATGATAAGTATTCATAGACTGTTGGAAATAAGCTCTCCTACTTTAATACACATTATACAACATTAAGTGAATCTTTAAAAGAACAGCGGCTTAACTCAGATAATGCTATAATTACGTAGTCAGTACGCCAGTCACACTGCAGACTTCTTATACTTTATATAATTGTAAGTGTAGAAAACTCGCCTTGATATCGGTGAGTCATCGGACGCCGAGCTGGAGCCGGCTGTGCTTAACAATGCCTATACTTCGGTGTGTATGTTTAAGACAACGCCAATATACCGGTCCCATTGCGTTCCGGGTACTCATTTCAAATGCTTTTAAGATTTTAGTCCTTGTGTTTATTATAGCTTTTAGTAATTCTATTATTTTAAATGTATTTATGTTTAGTTGCAGACTAAGCGTGAGCTTTTCTTCAAATCGGATACCGTGAGCGGCGGCGGGGTTAGCGGCACGGGGCTGCCGGCCGCGGCGCCGCCCGCGCCGCCGCTGGCGACCTCCGCGTTAAAGGAGGCCCTCGCGAAACGATCCGCCACGCTGCCGGACCCCCCGGAGAACACCCACCACGACGCAAACGGGAGCGTCCCCGCCTCCAAGCTCAGCAACAGCGCGTCCGTGGATGCGGGAAAGATTAATTCCATGCCCCCACAAATGCCCGCACCGCCGGTGCCCACGACCGCGCCGCCCTCCGTCACCGCGCCCCTGAGGAGTACAGAGAATATCATGAAGGTTAGCCGACATTATACTTTAAGGCCTCCGTGTATTGTATACACACTCGCGGGATTCAACTTAAATCCTCTGAGCCTTAATACGTTGCCGTGATATTGTTCTATAACATTACAGTTATTTTAAGATTGTTATATTGTGTTTCTAGAAGTCGGAACATCCCCCCGTCGCTCCAAAACCAGACTTACCTAAGATAGAAAAACCTAAAACCAAAGAATTAGACGGATATGTCGGGTTTGCTAATTTACCAAACCAGGTGTACAGGAAAGCGGTGAAGAAGGGATTCGAATTCACATTAATGGTAGTAGGTAAGTGACACACGCACTGTCAGTTAGATGCTTGGACATCTAAATAATATACAAATAATACTGTTTCATTAAGAAATCGGTGGAAAAACATTGTGCTCTACTCTATCCGCCGACTTAACATTGACAACACACCGATAACGTTATCATTACGCTTATTAACCATTTCCTCGACTGTTCCAGGTGAGACCGGATTGGGCAAGTCGACGCTAATCAACTCACTGTTCCTAACCGATGTGTACGATAAGGACAAGCACCCGGGACCCTCGCTGCGGGTTAAGAAGACCGTGGGCGTGGAGACCAGCTTGGTGCTGCTGAAGGAGAACGGAGTCAACCTCACGCTCACCATCGTCGACACGCCTGGCTTCGGGGACGCGGTCGACAACAGCAACTGGTATAGCGCGTTCCTCTATCGACTCATTTGATGATTTGTATGAATTAGAACGATGGCTCGAAGCACTACGAGAATATGTATAATTTGAGTTTTTTATCCATTAACGTCGAATCGTGATAACCCAATTTTTTGCGGCTAGTATCTCAAACCGGTCGGCCGCCGCGTCCCAGTTTAGATATTAACGTGCAAACTAGTTTTTTTTTAATGACGAACGTCAATCTTAGTCGCTCGGGTCGTGTCGTTTGGGTTTCGCTCGTAAAATGCGAGCAGACGTCACAAATATATTAACATAACTTCCAGCTGGCAGCCGATAATCGACTTCGTGGAGTCGAAGTACGAGGAGTTCCTGAACGCGGAGTCGCGCGTGTCGCGGCGGGCGGCGCCGGCGGACTCGCGCGTTCACTGCTGTCTGTACTTCATCGCGCCCAGCGGGCACGGCCTCAAGCCCCTGGACGTGGAGTTCATGCGGCGCCTCGGGGACAAGGTCAACATCATACCCGTGGTGGCCAAGGCCGATACCATGACTCCCGACGAGTGCAAGGACTTCAAGGAGCAGGTACCGACTGCCGCCTACAGCTAAAGTACGCGCACTAGTCACATTTGTGCATTAACTGATACGATGTTGCAGATACTGAAGGAAATAGCGCAACATAAGATCAAGATCTACGAGTTTCCGGAGGGCGCGGGGGAGGAGGGATCGGGCGCGGAGGGCGCGGGGGGCGGCTCGCTGCGGTCGCGCGTCCCCTTCGCCGTGGTGGGCGCCAACGCCGTCATCGAGCTGGACGGGCGCCGCGTCCGGGGTCGGAAGTACCCCTGGGGGGTCGCGGAAGGTCACTTACAAACTTACAACTCATACGCGTATCTAATAAAAATTATGTAGTCATAATCAAAAATATTTTAAATTTTTGATTCTATTATTATGCTAAATAATAGTTACACTCTACGTTCCTGTACGGTAGCGGAGGACGAGATGAAACGTGATATATACAACAGACATTAATTAGTGTTATTTACGTCTTTTCTAACTATCAGATGTATATCAGAATTTTAACAAGTCTAATTTTTTGACACTAATATCTGATTAAAGTAAACCGAAACCACTGTTCGTATTCACTAAAATAAAAAAAAACATAACGACGTAACCAATATGGCTACGTTTATATAAATATGGTATTATATATATTAATTGTAATTATGTTACACGTAGTACAAAAATTTTATACACAAAAAGAAATCTCCCAAAATGATCTCATTGAAAATGTGCATTTATTATAATATTAGCTGCGTTAATCCAACTCATAAAGGAGAGAACATTCAACGTGAAGACGCATATTTTAAATAAAAATACTTTAAAAGATGTTATAAATATGATAATTAATTCTAATTAATTATTCAAGTTGTCGCACTCTACATTTATGTATATATAATATAATGTAGTTTGTTATTCAATTATTCAGGCCGGTCGCATTTTAATAAAGCAATTATTCTTATCAGTATTATTCGTATTGGTATGTGAGCTTTCGTACTAAGCAGAGCTCGTGAATGCTGGTGTACTCCAAGGCTGCGTGCTATCTCCAACTCGGTTCCTCCTGCACATCAATGATATGCTGGATATTTCCAACATACATTGTTGAGAATGACGGCATTGGGATACGGTATATTCCAGCCGTGCAGGGCTCTGTCGAGAAAACGTCGACGAGTGTCGAAAGAAACTTGTGTCTTCTATAGAGACCTCCTTGAGGGTGGTCTCAAATTGGGATCAACTAAACGTTATTCAGTTCAATTCACGAAAGACACAAGTTTGTGCATTTAAGACTAAGAAAATACCATTTGTATCGCCGCTCTTCGAGAGCACTCTCTCAATGCCTCGCCAAGTGTCAGTATACTGGGCCTCGATATTTCGAGCCATTGTCAGTTTTGTAGTCATGTGGAGAGCCAGGCCAAGTTGTCCTCGATGAAATTTAGAGTGACCAATAGAGTGATGCAGAATTTCAGGCTTGGCCAAATACTTGCGCTCTATTGTACTATGTGCGGTTACACATAAAGTACTATTCTCATCTCCGATCCAGATCACCTCGGTATCAGCTTCTAATGACGGGGAGAGCTCTTTGAATTGTCGCCAACCCGGGGTTCTGCGAACGGCTGGCCTTTTTGGCATTGCGTAGAAATGTGGCTTCTCTGAGCGACTTGAACCGCATTTACAATGGAGAAAGTTTATGGACGCGCTATGCGGTAATTTTTATTACCGCATAGCGCGTCATCGCCTTCAATCCATCCGTACCAGCTGGATACGTGGCGATCTGCTACTGTGCCTTTTTCAAGGACCGTTTTTCCACTTACCACGAAGATGTGGAACGAAATTCTTGGGCGGTATTTCTAGATCGATATCGCATGGGTTGTAGGTACAAAAGGCGTATACTCCTCCACCTCTAAGACAGAAAACGCTCTTGCAATTTTCCGGATGTTGCAAGAATCGGTGGACGGCAGTGATCACGTACCATCAGTGACCCGCATACTCACTCACCCTCCTTTTTACCTATGTACATGTTAACTGTGGTATGTGCACTTCAAAACGAAACTAATATTTAAAACCGAAGTTTAACCTGCCATATCTCTCGTCTTGATTTATAAATAGTTGTCTTCAATTCGGTGTACCCTAACCTAACTTTGAGTTTCCAATTCCAGTGGAGAATCTAGAGCACTGTGACTTCCTGGCGCTGCGCAACATGGTGATACGGACCCACCTGCAGGATCTCAAGGACGTCACCAGCTCCGTGCACTACGAGAACTACCGCTGCCGCAAGCTGGCCGGCCTCACGCACGACGGCCAGCCCCACGGACTCAACTCCAACAAGTACGAACAAACTACATATTTACATACGTCTCCGCGCTACTATCTTCCTTCGCCATCATCTATTTACAATTAATTCATGACACATGTGAACATGGTTAGCCAGTTGAAAGGAATAGATGTGTAGTCGTTCCGAGGCACGTACCGACCGCCCGATGAGACCGGGTCTGAGACTGACTCACCGCACGAGGTGACCAGACTTCATGTCCATGTACTAACCAACTAACCAACTGGGATACTAAAACTATTTTGTCATTCAACAATATTTATATATATATATTTTAATTATTTTCATTGCTGCATGTCTGGTCACCTTCATTTCGGTGTATCTCTCTGTATCTCTCACAGTTTTGAGCTATCAATGTTACTTTATAGTGCTATAGTTTTACAATACATTTATTATTTGAATGTTCTGTGCTTGGGCATGCAGAAATGAATCTCATACGCCACGGACCACTTTGATCGCATCGCGTTATACTCTTAACGCCCTCGTTAAAGCTTTAGTTCATTAAACGCGCGTCGTTAAGGGGTCCGTGAGTTAACATCATTAATCATAACTAATAAGTCGCACGCTCGGCGGCATTAGCAACATTGTATCAACCGCCCCGTGCTCACACGCGGCGAGGGTAGTGCGACAGTGTGCCCTGCGCCGTGCGCAGTAAGTGTGAGTGTCGGTCGCTAACGGTTGCTGATGCCCCCGGGCGAGCGGGAGCGCGGTGCTAACGTCCCTGTTGGTGTTCAGTTTCTGCCCGCAAGGACTGATCAACAGTTTCATGACCGTGTGGTGAGTCCCGCACACACGCGTGCGCTGTACATGTGTGTGTGTGTTTGTTACGTACGCACGGGTTATCGTTATACATGTGGTGCACTACGTAGTTAAATTCTATTTAATGCATGACCGTATTTTATTCTTGTAGTATGAATATTTTTTTTGTATGAGTCACAAACTGCATGGCGCGCTATAGAATTAGATCAGTACGATTTTATCTGTTGTAGTAAATTAGCTTTGAAAATGCATTAAGGAAAGATGTATTGAAGTGATATATTCTCGTCGTCCCGTGCGGGCTGCATGTACCGATCATATGGTATTTATAGTACAATTTTGCAATTGTAAGTTTTGGTGGTATTGGAACTTTATTGTCTTAATAACCGGATTGTTGATATCAATAATAAATTTGTTCCCAGGAATCCGTTAGCTCAAATGGAGGAGGAGAAGAGAGAGCACGATCTCAAAATGAAGAAGATGGAGTGTGAAATGGAGCAGGTATTATATTTATTGACATTGTATTAAATTAATCGTAATGGAATGATGAATAAAGAGGTGCAATTGTGCAGGTGTTCGAGCAAAAGGCCCGCGAGAAGCACGCCAAGCTGAAGGAGTCCGAGGCGGAGCTGGCGCGGCGGCACGAGACCACGCGACGCGCGCTGGAGGCACAGGCGCGGGAGCTCGAGGAGCGCCAGCGGGCGCTGCGGGCGGAGCAGGCCGCCTGGGAGAGGGACACCGGCCTGTCACTGGACGACCTGCGGCGACGCAGCCTCGAGGCCAACAGCAAGGAGTGAGTTTACGCTACAGTGTTTACGCGTCGTCTCCAAATCATATTTGCGGACACGTTTTTTAAAGATTAGTCTATCGGGGTGTCGTTGGAGTGCGTCAGGGAGGTCGTTTCAGAGTTGTATGGAGTGTACTGTGAAAGAACTGGATAAACAACTAGTTATCGTACGTGAAGGAATGCACTACCTAAGATTACACGAATAATGTATTTGAAAATCGTGAGTGTTCCTTAGTAATTTAAATTTAAATTTCAAGTACCGTGGGGAAGTTGGATCATTTAAGATGAAAAATAACTGACAGAGAGTTCTTAATGAGTTCTTAATGAGAGACTGCACTAATAGAGTTTTGCAGAGAGCAAGAAACACATCACTTTATGGTACCTCAACAATGTGTTCTCTCAAAGACTCACCAAGCGCACATATGCTGCTAAACTTATTGACACTATGCCTACTGCCAATCACAATTGATGACACTTTGGAATTAACATTAATACCGAATTTGTAACTCCAGCCAGCCAGGATATACTCCAAGTCTTAATAATGTCAGCAATGGTGGAATTAATGCAGTATGGTTTGACACGAGCATATATTTGAAGATCGTTTGCGTACAGGTGGTTAGAGAATTTAATTATTAACTATGAGAAAAGAATTGGTGAAAAAACAGCACCTTGCGAAACACCAGTTGTCGAGTCGCATTGCGAATGTGTTATCAAAGTTAATGCGGGACGCCAGTTGTCGAGTAGCACCGAGGATAATGTGCTATCAAAGTTAATGTTTTATATTGACTTCCAAAAATGTTAACTGAGCGGAAGCAGAATAGGAAGATTGGGAAGTATTCAACATTTTGTAGGCACTTTCACTTTTTAAATACTTTGCTACCTCGCAGCCTCGTTCACTCATGTGTCCAGGCACGGAGTAGGCGGAACATACACCGGGCTCAAAACAACTTACGGATATAAAAATTGCGTGCAAGTTTCTATCAGTGTGTACAACACAGGTCTTTGTTGCGTGGAGTGCTTTGACAGGTAGAAGAATATTGTAGAAGCGACAATATTGAAGACGGCTCATAGCCGAGACAAAGAGATATAATCATTCGGCGTGTAAAACGACGTTATCTGACGTAGTATATGCGTAGTTGAAGAAATAAATATAATTTAAATAATATATATAAAAGTAATAAAGAAAGAAAAATTGGCATAAAATGCGATCTTGAATCTAAAAAATATAGATAATAATAATAAGTGTGTTGGTGTTTACGAGCACTAGCGGCTTGTGTGTGATTGGTTGCGTGCGCGTGTGTGTGTGTATGTAATATTGTGAATGTGTGTAGTGTGTAAAAGTGTGTGTGAGAAAATAAAGACTAAATGTATTTGTTGTCTCTTGAGACTGACACATATCAAGTTTTGTGCGAGTGTTTAGTGTGTTTGTGTGCGTCGGTGTATATTTAAGTGTGACAACAATATTAAATTACATTATATATATACTTATCAGACTAAACCTATAAATGGTTCCGTTTTCCTTGTCAATGTCATACGTGACTAAATCAATTAATGGATATATTTAATTGAGTTTTATAACTGTGTTAGAAACAACTTAGCGGAGCAAGGTCACATTAATAGTAACACCATTGAGGATATTAATACTGTATGGAAATAAAACAATTTGAAGGTTCTGTTCGTGTATTGAGTTGGCGGAGGTGTAGAATGTTTTCCACCAATAGCGTGCAGTGCATTATTACAAGTGTCAATACAATGAACGCACGATATATTCCTTTAAGTGTTTATTTTTAGTTTATTATAACAAATATATAATAACTTATGTTTCGGTCTTCTTTTGTTATATTTCAATGAATTTGCATAAAACGGGTTGGATTATTCATCGATTATCTCTTTGAACTTTTATCAAATGAGTAAATATATTAATAATACTTAATTTTACATGACCAGTAAACGAATCTCCCGGTTCACAAGATGTGGATGTTATTTTAAAAACTAACCGCCAGAGCACTCACCGCCGCACCACGCCCCCATACAGCTCTCAACACACACTGAATAAAGTACAATGATTTTAATAACAATGTTTAACAATTCCAGGACCGTCGATGGCAAGGATAAGAAAGACAAGAAAAAGAAAGGTTTGTTTTAAAACGAGCTCCCGCCGGCCGTGTCACTAACACCGTGCGCCGCCACACCCGTAGTGTTGTGTAACACCCTCGAGGCGCGCGCCCTGCGTGTGCGCGCGCTGCGTGTGCGTGCGCTGCATGTGCCTGCGCCGCGCCGCCATATACATGAGATTTATAACTTATCCTTTAACGTAGTGCCATCTATCAATACATGTCGATAATATCAAATACTCTGTGTACTAAATGGACTGTGTTTCTTCTCTATTATTAATAACCAAGTAACGGGGTGTGTGTCCTCCTGTATATTGTCCGTCTGTGTCCGTGTATATAATACATATAATGTACAATGAGTACGGAGCATTGGTGGGAGAATATTTTTTTTTTATATTATTAAATTATTTTTTTACGTTGACGATATTCAATGATTTTTGAAATTTTCTCCCATCTCTTCTCTCTTCTCTGAACTTCTCATCGATGTGTGATGGTATATAATTTTTTTGTGTATTTTTTATTTTTATAAATGTGATTGATTTTCATACGAAAATGTTACGATTGTCTGTTAAAAATTTCAGATTGGTCGTTTAAGAACGTAACGTCCGGCATATCGATATGACGCGGAGGTCGGGGACCCCTAGCGCCGGTAACACACAACGATAGATAAGACTAACGACGCAACCGACGACGCGCGGCAGAACTATGCGATATTATTTAAATTTACTATTAAGTATATTTCCACGACGGAGCCTTTATTTCGATAAGCGAGGCCTAAAATATGAAGGTACTTGAATCGTTTGGATTTTGTAATTTTGATAAGCTAAGTGTGAGGCACAATCCCACGGCTGGAGACTCGTCACGTCCACGAAGTTGCCAAAGTAGCTCGCGACGGCTCAAGCGCGGTGACACCACCGCGGCACCGCTCACTACTGTACTGTAGACTTTTAATAATTCATCTAAAATTTTTACGATAGAAGTTTAGTAGATACGCGAGATTAGACAGAATAGTAAATCTTAAAGGTTTAGGTACGTTGTATGTTGCACGTTGCACGTGCGGCTCGCGGCGTGCGCGCTCCGTGACACCGCTCTGCTCACGGCCGCCGGTTCCCCGGGGGGCGCGGCTCCACCGACATTACCGATATCATAAAAGTTGCTGTCTCCTCCTTAGCGTGTAAATGAGTTCCCTACCCTCGATATTATTAGTAGGTATCCTGTAAATATGTTTCAGTCGGTACGATGTAGCCTTGACTCGTGATGAATTATGACAATGCATAATCTTTTATTTAACGGACACGCCGCTGATCAATCGTTCTGTATTATTTCCTGAAGCAGTATTGTATTGACTTCCGTGTTTAGACGTAGGTATAAGTATGCTTAATTTTGTATTTTAGGTATTCCGTAATACCCTTACCGTGTAATGACATGCTTAGTCCCTGGAGGGACGTGATGCCGGAGAGGGCGGAGGTGGTACGATGTAATATATTGTAACTTTGAATAAATATAAATAAATACGTAATATATAGGAGTTATTTGTTTTTTTATTTACAAATACTTACTCTTTATTTACCTATGATGAAACATGCGCCGTCGCTGACATACATCGAGACATACATACGTCGAGGTAAGGTGTCTTAAAATTGAACTTATTTTTTATTGATCCAAAAACAACCATCAGAAATAAAATATCATGTATATTAATATTTAAAGATTACAACCTTTAAGCATTTTCTAAATTTATTCACTGAATAAACAGTGAGGTTTTTATTCTTTAAAGCTATTTGGAAATAATTTGAAATTTCAAATTAGGATAAGTAGTATATTATCATGTTGTCTCTTATTTTTAACATACCTTCATGTTTTGCCTTTTAAACAAAACCATAACTGTCGTCTTCTTATCACAATAAAAATATCTTACTGAGTTAATAGCTGTACAAGATTCAAATAAAAATTGACAGTATTTTATTATACTAAATATAGATTATAAAAACAAAATATCTACTTGTATATCCCCAAAAATGGGAAGGGAGTAGGGAGGGAGAGTGAATACATTTTAATAAATAATAGACATATGAATTTCATACGAATTTGTATTATTTGTAGTGTAATAATTCCACGAACCACATGTCCGTGTACACAACACAACACCTCGCCGACACGTCAGAACATCAATACAACCCAAGTGACGGCTCTACGTCTATTTATTATAAATCTTTGGCAGCACTATGGAAAATATATATCTAATATATTTTTAATGATAATGCAACTCGAATATAAGATAACAATCACAACATTTTTCATCTCAATACTATTTATTTCTTAAAAATTCAATTATCTAACCGCTTATATTATTTAGAATATTTACATTAAATTTCGGGGGTTTCACTTCGCTTACGTTCATTTACAAAAAGAATAAAAATATATTTATTACTTATTTTTTAATCTTATATTGAATTTAAATAAAAAATAATATTTATTCATTTCTATCAGCTGTACGGTAAAATATAATTACAATTCAATTATTAGTTACATGTTAAAGAAGGAAAAGGGGTTCCATTAATAAAAGATATAATCTTTATATATCCTTCCCAACTTGTTTCATTTTCTATACCATTATATAAACTATTTAATATTAATATTACATTTATTATTGGTGTTATCATCGTGTCCTAATAAATTACTACGTAAATAATATGAAATAAACGAGGACATTGTACTAATTTTCAAATGTATCTTTTAATATCACAAATCTGTATATCTAGGCACTATACTAATCAGTAATGTTATTGTTTATGCGTCGGAAGTCGATTCTTAATTTAGGTGCGATATAATTCAATCAATCAATCAATCAATTCGTATCGGGACAGCGTGATGTAAATATTTATTAATATAATATCTGTTAGGAATGAATAACTTTATAAAGGATATCTTCAAATGTGCGATTATTGCCTTGATTAAGGTACTACTACGAGGCACGATGGCGACTATTGCGTTTTTCATTATGGTAGTCTACTTCCGTACTACAGCCGGCAGCGTTGTACTCCTAGTTAATGCTAGCATCTAGCGGACTAATTATATCTTTATATGAAATATACATTAATAAGATAAGTTTTAAAGGCTGTAACACTTTAAACTACATGCGGCTCGTATAAATAATTAAATATATTGAATCTTCGAATATATAAACTATTGATCACCACCACCTATGACTTCTATCAAAATGTAACATTTCGTTCAATAAAAAGATACATTTATACGCGATTTAGTTTTACAAAAATCGATTGGTTACAAGTTATAAATGTTGTTGACAAATATATAAATAAATTAAAATATGTACTTCTGTACGTTAATACATTTGAACCTCAGAAATGACATATATAACGACATTTAACTTAATTCTACGTGTGAAGCATAAACATACACACTATTAATTATTTAATAATAATTATTATTATATCTCGTAAGTGGCCACAAGTTCGATTCACAACTCTTAAATAAAGCTTTATCAAGCTCTTTAAATTAATCAAATATTTTATAAATATGATAATAAAATCTAATTATTTATTTATTCACATTTAAAAATTGTTACGGACCGACTTAAATGAACCGACGAGTAATAGATTACATTTTATTATTATGTTCATATCTTACATTAAATAACAATTACTATTAAGTGTATTTGGTGTTTACAAGTAATAGAGAACGTGAAACGGATAGTATTATATAGACCAGGAATAACACAGCACAAATCAAGACAAACTTTGCATAAAATAAACGATCAGTACAATAACCAAGCACACATTCTGCGACAACTTAACACTAGCTTCCTAATTTACTATTAATATATAGTAAATGGTATCGATCCCTTTCAAAGAGGTAGGCGTTTTGCATATTTCTAATTTTTAATACAACTATTTTAATTCTACGCATACAAATAATGTACCGTAGATTCAGGATTGAAAATCATTTCAAATATGAGATCAATCATAACAAATGGATTATTCGTTTCTATCTATTCTATGAGTCCTAGCACGTTCCAACTGTTATTTAGCGAGGCACGACAGTTATTTATCTACCGATAATTATTTTTATTAAAAAACAATATATTCACTTAAACACTAAATAACGATTCATTATTAGTAACATCCAAAGTTTCTACAATGCCTGATATGTTCATTAATTATTGCCGTATGGTATGGTATGCGACGCGACGCGACATGCCGAGCGGTGTTAGCAGCAGTCGTAGCAGTCGTGAAAGCCGCATTTACACAATTGCATGCAAAACACAATGAATTCAATTTGTCTCGTGGCTCTATCATAGCATGGTACATCGTTATTAATCTTAAACCAGACTCTTTGTTTACTATTCATGTTTAAATTGTCTGATTTTTAGTATTTGCTTTGATATCGCCACACGTTCGTCCTTTCATTCCTTAAGGTCTATACAATACTGCCAGTTTCTCGGGCGATTTGGGAGCTAGTCAGCCACCAGAGTCAAATTCCCCCATCTTAATACTAAACATCCTCCGTCGGAAAGATGAGTACGACATCCAAAATCATGAACACATGCAACACACATCTATTTTTTTTTTTCGTTCACAATCATGCAACATGATCGTATTGCTTGCAATTCAAATCACATCAGACTATATTTATATATATTAGACGACTATCAGCATGTTGTAACATCGAATGCACGAGTTGTGTTGTTTGAATGTTTGAAACGGTGTATGTAACATCTAAAAACATTGACGCTCAAAACAAAATAAGAAGCAGACGTGCATAGAAATAATATGCGACAGGAAGACGGAGGTCCACTACGTAAATAAACATATATATTATATAGTAATACTAAAGGAAATAATATTTCATACATATATTATATTAATATTAACATCGGTAGTGAAAAAGGATAACAAAAAAATATGATAGTTTGTGTTATTTACGTATTTTATGTAACAATGTGTAATACTATATATAATGTAACAACATTTCGTATTTATTATTGTACGTTTTCACTTTTTTATTTACTTAATAACAATACAACGTGAAATAATTCGTAACGGTCACCAGCTCACCGCGGCGAAGTGTGAGTGGAGGAGTATGCGTAACTATAACAAGTAACTGTATCATAAAACTATTAACTACTTTATATTACATAGTTGTTAGATCCACAGCCGAGTGCGTCGCGTCACTGTCATTGTCAACGCACCTTATGAACAATCTGAGTACTCTATTGTGTGTCGCAAGTGGTCTGCTATTTTAAACCATTGTATCGCACTGTCCATCTTATTATATAGTATCTGCAATCCGTTAAATAATCGCAAACTAAATACGATTTTTTAACACATTGACAGTTTTTGCCGGTTTTGGCGCCACAGTAAAAAATAATAAATTAATCCTCTCTTTTTTATATTGGTTAGTACAATATAATTGAGAAAATAATGTTTCTTTCGAAGTACGTAGAGAGAAGATTAATTCTATTTCAATATAAATTAATATTGTATCTATTGTTTTTATTTGAAATAGGATAGTTTAGTGTGGCGCCCGGGACGAGCCCTCGAAGGTCTGTATCTTTGTTTTCGCTTTATTGTAAATAAACTTTTTCTTTTTAATAAATCTGCTAGTCGTTAGTTAAAAAAGAGTTCGCAGATACTAGAAAACGGAAGTCATTTGCAGGTACGAAATCGGAACTTAATGATTACGAAAGACAGTAGAATAGATATTTCTATGCTGAAATAGTTGTGTACAAAGATATGCACCTCAAAGGAGGGCCGGCCCTGCCGGCGGCGGCGACGAGTCGTTTCAAGATGTTAGTCTCAAAACAAGAGGAAGCTGACCCTGGTCCGGCGCGCGTCGCCCTTGCCGCGCCGGCCCATGCCGTACTGTCACATGGCCGACTCCGAGGAGCTTCCGCCGGGCTTGGCGTCTCCCCCGCCCCCGCCCGCCGCCTCCTCCTCCCGCGCCGCCCCGCGCCCCGCCCCGCCGGCCGACAGACCCGTGAAGTCCAGCTTGTACTGCACGACAATGGAAATATTAATTAAGTCGCAACACGGTGGTGCGTTCTGGATCCTACGGCTCGTTAATAAAACGCTGGAGGCTGGAGTTTGTGATAGTTTACTTTACGGGGTCTATTTGTGAGATTTTATGTTATTTCTTGTTTTTAAATGCCGCTTTTTATTGCAATATGCCGTGTGGATATTGTGGTCGTAGTTAAGAACGTCTAGTAATTGAGCCCTATTAATTAAGTTATAAACTATACGCCACAAATTAACATATTTTTTTTTTGATTCAAAGAATATTTGTAAAATAAGTGCGGCTCTATTTTAGTGTGAAGTATTGAAGTTTAACAGATATGTTATTAACAACCACTACGGTACCAAAATTAGTCTGCATTTTTTTAGAAAAAATATATTTTTTTAACTCAAGTTTGCTAAACAGAAGTGAGAATACATAAAGAAGTAAAAAAAAACCCTTTAATATATAAAAACATCCGCCAGCGCCGTAACCTCGCCTGCAGTACTAGTCGCTCTTAATCGGTGACCACAAGAGCATCGGTCGACACGTGGCCGAGTTCGCTAAGCCTATTAAATGTATTGATTTCTCAATTGCGTTTTATTAAAGAGGCCGCAGTAGAGTATCGCCTACGACACGCTACGCACCGCCGTAATGATGAACACCATGCATTCCTCTTATTTGTTATCAACAACTAATATATGGAAATTTCACAAACATCTCACAATACAGTTTTCAATGGTTCCACCAATAGAGGTAACTAGCGGTTAATCACAATTAGCGGATGACTTAAAGTCATAAAATGTCAATAAAACATTTTATATACTTTAAATAAAATGATTAATCACACAGAGTCTAAGCTAATTATTTTATCAATTGCAACATCACATAAACAACATCCACATACGAACTATCTGATACACCACCAAACATTGCTACGCTAAACTCCAAGTACCACGTCAGTTCTCTCGTGTTGTTATTAGAGGTTAAAGCTTTGTCAAACGCCAAAGCCACAAATTCAAATCCACACAAATACCTACTTTATCCATTTAATACACTATTTTCACTCTTAAATGTGGATGCTTTTCGTAAATTTGGCTTCCAATGCATTGGAACTCTCTCGGGCATACAGAGGGAATACTGAAATTACGAAAATAAAAAGTAACTTAAAAGGGACCAGAAATAAAACGTGGGGAAGTATCGTCCGTCCGGCCGGCCCCGTAGTCTAGGACGAAGGTCAAGCTTATTGGGACGCTTCTCGTGTTTCGTTCCTGCTTGTATTTTTTATCAGTTTAGGGTAAAATCGGTGACAACGTTTATCTAGCTCTAGCGTACTGCTGTCTGTAATTATATTTAGAAACAATACAAAGATATATTCTCTAAGAATAAATCCGATAACTATACATATTGACAAGAAGAATTACACAATGCATGCTGAAGTGACTACATACACAGGTACACACAGAGTTACATGAATATTGGTGTTTTTGAAAGTGCAAGACTGAGACAGACCGAATCGCCCCCTGTATTTGTTGAGGTTTTGTTTATCGCTTTGTCCAACGGTATAAGACCCTGAGCGTTAGAGGCCCAGAGCAAGGCGATAAGAAAACAGAAACATAAATTAATAAAATATACAATTAAACGAAATGGGACTTTGTAACATTTGAGTATTCTATTTCTATATGCCAATCTAATAACTAAGTGCTAATGAGATTTATTCTTGTTAATTCTATAACAAAATTTAGCACTTTTATTCAGTGGCTACAAAATACTTTGAGTATACCAGGACAAGAATAAATCTTTGGTCATCATTAATTACACCATCGACCCCCGCAAGGCTAACAGTCATGAACGAAATATAATCTTTAAAGTACTTAACGGGTGCAACACTCTGGTGCCTTTTTATCACTCCCACACTCGTCTCCCACGGCAAAGGTACCTAAGGAACATTACGTTCCGATGCACTAAAATTTTTATATTTCCTAGAAATTTGTCTATACTTTTAAAATGTGCCAGGTGTTGTTCGTAAAGGTTGTAAATTTATTCACACAAAAGTATAGAGCAGCGGAGGTCACCTTGTTCGCGCAGTCGAAGCACGTGGTGACGACTTTGCTGATGACGTTCATTAAATGCTTAGTTTCTTGGATGACGTTGTCGACTTTGCTGAAGGTCGCCGCGCGGCCCACGGTTGGCTCCTTCACAGTGAACTGGAGCTGCTGCACGTACGTCGGCACTTTGTCCAAATGTTCTAACAACTCCTTCTTTATCGTCCCCGCGGGCACCTGACAAAAAATATATCAACTTAATGTAAGGAAAATATATTATTTTCTCGTTGAGTCAATTTGTTACCTGATAGGAAAATTGCCGAACGATTTTATATAATCTATTCGCTTCTTCTGCGAAGTATTCGGCTTGTGTGAAGAGGTCTTGTGTAGTGTTGAGACGACCTTCACCTTTTGTGAATTGGTACATAGCGAAGGCCATGGAAGACATGTTTTTCGCCCTGAAATTAGAGTTCAAATTCACTCATTTTGTGTACTAGAAAGCTGTTATTTTTATTTTGTGCAAGTGTAAATGTTGAACTCCTTGATATACCGAGTATTGTTGAGATTACATTACTGTAATACGGTAGGGCTGACAATATATATTTTTTTATTTTACACATCACAGACATACATTGTACATATATATAGGGGTAAAATATGTCTACCTCTTCACAATGTCGTTATTTTCATCGGCTCGCTGCCATTTTTCAGTCTCCGCGTCCATCTCTGAAGACATCATTTTCATTTCTAGACCTGATTTTGCAATTTTCGCTTGTTCGTCTGAGTCCAGTTTTACTGCTTTCAAAGGTTTACTTGTTGTTCCATGTTTCTGAATAATTAATGTAATTAGCAAAGTAGGAGTGAAATTGCTAATTATTAGTACCTAATAGCTTAAGGCAGATGCAAAACGAATATGCGAGGATTACGCGTGCAGTATCGTCCTTAACAATAACTAAGTAGTATCTATTATAAGGTCACATGTTTGTTCTATTATGGAGCCCCTATTTTTAAGTTTGTCTTTTTACTTACTCCAGGTCTAGGTAAGCTGCTGTACTGTTGTTTGTCCGGCCTCTCGTCTGTGAGGTCGAGGAGCTCCTTGGCCAGTCGTGCCGCGTCCGCGAGCAGCCAGGCCCACATGTCCACGAACACGTCGAGGTTCTCCCGCGCCGCGGCGCTGCTCGGATGCGCCGCCAGCGTCCGCGCTGCCGTCACCACTTGCGGCCCATATATCCGGAGGTTTATTTCGGCGAACTTCGCGCTCACTTGGAGCGTCTCCGACATCGCGATGTGCCTCAGCAATTTGCACACCTGTGAATAATATCTTTTTAGAACCTTTTACATCGAATTAAAACTTAACGAAATTCTACCCGCCTCTATTATGTGATCCAGCTGTTCGTGCAGCTGGCTCGCTATATTGTGCAGTCTCTCTGATTCTCTCTCGCCGCAGGTGCTGGCTAAAATTCAAATATACACTGGACGTTACGTGAAAATTAATACTGAAATAATGGTTAGCGAACACTTTTGTACCGTGCTTAAACGTGCCTAATGTTTTGTAAAATATCTTTCGCCAATACGACACATTCTCATCAATACATATAAGTGTTCGCGTGACACATAAACACGACTGTACCTATTTTGCGTTGAAGATTACCTATGTGCGCTAGATCTGTCGCTAGTTTTCTCGCTTCCTCTGCGAGGGGGGCCAGGTCTCGCGCCTGGTCCCTCGCCGCGGCCACCAGGGCTCGCTCGAGTTCTGCGGCCGCACTCGTCGCCCCCGTACATGCACTTTCCAGTGCCGCCCCACTACCACTACCAGTCTGTTCTTCCTGGAATGTAGTTTTGAATCTAATCGACTAAATATGTTAAAAGAAATTAAATTTCATATAGGCAAATACATAAGCAATGAAATAAAGCAATTCTCGTGGAACGGAATTGGAAAACCCTCACTAATGACACTGCGACAGCGACAAGTCTCTCCAGCTCGTAGGCTATTCTCTCAGCTAGCGCTAGTATCCTCTGTCTGTGCTCGTGGGACGTGTATGCAGAGTCGGTGAAATCGTGGGTTCTCTCTACTAAGGCCCGCAGAGTTGATGCGAGTGCTCTTCTTCTTCCTCCATCTGCGCCTCCCCTCGCTCGCGCCGCCCGCACCTGCGTCGAAAGACCCCGCAGTGCCCCTAGCGCCGTGCCCGCCTCCCACTGTGCAGCCTATATATCATTTCAAAAGCTCTTTTGTATTTATTCGCTTAGAAAATATTACGATATGGGGAGTAACGTACCTATAATGAATATACCTACAGCTATTAAGGTTTCTCTCTATTAATATTATTACATTTATTTATAAAGAAAGAAGTTATGTAATGAAAGTAATAAGACAGAATAGATCTTTGGTTTGTTATAATGGATAATACGTTTGATTGATGTTTGGAATCTTACCTAGCCATGTTTTAATTAGTTTCCATATACGGTGAACTTATTTAAATACACCGAGAAACGACTATCATATGATCAAATATTTTACACCGGGAATCGAACCCAGGAACCATAGTCACTAGCCACTACAACCAGGGGATATTATGATAAAAATGAATAAATAAATATAAATATCAGAATAATAAAAATTATATTCTATTTTTGCATATTCAAAAGGCGTGTCGTGTTGATCGCAAAAGCTTAAAATTTTACTTAATAAGTCTATATTTACGAGTAAGTACTGAGTACAAAGCATAACTACATGACCCCGGTGAGGTGTTAGCAGAATTGTGTAAATAAATAAAATATGGTTAATTGCATCGAATAACAAATAATATTTATAATTGAAGCCACTTTACAATAATAAATTGAATGTTTATATTCTTGATATAGAAGTATTCCTCCTCATACAGTTCATGACTGTTAAATATAAAATATTTATTCCTACCTGTATGAGAAGGAATAATATATTGTACTATAAGGCTCTATATATCTTTAAAACTTAATAAAACAACTATAAGATGCACGTTAACTTGTTCTTCATATTATTAATAGGCACTCGTCTACTTCTATTTTGTACCTGCTCTTGACTATCCGAGAAAGGTTGCAACTACAAGAGAAATAAAAATAGTATTTATGTTTTGAAATGTAAATAAAATAGGGCACAGATAAACAGAAGGGTCCGAGGGTACAAAGGTATAAGATTAAAACATCGTATTCTGTACTTACATTTCAAAGTCCCTTTTATAAAAACATTATTAAACATTTCTACTATTTCATAAAAACTGTGTAATTTTCACTTACCTAGATATTTTTTATATCTTGAATTTTTAATTTGATTGGCTTATTATACATTTTAAGTTAATTTTTATACTTATTATTTATATTGGATCCGAGTTATTACACAGATTAATAAATATTGGTGTTAGAGAGTGCTAACATTGTATCTTAGGACATGCACGAACTACGTAAATCCCAATAGTTGAGAACCTAATTAATGAATTAAATTGTCGGACTGTCGGAGATATTCTTTACATTGAAACGTGTAGTATATAAACTTTATTTACTTCTAATCCTAAGAAATATAATCGTATTTTTTAAGTTTCTTGTTATGTTATTTAGATTTTATTATTCTTATTTATGTTTAATATATTATTATTGCCCACTGTGACATTAATATTATAATTTTAAATATAATATGAGGCGGGAAATCATATATTATGTTAGATGATATCAAAATTATATTCTTATTGAAAGATGTAACTGCGTTTAGGATGCGTTATATATAGTGTGTTAAAATATTAATTTCTATTAATATTATTATTAATTTTATCCCTCGTACGCATTTCGGACCTAACTCCAATTTGAGAGATTTTTCGTTTTTAATATTTAATTTCTATTTATCGGTGAAAACTTAAAAAGTTTATATTGAATATACAATAAAGGTACAATATATCAAAAAACAAAATATACTAGGATCCGCCAACCATGCGCGGTGGGTGTTGAGCTGAGCCCCTCTTTTTTCTTCTTTTCTTGATAACTTTTGAATGGCTAAACATTTTTTCAATCTGTTTGCGCTATAACATCCGCATTCGGCTCAAACATACATGAGAAAATTTTTAGCTAATTATCTCATTGCATTCGGGAGACAACTAAACACAAAAAAAGGTCTCCCAAACGGTTAAGAGCTTCGCTTACGCTCAACTCAATAATATATTTTTTTATATACAAAACGAAGAACACAATAAAGTAATAATGTGACTCTTCAAATATATTGAAGCTTTTACAATAGACTGTGAAATAACAAAATAGGTTAAACAATAATTAGTATCATACCTTCATGGGCTATGTTAATGATTATTATAGAATTTATTTTTATAAAAACTAAATTAAATATTTAAATATTTCTCTTCCACCACCCCAGCTTGGAAGAAAAGACGACGCCAAGTTAGTTTGTTGTTAAAATAATTTTAACTAAATAAGATCTGTTCTTTTAAGCGAAAATTTTTAAACTATCATCACGAAAAATGTGATTTGAAACTCAAAAGATCACTTATAAATTACAATTTAAATGAATGAGAATGTTAAATTTACACCAAAAGAGCTTTCATTGTTATGAATGGTATGACGAATTGTCACTTTTCGGTCAAACCACATTTTGTATTTGTATTTGTACGACACGAGCGTGGATACGACCGCAGACCGACGGACTAATATAGTTATAATATTTAAGTCGCATAACTATGTTATATTCACTATAGGATTTATATTTAACCGAAACTTTAGAAAGCAAAGATATTTTAATAAAATATATTATTTATAGCTGAAATACAAGATTTTTTTTATTGAAGTTTCTTTAACTTAACTTTTAATTTAACAAAAAATGCTTACATATTTGGATTGATTTGTAATTTGATGATAATTTGATGATATATTATTTAAATTTGTTAGATCGGACTTGGAAAATGTTGAGAGATAGTGAGTAGATGTTGGATGTATATGTTTTAATTGGACTACAGTTATAGTACTATTTCCAGTGATATGATATGCAATATACTGATGTTTGTTCGTATAAGTATAGCACTTTGATTATTATAAAAATTTTCACATTATCTGGAAAGACAGTGGTCATTTTAGGGTTTTGTTCCTTTAAACACACAGACTACATTTATCACACGTAGTTATTAGTTTCAACAAAGCAGTCCTTGGTTGCTACACTGACACGGAACAAAGTGACAAAACGTAATAATATATAAATATATACATTTGTCTTATCGCTCTGTTGTGTAATCTCAGCTGGTGATAATTCGGAGCGATCGCTACTTGACAAGTAAACCACTGTCCCAAATATTCTGTTTATCTCTCGCCTTGTTAGCTATACCTGATATATATACATTATTGGTATTGATCTAGTCTACAGCTAAGTCCCGACCTCGTGCGTGTCGTCGTCGTGTCCGGGCAGTCCGTCCCGCACCACGTAGTGTATGAGGTCCATGGCGCGCCTCATCTGACAGAACACCGTGTCGCGGTTCTCTCTGGCGGAGGCACTCCCCGGGTGCCGTAGACATGTCTACACAAATCATAGCTTTATTAATCATGATTAAAATATACAATTTACATAAATATACGGTTATTTAATACTACTTAACACTAAACCTACCGATAATTCTTGTATACCTGTTCCTACCGCACGCCGTCAAATTGACCGGTTATTATAAGTTATTTTATTGTATAACGCAGGTAATAATGGAAATAACTAAAAGTAAAGAGTGTAAAAAATATTATATGCATATTCTAAGAATTGTCATGTAGTTTGATAACGATATTATAACGTTTAAAAATGTGTAAGTTTTACAAAAGTTTAAGAACGGTCAATTTGAACGGTACTTGGTAGGTTTAGTGTTAAATTATATTTGAAATTTTTATTACGTTTTTGAAATACTAAATATCGAATACAATATTGTATTTCTATGATATTAATATGTAAATATTGAAATACCTATATGTAACAAACAGCGGTTTAATAATGTAGGTAGTGTAGTGGTAGTGCGGTATTGTGTGCTTTGTAATACCTTACTATTCAAGGAGTAGGTAATTGCTTCATTGATCTGTTTTCTGGTAAATTGTGTAATATGCGAAGACTATAAATTCGTATCTAAATAAATACTATAATGTTAATAATTCTCAGCAAATATATCTTCTTATAATATAATATATTATTTAAAAATACGTATTGGGATAGCTTTTATTAATTTTGAGACACTAGGAAGTACTAGAGCAGCGGTTGATGAATTTTCCATTCTACTTATTTTATATTTCATTTATTATTTTTTTATTATTTCTTTATTAGAGATATTTAAAATTAGATCACACGTCGGTTTTGTAATAAATGTAATTTTATATTTTATCATTATTACTGTATATTTTTTAAATGTTTATATTTTCATCGACAAAGGAATATATAGAAATAAATATATATAAATTTTAAATTGTAACACACAATTTCTGTAATTGATAATAGTGGTACACTTTTAAGTAAATATTAGTTCTAGTCATGTAAATAAAGAATGTGTAAGTATCGAGCGCTCTCGGAAGTGTTGTCAAATAGCTGCCTCGAGTGGAGCGGTGACAGACCACAGGCGGCCCCTGATACAGATGTCTGTTTAGTGTCTGAAAGGTTTCGTTGGGAATCGTTTTTCGTTTACTCCAATATACTTTTATTTGTGGTCGATGCTCCGTGTATTATGCATGCACTATTTTAAATTCATATTACATTTAAGCATTTCAGCAAATAATGTCAAATCAGTATTGAATGCAGTGTAGGTAATATACGGTAATTTTATTACTGCGGATGCGATCAATTTCATACAAATTTATTTTAAAGCTGTTATTACTGATGTACGATAAATATTACTGAAACGGAAACTCTTTATAGCAGTAAAGTTAAATTCAGAATGTTGCTCTACGGTTGCTATATTTAGATCTATATTGCTGCAGTGAAATCCGTTTTTGACTATAAAACCAAAAGAGAAATAGCATTCCATAAAGTATGTTGTCACAAACAAAACGGTTCGGTCCCAAACCGACGCAGACCTACATAATAGATGGGGCGAGGCCACTAAGAGGTACCTTATTTACACCCGACCGGACGATTCCATACAATATTTATGTTTATCCGCACCTCTCAATCGTAATTTAGATTAAGTAAATTACCTTCTGAAAGTGATCCTTTTTGTTTTGATGAATGTGTTGGAAAGATTTGGAATCTTATTTACAATAAAAATATCAAATTAAACTGGTAAATATTGTAAGAAATAATAGTACAAAAGTGGTTTGTCTTTATGTTTCGATGCTCGAAAAGTGATTACCTTAGACGAGGTGAGCAGCATCAGAGTCGAGCGTTCGAGAACGTTCCTCGCGGCGGCGACCTGCGCTCTTCTCCTCTCGTCTCGTAAGTCCGCTCGTCTCTCGGCCGTCAGCCGCGCCAGCTCCACCATCCCTCCTCCGAACTCCGTGAAGGCTCGCACGAACTCCGCGAAGTTCGAGACAGACTCTAATCGATCTAGCGATCTCGCGACCTGCCCGTACAGGTCACTTGTGGTGATTCATTGCAGTTTCTAGCGTTAGTTACACTGGGAGTTTAAGATTATTGTATACTGTTATTAGTAGCTGTTCGGTATTTCCAAACAATGCATGCAGGTATGACGTTATTAATTTCATTTGTAATTAATATTTTTTTACAAAGTTTCTTTTTAGTTTAGTTTAGTTTAGGAAAATGTTTAGATTTTTAAGATAACGATACATTGAATGTACATATAAAATGTTAGATATACCTTATCCTTAGCTAGCAATAGTTGTCTTACGACTACCATGTCGGCCAGCAGGAGTACCCTGGTGACGGAGGCGAGCAGCGCGCGGGCCGCGGATATCATGCCGGAGCCGTCAGCTCCTGCACAGACCCGCTCGATCGCACGACCTGTGACCAACAATATATAACATCAACATTAATCAACACAGGCGGGTATCGAATATGTGACCTTTTAAATATTAACGACCAAGCTTATTTGTAGACAATTTCAAAAAACTTTATACAAAAATATTATATAAGAAATAGTACAATGAAATTTCTTCCGAACTGTATAGTATATATATATATATAAATTTCGTTTCTACAATTCTAACGATGCCATTATTAAGATTTATTGTTTCTAATTGGCCCGAAACGAGAATTACTTCCTCTTCGTTATAGAATTGGTCGTTTTCATTGAATTCATGATAGTACTCTTGTAGACTTACTTCTGACAGTATTTCGAGTGTATAAAGTGATAAATCATTCCCATACTAAAATGTATTATAAAAAAAATATCTCAAAATATAAAATCTGATCATTTTAAATTTAATTGAAATTTGCTTTTAACATTTAATTTCAAAGGTAACATAGAGTTTGTATTGTAATGATATTAAATGTAATGTAGGTAACGGTCTGATTGAGGGTAACGAGAACAAAGTTTTAACCAACAAAGAGATATTTTAACCGACCGAATTATCTATTTTGAGGTAAATTGATGTAATAAATTAATTCTGAAGCTTAATTAATACACATTTGCCCCGAGGATTGGCTCGCCAGTTTAATTAATTAAATAATACCTTCGTAATTTATTGCAACGTCTTGGCAACAAAGACGGGAATACATTTTACATTATTAAATTCCTTCAGCTGCTATCACGTTTCATTCTACGCTCGGAGAACATTCGTTAAGGTTACAATTACACTATTCACACGATCACATTTAACATTGCTGCTTATCACTCGTCTCCGAGTGGATTGGGGTCACATAGCAGCCTCTCACTCGGACCCATTGGCACTCAAGCATTGTGAAATAAATAATAACAATATACATTCTTACATTTTCATAAATTCATTCGTACTCAAAACTCACCTCAAATTATTTTTTTGTTTATTTCTAAATCAGTGTGTATCAGTGTTGAAAACAATGTCATTATTATTGATAAATCACTTTGTTACTTCTTCACTTCACTTTGTTACCGCTCTCAATCATCCGCTGAGTCAAATAATGATATCAAACAAACTTTTCGTGGAGGCAAGTTTTGCTCCAAAGTTTTCTCGGCATTCGTCCAGTTTTTAGTGATGCGGTAATTAACTTTTTTAACACAAAAAGATTATATAATTTAGTGAATTCTATTGTTTCAGTTTCAATGATGTCTATATTTTAAATGTTTGTCGTTTTTTAATTTATTGTCGATTCTTTTGACTGAGACTCCACATATAATATATTATTATAAACAAAATAACATAACATTGACCGATTATTAAGACAAATAGTTTATTTCCTTCTATTTCGTTAGAATAAGAGACAATCATTTAACTGCTAGTATTTATTTCGCTTGTTGGTAGGATGAGATTCATATACATTGGTTGCATGTGTGTGTATATGTGTGTGTGGCTGTGTATATGTGTGTGTGGCTGTGTATATGTGTGTGTGGCTGTGTATGTGTGTGTGCTGTGATTGCAAGAGGTAATCGGACTGGTCTCCCGGGTTGTCGGATTAATAACTTCTATTCATAGGATGGAAATTAAACCTATGGAAGCGTTTTGAAATTCCTTTTTCAGTTGCAGTTGCATTTTGGATTAAATAATATTGTCAGGTAATATAAAAGTTATCTTTTGATTTTAATAACCCTTTGAAGTGAAAATCGTTTGTACCGATATCCAATGAAACAAGTTCCGGTTGATTGAACAGGACATCGCTTAAACGAGATTAATAAAGGGATTTAAACGGTTTTTGAGATATAATTTTGGAGGTAACAGTCAGTAAAACATGTCTCATAAGTAGTATAATTACTTTGCTCTGTATTTTATTTGCCATAATCTCTAATCTTTATTCATTTAAATCTATCTCTTATTGTGACAAGCTTTATTAAGCAATATTGAGATACTATATACATACTATATATACTAATGAATCTACCAACTGTACAGAAGTATGACTTCTTTATGACGTTTAATGTTACATGTAAAACAATTTTATATAAAATATAGCTTCAATTCCCCAATTTCATTCATTGTACAATAGTTCTGCGTCTGTTAATAGGATAATAAAGTTAGAACGTAAAGTAAGGGCATAAAACGTAGCAATAAAATGTACCGTATTGCAGTTTAATAGGCACGGGTACTGTAATCAAATATCGAGTGTTTTGAAAGGCGATTGGTGCTTATATTAGTATCAATTACAAAACGCATGCCCGATTGGTTTATATTTATTTATGTTTGTGCCGCAATGTACGTCATTGGTGCAATGCGCTACAGAGAGCCACGACCAAGTTTAATGTCACAAAGATTTGAATATAAAACGTTCGTTCCTAGTAAACATTTATATTTTATACGTACTATTAAAATAAATAGAAAATGAGAAAGTATTGCAAGCAGGGTTTAAACCTGCGACCTCCGGGAAACCCTCCTGTCACTCTGCCAACTGGACCCCCGTGTCGCTAGACTTTATGAATCTGATATTCAGTGTAAAATTCTTTTAATATGATATATATAAGAAATATATTTGTAACTCTTGAGAAAGTCTGAATCTGATTACTCTGAAAGTAAAATATTATTTTGTGAGATAACAAAGACAAAAGCAACAATAATTTCAAATAACTTAATCTAATATAACTAGTTGTCAGTACTTGAAGCTGTCCCGATGTCATTACAGGCGCCGCTCCCAAGTGTAACATCAAATGAAGGAATCTGAATTGTCAGTGGAACTAGTAAATGTTCTCATTAGAATGTTGGTCACAAACTGTACCCATCACGACAGACTTAAAATGACTTGAAATGTAATCAGAAAACTAAATTAATCATAAAAATTAATCACATGGAGAACGAATGATAAAATACATATGTATTAACTCGTTTTTGTTTAAATTAAACGAGAAAAAGAAAGCTCTCGAATGTCTTTTGTTTCAAAATCAAATTAAAAAAAAATTACAGTCTTTCATTCGTTGAATGTAAAACAGAAATATATATTTAATATACACAATATATAAAAGTAAAGAAAAATGATAAATAATGACGTATCTATTTTTCGGATAATTCTTAGAAATACGATCATTTTTCTTCTTTACACAATAAAAGATCGCATATTTCAACTTTCCGCGACACGACGCAGTGATTCTCCAACCCACTTTTTCATCTGAATCCCGCGGGAGAGCGGAAGCCTCGGACGGGACGTGCAGTGTTATACTTCATTTAAAACATACCGCTCGATTATAATCAGATAAATAATTATGTGAATAAAACGCAAAGCTGGGTCACCGCTATCAATGACATAACATTATTTTATAAAACTAGTAACATTTTAAAGGAACTGACTGGTTTTAGGACGAGGCATTGAGGGATTGTCAACCTTTTTTTTTGACACCGGGGCGCCCTCTTTAGAGCGGTTACTTTTTACTTTTTTTCACATGTTTTAACTGTGACGCCCTATAATCTTTCTAAGAAATTATCTTAGTAAACAAAATATGTATATGTCTTTAGCTATTATTATTAACATGTAAATTAATAAATAAATCTAGTTTATTAAGATGAGTAAAGTGACTATTCCAGTAGGTTTTTAATCCGTGTTGATTGTCTGAAGCAGTCGTAAACGCAAGTGCGTCTGTGAGCAATCGTCACAGTGGTTAACACCGCTACTGACCGACGACTTGTGATATAATCAACAGAGATAAAAAGTTATAATCTCATAAAACAAATATATTTTTCGTGATTTTTTTAATCAAGATAATTATTATTTATACATGTTTGAAAAATTATTAAAATTATTAGCTATTCCTTAGACTTTAATCGCTAGAAATGTTTTTTTAATCAAAGTAACTTAAGTTACTCCTCATAACATCAGCTATCCGTCATTGAAAATCCTGTTAAAATAGAACCAGCAATTTCAAATATTAGCCGCAACAAACAGACAACAATAAAAAAAATATATATTAATGTAAATACTGTAGATACATTCATATATAGTTGGTAAAATGCTATTAAGCTGAAATTACAAACAAACACTTCAATTTTATTGCTATTTACAGCTGAGTGATTTCAGTTTAATTTGGTTTCTTTGATGCATCGTTTTATCAAAAAATGTGTTGATAATATTATTTACCATTTTGAGGGCGGTTAAATGTTTTACAAGTGATCTCCGCGGGGTCGCCTCAGTCGTTTAACGTTTAGGTAATGTACCATAATGTAAGGCTTTTATAGCACCTGGGCTCGGCGCAGGTGTAACTTCAAATCGATTTATAAACCTCTATGTGGAGATCTACTGTATATAGAATATTTCAGTATGTAGGTATTTTGATTAGATTTAGATTATGATATATCCTGTAAACTTTCTCTTTATCACCGGAAAAATTATACAATAATTTTGGGTGTAATAATCCAGATAAAGTACAATATAGATTTACTGGATGGTGACTGAGCGAACAAAGTTGCCGGCAACTGCATGTCTCAGCTAAATAATACTAAGTATACCATAACAATATAAATCTTTTAAACTATTAATAAAATTTCAAAAGAATAACTCATCGATTCAATTATAAAATATATCAACTAAATGGAATCGAAAAGAATTTATAATTTTTTACCAAAATGTTGATTTTTATTAGAGATCTATAAATACAACTACACGTAAATGTTGCTTCCATAGAGCTGGTTACTACACGCCTCGTTATCTCGTTAATATCATTGGGATTTGGGATATTTGATTCTTACAGCATTACTGATAATGATTTAAAGATGGATTACAAATGTAATATATGCGTATTTTCTTGCGCGTTTTTGGTTGGGTGGTAGAAAACTTTAGCGTTAAGCCCACCCTTTGTACCTTGTTGTGCAATAAAGAATTTTAATAAATAAATATTACTATGTCAGTTTTTGATTTAATATCTTTGTACTATTTAATATTGTTAATTACTAAAGAGACAGTACTCTTACAAAGTACGCAATCAATTAAAAAGTTTTCATTTTCATAAAATTTGTCGCCTCTCTGAATAAATAATTTTAATTGTTATTTTTGACATTAATTTCATTGGCACAATTGATTTTAAATTATTATTACATTTGTTTTTTTATAATATTGTAATTAGTTTGGTAGTTAGGTGTAATGGAGGTGGGCATGTGTACTAAAATTGTAATGAATTTAACTTCTAGATAAGGATCCACTTCATGGTTTATTTGATTCTGGTACCGAACTAATTTATGGTTTTGAATTTTGTTTCTTACGTGTACTTTCTTCAATATGCTGTTGTCACAAGGCACAAATACACTCTAGGAAATGAAGTTATTCACCTATTTAACTAAACTATCTGTCAGAAATATATATATATATATATATATATATATATATATATATATATATATATATATGTATATGTCTGATGCTTTTAAGTTTTCAAAGGAAAGCAATAGCTTTTAGTAGTTTTTCGGTTCAAAGAGAAATGTATTTTGTATCTGTTCTGTGTTCGCGCAGACAGTTAGATAGACTCTTGGTATTTCCGATTCATTTTATTTGTATTCAAAAAGCGAAATTGGAACATCTGGTTCCGTATCTCGGATTTAGAATACCAATAGCAGATATAAAATATTAAAGCGATGCAAATGAAGTCCTTTGGCAGACGGTTCTTGTTGCTTTTTTATGCTAAACATTATTTTGATAGACAGAAGGGAAACAGATGGCGAAGTCGGAGAAATTACGTATCAGACTATTTCACCTACAGGTCCTTTTGTCTTAATTACTTAATCACAATATTTTGTGGGAGAGTTGTTTTGAGAAGCACTATTACAAATAAGCCTAATTATTGAAGTAAATGTGCTAAAAAAATCCATTTTTAGTACATACCCTTTGCTTTGATTTAGTATTAATTTAAAAGTAATTTTATTATATTTCTGTACTTTAAATCCACAAATTACTAAAATCTTTTACTTACTTTATTAATAAATAGTCTAACATTGTTTTGAAATAACAACCAGATGAAATTATTTAAAATAAACGGGTTATTTCGGTCGGAGTGTTTTAGACACGTCGGCGCCAGAAGTTGGGTCGGCTTCAGTGAAGGAGAAAAATTATTTGCTACAAAGTTTGGATGGATCGATGCCTTCAGATTACTGGAATTCGGGCACTCATTTTATCTTTATGACAAAAATGGTATATTAAATAAAAAAAAGAGATTACTTTTCATATATATATGTATAATTATATTTTAATTTATTTGTATGTTTAAATTATCCATAAGCATGTTAAAACACGTTAAGCTTTTCGTGTAGCGTGGCGCTATATTGATTTATTTATAACATATTATACAATTATACATTTTTATAAAAAGATTTATATATAAACTTTAATATGGCAATTTGCAAAATAACTTTTTAAAACAAAAAGCTGAGATGAAAGAGTTTTTATTAAGCAATCTGTAAATGACGGTCGAAAATGGAAAAGCCCACTTCTAAAGGTTGTTAGCTCTGTAGCACCGGATTCCGGGTCTCACCGTTCCCTTTAATTTGTTCCCGAACCTTCATCAGTTTTGAGAGGTTCCCTTCCATATTTAATATTCACTCATTTTCTAAACGGGAATAACATTTCACAATGCATACGGTAAGGCTGAGGCATGGAATCAATAATATATGAATACCTGAAAGTTATATTTAGGATAAGAAAATTATTTACTATTTTTGCCCAAAGAGGTGCAAGTTATGGTGATTTTTCATTTAGTATTCTATATAAAAGTATTCTCACAATCAATGTAATCTCTGTTTCTAGATGATAAACTCTGTTATACATATCACAAAACAAAGAGCAGTCAAACAAAATGAAATTTACTTCAGCCATGTACATATAACATTAAAACAGATAATATTGTGGTATGCTAAAAACTTTACAAACAGATTAAATAACATATCAGCAAACGGAGGGAACTAAAAGAAAGAGATATAAATATAACGTAAAAGGAGACAGCAATAACTTCCAGTGTATCGATACGTGATAAAGGTTAAACAATGTTCTCTAAATAGCACAAGTAACACGGGTTGAGCTAAAAATAGAACGTAGGGCAAGGTCATTGACCCGCGGGAGATATCCTGATTATTCTCAGAGGATTCACGGCTTAGAACCCTCCTTGTAAGTGTCACTCCCGCGTGTCGTAAAGTTGACAGTTTGTAGCTATTTGCTCAATTGTACGGAGGAATGAGGAAGATGTAGTTAAAAAAGGAAACCACACTATTAGTTTTATTATTTCTTTAAATTCTTGACATAACGAATAGTATTTTAATATTTATGTTAGTTTAAAAATAATACTGGTAATTCCATTAACACCAATGCAAAGTTAAAATGGGAATAATGATATTTACTATTTGTATTATTTACTTCAATAAACATCAAAACGTCTAATTTAATTATATCAATTTTTTTTAACGGATTACAGTGAAAGTTAGAGCATTGAAAGCAATTTTATCACTGCGTATTGTTTCTGGTGGCTGGTATTAAGTTTGACTTCTTCATACAAAGTGATATTCACCAATCGTCGTGTCAGCTCGAGTTTCGATTTAATATTCTCCTCACAAATTAATCTGGAAGGGACGTAATCTTCAGCGTCCTTAAGGAAAGTAATTTTTAAGAGGCGAAAATGAATTGCTGAGTAATGAGAGCTGTTTAAGCTGTTTGTACTTAGAACGAGTAGATTATGTACAGACTTTATATAAATAATATTAATTATTATTTACCTTCTACAAAAATCTACATATTACGTACACACTTGTAGTATAAAATTTTCTATATAGCATTTTACAAACATTAAAATAACATTTGAGACATTCAATGTGTATTATTTTATGACATTATTGTTAAAGTTACTGAGGGTCATGTTCATAACAACGTCCAACCCTGTCATATCTCAGTTTCATTCTCCTAATGTTTAATTGTTTATGGCATTTCCGAACAAACGTAGATTAGTGAAAGAGATGAATGGTGGATCACAGCGGACAGGTTCGGTTAATGGCTGCACCATTTTGTTTTCGGCTCCAAGATTAATTTGACGCTCAACTCTTTTTAATTATGCAGGCTTTATACTGCGAGTATCACCGCTTTAATTTAGCTATTATCTTTTAAATTATTAGTAATTTACATATTACATATATTTTTGTAATTTAAACATTATTCTGTATTAATAATAATAATTTACTATAATTGTAATTAAAAGATTTATATACAATTATTTTTAAAGATTTGACCTACATATATTGATTATATATTTTTATTTTATACCAACATTTTAAATGCTTTGATGCAATCGTGCACAAAGTAAAACGAAATGCAGATGTCTGGACACACAACCAACATACATTAGACAACGCCATATTAGAGTTATATCTGTAAGATAGTTTTATTTAAATATATTAATATATTATACTATTTCATGATAATTTTAAGAATGATTTTAGTTTACATATTAAATAGAACATTGGATTTTTTTCATATGAAATAAAATTCTATAACAAAACATGTAGGGGAAGAGGAGGCAGAGTGGGGTACTTAATGTTTAAACATTTATAAAAACAAATAATGTGATTAAATTAAAGGTGTTAACTTTAAATCATAGCCTAATTCATTTCGAATGACTATGGAGACATTTATGTTGATAACATAATTAATCTAAGAGATGTGAACACTTAAATAAATAATGGCATTTGACCCACTATGCCCCGTGCATAGGGGTAAAGTGGGGTTGCCTATGGGGCATTGTGGGGTGGTCATAACGAAACACAATTTCCAAACTAAATAGTTTTATTTTTTCTTTTTTCATTCTTCACCGCCATTATTTGTTCTGTAGTCTGTTTGTCTGGACCATCCACGAACAACCAGGTTGTGGAGAAGGCTGCCTAGGAGGAGTTTGCATATTCATATCCAATTGTGTTATTTTTGCAATGGTTGTGTAATGTTACGAGTCAAAATTGTACAGCTTGTTTCATAGCTTGCATAGACCAGGAATGTTGTTCAGTTTTCCTCTTATATGTGCGCACCATATTAGCTAAAAACGTAAAAAAAAATATTACTAGTTAGAAGTCTTTAAAACGGGGCAAAGTGGGGCTTTTGTGTGAGTACCCCGCTTTGCCCCACCGGCTTGGCCAAAATTAAAGAGAAACTGATGCCATCTTACCTTTCATTCAATCACCGTGTGCTTTTTGATTAAAAAATCAGCAGAGAATTTGATTCCTAATAAACTATAACACACTACAGTACATAAATACGTTTTAGAAAGAATTGATATTTAATTTCACTAAAAATTTTAAGAAAAACACTAGTTTTCATATTTTTGTTTATATCACACGAACACTTGCCGAAAGGGCGTAGCTAGCTTACGAATGTCCCATGCTGTCTAAAGATCAATCATAGCGACGCATCTGACAGTTCGTACAGCGTTTACTTCAAGCTATGTACAGCGCGCCCCGCTTTGCCCCGTGGCCCCGCTATGCCCCACCTTTCCCTACTCATGCGTAACAAAACTGCAATGGTCTGAATGCTACTCGGAGGAAGGGATTAAAAAGAAACATTAAGGTTTTGTTCCCTGAGGGCTGTCCAGAGTGTAACTGTTAATATCATCCTCGTATAAAATTGCATAGTACTTGTGAGATGCTGAATATTATAAAAAAGGCGTAAATATCTTGGATATTACACTGACTTTTAAATTTAAATCCAGTAAATATTTCTTTATCTAATTGCCTTCTCTTCAGTGGCAATGGCATATGATTTAATGTCTTTATAAACTTAACATTAATGTATCAACCTGTCTTGCGTTTTGTTCGTCAAAATCTTTTATTGTTATTTCTGTTAAAAGTTTTACTTTATTTCTAGACCCAAAAGCGGTTAAAGTTATACAACATATGATTTAATAAGTGGTATTTTGGAGTTCACAAGAAAGATGATTCTTTTGTAATATGCATATTATGTATCAGATTCTACAATATTATGAAGATATTTAAGTTTGTCTTGACTTCAAAGCATCAAAGTATTGCTGTAGAAAGTTGATAATTATAAATTTTTAGCACGGTGAGCCGTTTGTGTGTTGTTCTCTTGTATTGTTTATTATAGAATGGTAGAATGATTTTTCATTGAAAAATCTTTTATAATGAGAGCTATTGAAACCAAAGTGAATATTAATGATAGTAATAGATGAAAATTTTTATATTTTTCTTATAAACTACTGTAATTAAAATTAAAGTTCATTGAAGGATAGTGTAACCTTGGTGTAGCGGTTTTTGTGTCATTCATATTATCGCAATACTATAAGTACAAGTTTTATTAATATAAGAAGACCAAGAAAGGAAAACAGAAGAACTAGGTATTACGGTATGAAAAAATAGTTTGATATTCTCACCAATGACTGTTGTGAATCTTTTTTTAAGTCAAATATAATTACATTACATGGAGTTTACTATTTTAATATTACCCAATAAACAATTTATTTACCTGTTGAATTAATATTAAGTTAAAAAGCTATATAAGCGTCATCTAATTAAGTAAAAATCAACCTATACTATTGAAATTGAATAACATACATATATATTTGTATATGTTATAAAAGTTAAAAGATTTCCTTCTTTGTGGTCAAAACTGTCTTTTTAACAAGCTTTAGTTGGTAATCATTGTAACGATAATAACAAAAGATAATATCATTTAAATTTTCTTCCCTAAGTAACCTAGGAAACTTATTTTATTCACCTCTTTACAAAGCTTTTCAAACAAGATAAGACTCTTCACAGAATATGTAGGGACGAGTAGTGTTAGTTTATTTTAGGAGTTTTCATCTAGAATGACTAAAGTCGTAGATGACGAATAATCTAAATTTCTAGATAATCCATTTCAACTAATAAATTTATGTAACTGGATCGCGATATAAATTTAATGTCAGCGTGGTTTAAGGTTTGGTTACAATAATATATGGTTATATTGTGACGTGTCATTAATATTTTTGATAAATAATATTATTTTTATAAACTTTATATTCATTTGTCTAAAGAAACAATTATTCAATGTCTACTAGTCTTATTATTTAAAATATATTATTCAGTTAAGAGTATATATGGAGAACGTCTTTTTAATTTTGATATATATGTTGCTCACTTCTCTAAACTAATAAAAGCTACTATGAAATCATTTTATTTTATTCCAAACAAGTTTTATTTTCATTAAATAACATTAATTACTAAGAATAACGTATGTTAAACTTCTTTTAGCTAATGTAATATTAAATTCTTAATTAAGATTTATTTTAACTTATGAAATAATTATTTTGTATGGAACTAAGTTTTAGTTTAGAAGGTATGAAAAGTGACGCTAACGAGCAGCAGTGCTGGTAATGACTCGCGGCGCTACGATGGGCTTCTTGCGTACGGCTTGTTTTTCTTTAAATTAAATGAAACGGTAATGTGTTTCAATTATACATATTTTTATATATGAGAGAGATTAACGCAAATGCAAAGTAAACATGAAATTATGTGAGTTTTAATGAACTATGTTATCTTTTCTCTTTTTATTTATTATTTTAATATACACAAAGCATCAAATTTTTTGAAATAATATCGAAATTCAATTGGATTGAATTTTATCACTCTATTGTTTTCAATGTCTGGATTGTAGAAGGACTTCTCTTATATAAAATGATATTCACCAATCGTCGTGTCAGCTCGAGTTTCGATTTCATATTCTACTTAGAAATGAAATCTGGTAGGGACGTAAGTTTCAGCGTCCTTAAGAAAAGTGATTTTTTAGGAAAGGCGAAAATAAATTGCTGTGTAACGAAAAGTGTTTGAAGCTGTTGCACTTAGTACGAATAGATTATATACAGATATTATATAAATAATTTTTAATTATTGTTTTAAAAATATACATACCAAATAAAAACTTGTAGTATTCCATTTTCTATATTCTCTTTTACTAAAGATTAAACATTTAGTATGAAATATGAGGAATGACATTGAAGGCATTCAATCTTCAATGTCACTATTGGTATATCTTAATTTAATTCTACAAATGTTTAATAATAAAAAAAAAAGATTGTTTATGGCATTTCCAAATATACGTAGATTATTGAAAGTGATGAATGGTGGATCACAGCGGACAGGTTCGGTTAATGGCTGCACCATTTTGCTTTCGGCTCCAAGATTAATTTGACGCTCAACTCTTTTTAATTATGCAGGCTTTATTCTACGAGTCACCGTTTTTAATTTAGCTATTAGCTTTTATATCATTAGAAATTTACATATCACTCAAACTTTTACAATTAAAATTACACGTTTTTCTTTATTGTTAATAACATACTTTAGTTTTATTTAGAGGAAGTCCTTACTATGTTGATAAAACACAGATTTAAATAAAACTATCTTACAGATTTAATCAATATAGCTGATTGGTTACATCTTATTTTAATACAACATTTCATGTTCTTTGCAGCAACCGTGTTCACGATAAAACGAAATGACTCACGATAAAATGAAATCTGCAAATACTTGCGAAATTTAAAAAATATTAAACCAAATATTTATTTATGTTCATGAAAATTATTAGGTATATTTATGAAAAGATTGTAGTCGTACTGATAGTATTTATTAGAGTTTTTTTCAGGCAAAATAAAATGTTATAACAAAACATACATTCACATGTAACAAAACTCCAATGGTTGGAATTTTTCTTGGATGAAGGTATAAAAAAGCATCTCTAGAACATTAATGTTCTGTTCCCTAAGGGCAGGCAAGAGTGTATTGTTAATATCATCCTCGTATAAAGTTACATGACACTTGTAGCGTGCTGAATATTGTAACAAAACTTGAATATCTTGGATATTATACTGACTTTTAAATTAAATACTCATACTTTTCTATTTATTTTCCTTCTTTACTCTTCAGCGGCTTATTTTTGTTTACATGATTGAAATTTTTTTTTTTTCAAATTATAGAATGTATCCTTCAAAATCTTTTGTTTAATACTCAGGACAAGTGCTTGCGATGAGGAAGTCATATAAAACATGTCATCACTTTAATAATATTTAGTCTTTGGAGTCAAAAACATTTAGAATTCCTCATAATATTATACATGTAGAAAGATTTTTCATTGCAAAATTTTTATACCGAGAGGTAATGAAACAAAAGCGAATATTAATGACAGTGAAATTAAATTTTCTTTTATAAAAAAAGGTATTTTTCTTATTATTTATTAGAATTAAAATTCAACTTTATTGATTAACTTATGCATCATTGGACCTTTAACGTAGTAGTTTTTGTAGAATTTAGTGAGTTTAGAGTATGAAACTAAAAGTTAGATATTTTACATAAATATTATTTTAGCATGTAACTTATTTAAATTTAAAATAATTGTTGTCTTGAAAATAATTTAAAATAACTAAATAAAATTCCATGTAAATTTGAAATATTTAATAATCGCATATTTATTGTATCAAATTTAAATAAACTATTTGGCGTTTATTATTTTAATAGTATCCGATATACAATTTATCTACTAGTTAATAAGCTAAAAGCGTCATTTAAATATAACATATTTGTGTTCTCAAATAAAGTAAGTATTTAGTATAAAAGTTAAAAGATTTCCTTCATTATGATCAAAACTGTCTTCTCGATAGACGTTAGCTGGTAATTACTGAAAAGATAATATCAAAAGATAAAAACTGTCTGTAGAAGTAAAGAATATACTCGAGGTATAAAAAACAAAAAAGAAAATATAATTTATTTAATGGGAATAAACTTCCGCCACATTTAACTTTTCTTCCATTAGTACTAACCTAGAAAACTTATTTTATGGCGGACGTCTTTACGAAGCTTTTCAAACAAGATAAGACTCTTCAAAGAATACACAGGTATATGGATAATAGTCGATTAATTTTAATCTACAATGACAAAAGTCCTATTTGTCAAAAACCCTAGAGGGCAAAAGTTTTAGTGATAAAAGAAAACAATCCTAATATTAATATTAATTAATTAATTCCACGGTTACAAACTGTATATTCCTATTTATAGGATAATGCTACTAATGTAACTGTTTTATGTTAAAATTTCTTAATTATTGCAATTTCTGTCCCATTTAATCGATTTGAACGTTTAAATTGATTAAGTGGATCGTGAATTTAATATCAGCGTCGTGGTTGTAGGTTTGATTTGGACAATCATTGGTTATATTTTGATGTGTCTCTAAAATTTTAATATACTTAATTTTATATTAATGTGTCCAAACAGACAATTATCCAATGCTTATTACAGTCTTAATATTTTGAATAGATTGTGCAGATAAGACTAAATATTGTTCGTGTATTCAAACTAATAAAAGGTATTAAAAATCATTTTATTTTATTCAAACAAGAACTAAGAATAACGATATTAAACTTCTTTTAGCTAATGTAATACTAAAATTCTTAATTAATATTTATTTCAACTTATGAAATAATTATTTTGTATGGAACTAAGTTTTATTTGAGAAGGTATGAAAAGTGACGCTAACGAGCAGCAGTGCTGGTAATGACCTGCGGCGCTACGATGGGCTTCTTGCGTACGATTTGTTTACATTATGAGACCAATTTAATTTAATGAAACCATAATATTTTTCAATTAAATATATTTTCATATAATAAAATGTGTATTTAAAGACTTTTTTTATTATTTTAGTTAGGTAGGTATACAACTATTACGTTTATGAAACGTCGGACTCTAGGTACTATTTCAAAGGATACGTTCATGAAAAACCCGTCAAGTTACTCCATGGATATACGTTTAACTTATTATTAATTTACAATTTGTTACAGTATTGACTCGTAGTAATAAAACTTTAGTTTGTTGTATGATTTTATAGTGTATGATATAGTATATTTATTCTTTAAATGTATGAAAACCATTATAAAGCTATCTAAATAAACTACGTCTTCAGAAAGTACGTTTTGCTATAAGAACCCGAGATAATTTCAATATTTTTTTTTATTATAAATAAATGACTAGTCAGATTCATAAGGCATATCAGTTAAGTCAAATGTAAAAACAAAAAATCTATTGTATAAGCACAAAGGCTTGAACGTACATATTTTGTGCTAATTATATTTAATTGTATCATGTTAAGTATAGTTTGTGATCAATCCCTTTAACAATAAAAAATAAACAGGATAGGAATATAAGCCTAGAAATGATAAAGATTAAACAATGTTCTCTGAATAGCACAAGCAGGTTGAGCTAAAAATAGAATGCTCGTAGGGCAAGGTCACTGACCCGCGAGAGATATCCTGATTATTCTCAGCGGATTCACGGCTTAGAACCCTCCTCGTAAGTGTCACTTCCGAGTGTGGTAAAGCTGACAGTTTGTTGCTATTGGCTCCATTGTAGAAAAGAATGAGGAAGATGTGGTTAAAAAGGAAACTATACTATTAGTTTGATTAATTCTTTAAACCTTGACATATATTGATAGTATTTTAATATTTATGTTACTAATTTGTTTATTAATATTCATTTAGAAGTGTAAAAACATTAATCATAAAAGAATTCCAAAGTTTAAAAATAGTAGGTACTGGTAATTCCATTAACGCTAATGTGAAGTAAATACGAAAATAATGATTTTTACTAATTGTATTCTTACATTTATTCAATACATATAAAAATAGGTAATTTTAATTTATAAATTAGGTAATTTAATTATATTATGCTTTTTAAATAAAAAATAACTGATAATAATCAGTCAAACTTTAGTCAAAGTTATACAAGTGAATGTAATTTTATCACTCTGTATTGTTTCCGATAAGTATGACTTTTTCATAAGTGATATTCACCAATCGTCGTGTCAACTCGAGTTTCGATTTAATAGTCTCCTCATAAATGAATCTGGAAGGGACGTAATCTTCAGCGTCCTTAAGGAAAGTAATTTTTACGAGAGGCGAAAATGAATTGCTGAGTAATGAGAGTTGTTTAAGCTGTGTGCACTTAGAACGAGTGGATTACGTACGGACATTATGTAAATAATTAAAATTATTAATATTAAACTTCTACAAAAATTTATGTATTATTTACAAACTTGTAGTATTGGTTTTTCTATATCGTAACTTACAAACGGTAAAATTTTATTTATTTTTTTATATAAAATTTGAGGCATTCAATGTGTATTATCTTATGACATTATTGTTAAAGTTATTGAGGGTCATGGTCCTTTCTCAGTTTAATTCTCAAAATCTCTATTCATAAAAGTATGTTTGTTTATGGTATTGCCGAACAAAAGCAGATTATTGAAAGTGGTGGATGGAGCATCACTGAGCGGACAGGTTCGGTTGATGGCTGCACCATTTTGTTTTCGACTCCAAGATTAATTTGACGCCCAGCCCTTTTTAATCCGGAAATACCGCCAAAGTGAGTTTGTTCCACATTTTAGTAGTATGTGGAAGAAAGGTCTTTGAAAACAGCACAGTATAGGTTCGCCTCGCCTCCAGTTGGTACGGATGCTATGCGGTGATGAAATTCGGACATAAGATCAAATAGTTCTTTGGAACACTCCTCGTTATAAATGCGATAGAAAAAGCACAAAGTAGCCATGTGTCTATATTATGTCAGAGAGTCCAGCCGTTCACAGAGCACCGGGTCCCAAATGATTCGAATGGTTCTCCGTTGTACGCAGTCAAAAGGTAAGCTGATAATGGGGTGATTCGGACAATATATGAGAACAGTACTCTATTTGTGGCCGTACTTGCGCCTTAAAGAGCGCAAGTCTTTGGATAGGCTTGAAATACTGCCTCGTCCTATTGATTACTCCCAATTTTGTCGAGGCCAACTTGGCTTTGCTCTCCATATGACCACGAAACCGACAGGCGCTCTAAATTCGAGACCCAGTGTTTCGATACTTGGCAAGTCATTAATTAAGAAGAGTATTCTTGAAGAACCGAGATACGACAAATGGTTTTTTTTTGTGTTAAACGCTCAAACTTGTGTCTTTTGGGGATTAAACAGAACGAGGTTCAGTTCACCCCATTCTGAAACCATTCCCAGAGAGGTCTCTATAAAAGAGACAAGTTTCTTTCGGTACTCGTCCACGTTTAGCCTAGAGGGCCCTACACGGCCGGAATATACCGTATCTTCAGTATTGTTCGCATAATAATTTATGTTGGAAATATTCAACATATCATTGGTAGGAAGGTAGCTTCGAAACAAACCCCTTATGCCATACACAATCGAAGGCTATCGCCATAGCCAGACCAACTACTAGACCTTTTTCCTTTAGCATGTATTAATAACATTATAGTATGATTGTAATTATTTGAAACCAATTTTATGTTTGTTTGTTTGGGTTATCCTAAAATATTTTAATAAAATAATGTTACAGATTCTACATATATTGGTTATATTTTACTTTTCATTCGACGTTTCAAAGGCTTTGATGCAATCGTGTTCAAAGTAAACCGAAATGTAGATGTTTGGACATATAACCGACATACCAGAATTATATCTGTAAGATAGTTTTAATTAAATATATTACTCCCGAAAATTTTAGGAAACATTATCTTACTGGTAGATTTGGTAGGTTCATGACAATTTTTTTACTTTAATTACGCATTAGACTTAGGAATCTCCAAACTATGGTTATTTTTTCAAAACATTAAGGACAACAAACTCCATGGATATTCTATTAATTTATTACCTAGATGAAAACCCGACTTTACTAGGGTGAAATGTGAGTCTTATAAACATACGCACTTCTTATTAAAATTAAATTTGAAATTTAATTTGACGACTAAATTTATTCAATCAGTCAATAAAAACTCATGTACAAACTGAGAACATTAAATCGTCAATGACCCTGACTCACAGGGATGTGTTCATAGAAAATATGGCGATACTGTGCCGGACCGGACGTAACTGTGACTTCAGTGATACGTGTGAGTCGGCCTTGACCAACTCAAGATGGCATCCGGTGTCAGTAACGCTTCGCTAGAATGGCCAATGTGGTGACTGCGATTTGTCAGCACCATTTGAATTTAACAATACTATCTACGATCAAAATTTTTCGGATATATAATATATAATTCGAAATCATTATTTCTTATGTTTTATTATTCCGGTAAGGTTCCAATCGAGTCTATTGATATCATCCCATATATATCCATATCCCTTGATTATTAATAGAGCTTTACAATGTTTTATAATATAAAAGGAGAAAGTAATAATTTCTAGTTTAACAATACTTGATAAAGTTAAAAAAAAATCTCTTTAAATAGCACAAACAGATTGAGCTAAAAATAGAACGCTTGTAGGGCAAGGTCACTGACCCGCGGGAGATATCCTGATTATTCTCAGCGGATTCACGGCTTAGAACCCTCCTCGTAAGTGTCACTCCCGCGTGTCGTAAATTTGACAGTTTGTAGCTATTTGGTCAATTGTAAGAAAGAGTAAGTATTAAGTCTAAAAAAGGAAAATATACTATTAATTTTATTAATTTCTAAATATACTGATATAAATAGATACGTATAGAAATTAATATTTACATTACTAAATTATTTAATAATATTCATTTGGAAGATTAAATAAATTAATCATGAAAGTTTTTCAACGTTTAAAAATAACACTATACATTTCATTAACATCAATGGAAGGTATATATATATATATATATATATATATAGGGTATGCAACATGACTTTCAGTAAAGCAAACAGATATTCGCTCTACTATTTGTATTTATTATATCAATAAATATAATAACATTGAATTTAATATATATTTTTTGTCGAAGTTATACAATTCAATAGAATTTTATCATTCTATTGTTTTCAATGGCTGGCATTAAATTTGACTTCTTCATACAAAGTGATATTCACCAATCGTCGTGTCAGCTCGAGTTTCGATTTAATATTCTCCTCTCAAATGAATCTGGAAGGGACGTAATCTTCAGCTTCCTTAAGGAAAGTAATTTTTACGAGAGGCGAAAATGAATTGCTGAGTAATGAGAGTTGCTTAAGCTGTTTGCACTTAGAACGAGTAGATTATGTACAGACACTATATAAACAATTTTAATTTTTATTAACCTTCTTCAAAAATGTACGTATTATGTACAAACTTGAAGTATTGTATTTTGCTATATTGTGTTTTACAAAATATAAAACTTATCTATTCTGTTAAATAATATTAAATATAAAATTGAAGGCATTCAGTGTCTATTATTGCATTGTTTTAAATATACTAAAAGGTCGTCAACGGTCAACGTCGTATTAACGTCCAATTCTGTCTTTCTCAATTAAATTTTCCAAATCTCTAATGTTAAATGTAAGATTGTGTAATGAGTTTCCGAACAAACGCAGATTGAAAGTGATGGATCACTGAGTGGCCGGGTTCGGTTAATGGCTGCACCATTCTGTTTTCAGATAAGATTAATTTGACGCTCAACTCTTTTTAATTATGCAAGCCTTATACTACGAGTGTAGTATTTTAATTTAGCTATTAACTTACATTATTAGAAATACATAAATTTAAATTAAATTAAATGTTTTTTTTTATTTATAATAATTTACTATAATCGTAATTAATAGAAAACATTGTGAAATTCAGTAACTCAAAAGATTTGTATAAAACTATCTTACAGATTAAACTCGTGTATATTTGTTAGATTAAAATTTCTTTTCGCCGTTTCAAATGCTTTGCAGCAATAGTGTCCACGTTAAAACGAAATGAAGATGTCTGGACGGACTACCAAAATATGCCCGTTAAATTCATAAAATTGTTTTATTTAAATATGTACTACTCGCGAAAATCATAGCAAATATTAATCTAAAAGATATAATTGGTATGTTTATGAAAAGTATTTGATATCCAGATGAAAAGATTACATATATAGTGATAGTACTTATTAAATGGAGCATCTAATTTTTTCCATATAAAATAAAATTCTATACCAAAACCTGCGTTCAGGCGTAACAAAACTGCAATGGTCTGAATGCTGCTCGGTGGATAAAATAAAAAAGCATCTCCACAACATTCATGTTTTGTTCCCCGAGGGCAGTCAGGAGTGCACGGTTAATATCATCCTCTTACGAAATTACGTAGTAATTGCAGCGCACTGAATATTGTAACAAACACTTGAATCTTGGAAATGAAGTTGTGTTTTAAATTCAAATCTACTCAAAAATATTATTCTATCTACTTTTCTAATCTTAAGTGGATTATTATACTTAACATGATTTATTTTGTCAATGTTATGTCGATATAAAAACGTATAAAGGTATTTTTAAAAGAAAGAACGTTATTTCTAAAAGTTAAATTGATAAAAGCGAGTTACACAATATATGATTTAATAAGCGATACTGTGGAATGCACGAGGACGACGATCGTTCTTTTACATGCTGCTTGTAAGTAATATCCATATTATATAACAGAAACTACAATTCTATAAATATATTTATCTTTTTCTTGACTTAGTGCTTCTTGCTTCTACAGCAAAAATGTAGAAAGTTGATAATTATACGTTTTTCTGCACCGTCCCGTTTGTCTGTTTTGATTTCTTTTATAATAACACCTGTTAGAAAGATTTTTAATTGAAAAATGCTTTATACTGAGAGGTATTGAAACGAAAGTGAATATTAAAGACAGTAATAGATGAAAAATTTTGTATCATTCTTATAAACTACTGTAATTAAACCTCATTGAAGAATGGATGGATAGTGGAGCCTTGTAGTGGTTTGTGTCATCCATATTGTCGCATTAATATAAGTAGGTATCAAAAATAGTTTGATATTCTCACCAATGACTGTAAGAATATTTTTATTATATCAAATAAAAATAAACTATGTTTCGTTTATTATTTTAATAGTATCCGATAAACAATTTATCTACTTGTTGAATAAATATGATGTTTCTGTTCTCAAATAAAAACTAACTCATACTAGTTACATTAAATATAACTATTCGCATTCGCATACGGAATGTAAATAGAAAATTTTCTATTTGACTATACATATATACATATATATGTATGTTATAAAATCTAAAAGATTTCCTTTCCTATGATCAAAACTGTCTTCTCGATAAACGTTAGCTGGTAATTACTGAAATGATAATATAAAAAGATAAAAACTGTCTGTAGAAATAAAGAATATACTTGAGGTATAAAAAACACAAAGAAAATATAATTTATTTAATGGGAATAAACTTCCGCCACATTTAACTTTTCTTCCATTAGTACTAACCTAGAAAACTTATTTTATGGCGGACGTCTTTACGAAGCTTTTCAAACAAGATAAGACTCTTCAAAGAAGACGAAGGGATGAGTATAATAGTCGATTTATTTTAAGTGTTTTAATCTATAATGACAAAAGTCCTATGTGTCTAAAGTCGCAGATAACAGAAGTCTTAGACGAAAGAAGTCATATATGTCAGTCTTAGTCATAGAAGAACAGTCCTAATAGGATTGTTTTTTCTATGGTCAATATTGGCTACTAACTGTATATACCTATATTATATGATAATAGTTTTATAACATGTAATGTACACTCACCTGTCATTACATTCTGTCCTATTTACCTGGTGCATAATCGATTTCAAAGATTAAATTGATGTAAATGAATCAAGATATAAATTTAATATCGTGATTGTAGGTTTGATTTAAACAATAATACTGCGATGTGTTATAAATAATATTATTTTCCTAAACTTTATTTATAATATTATATATAATATAATATGTATTTGTTTATTTATAATAATATTTGTTTAAAAAAACAATTATTCAATGTCCACTACAATCATATTAATTAAAATTTAAGATTAAGTATACACAATGTAAAATTTTGTATATTTTTTTTATGTACTCGTATGTTGCTCATTTATCAAAAAGCAAAGTTACTCTGAAATCTTTATTTTTTAAAACGAGTCTTTTATTAAATAACATAAATTACTAAGAATAACGTTACACTTCTATTCGTTTAAGTAATACTAAGAATCCTAATTAAGGTTTATTTAAACTTATGAAATAATAGTTTTATATATGAAACCATTTATTATGTCTTTTTGTAATCACTGCACTAAGTTTTAGTTGTGAAGGTATGAAAAGTGACGCTAACGAGCAGCATTACTGGTAATGACCCGCGGCGCTGCGATGTGCTTCTTGCAAGCGACTTGTTTACCTTATGAGAGTAGTTTAATTTAATTTAATTACTCAGCTATATTTAGATAATCTATTCAAAGTTAAAGTTAACATTAATGATTTATAATTTGGTATATGGCATTCAGAGAAGAACCGAGAAGAAACTCCGTGGATACTCTATTAAGTTATAATCAATTTACAATTTTATTGCATTTCCTTTTACGTTTAAAACTTTAATTCATTACATATTAAAGTATTAAAATCATTACCTACTTGTTCCGACATGATTTGTCGGAATTATACAGCTTTCTTAACAAAACGTACTTATTCCTGAAGTACTTCTTACAACATAGCGTATCTTACACCGAATTATTTCTACGTATTTTGTCACAATTAAAAGTTTTGATAACAATCTTTTTTAATCAGCTTAGTAACTTTTTTAATGAATTATTTACGAAAATTCAAATGTAACCCAATTTGATTAACTACACAAAGTTTTACACATTATTTCGTAAAATAATTTAATTTTCTTTGTGAATTCGTATAACGTACTTCCTGAATCGTATTGAGACAGCGTTACACCCCTTTTTGAATATTAAACGAAAAAACTGCTTTATATAAACGATGGTTATATTCCGACAGGCTTTTGTTACATTAAATTAATTACGCTCGTTGAATAAATTTTGTATCTTGAGTACTTCAAAGGTTACATAGAAGAATATTATAATACTCGCAAAATATTAATATTAAGAAAATTTATAAAAAGAAATACGATTTTATATTTTGTTATCTTAAAATATTTTAAGATAATGCAAATAAGGTTAAACAGTTATCCGAATATTAATATTAACAAAATTTCTAAAACGGAATATTCGTTTATCATAGATAGGTTCTACGGTGATGTGGATTAAATCATGTATATACATATATATATTTAAATTGCATACATTTTGAAGGTCCTATAACGTTCTTATATTAAATAATGTAATGCTATAATGCTTTTAATGCTAAGTCGAGCTACTTCAAGTTGGTCATTGTTTATGGCGGTGCCGCTGAGTCGTGGCAGCCTGCCAACGACTCATCTTACCTACATTTCGTAGACGCTACAGATCCTAAGGACCTACGCAAACTGTTCCTTTGGTATGCATTTTGATAAGCACACATTTGAATTTACTTATAAGTATTATAGAATTTGTTATTTTCACACAAATATGACTCCCTCGTACATAAGTAAAGACTAAAGATGCTTTAGAAGGTACAACTAATTAATCTGTTACTTGGTGGGTAAAGGGTGGAGATTGATATTCATAACATAAAGTGTGCGAGTGTGTGTATGTGTGTGTGTGTGTGTGCATGTGTTTGTTTCTTTATCCGTAACATCATTAATTATATATAATTTACTGTTCATATGATGTCGTATACCATTACTACAAATACATACATAGATTCAAAATAATAATAAAAATCGTAATATATAAATAATACTTATATACATATACATTAAGATATATATTATTTAAATATTAAATAAAAGTTACAATTTGCGTGTAAGGTTGTTAATGTGTTCATCCCCTAATGCTCACTTCGACTGTACAATAGTTACTCAACTCGGTTTAATGTCTTTGTCTCCGTCTCCTTCGCCTCCTTCCACTGACAAAATAAATACGATAATAAACCGAGGGGTTCCATAATATGCCGCTCCAAATAATATTAAGATAAACTTGAGCAAATAAATAACCTGTGTTTACGAGAAGTAGATAAACTAGAACTATTATTAAATAATGGGTAACTATTCAATTGATACATGTATATGTATTATTATAGTAAGTATAAAGTATTCTTACGAATACAGTATACAGTTTGTATAAATAGGTATTGATAACAAAATTTTAGACGCTCTTTACGACATGTTAATGGCGCAGTGTCGAAACAAAAAAAAGCTTGACCCAGATGGCTGAAGATGCCGAGGAGTTGGAACGTTACTTTCGTTTGCTATTTCCCCTCTTACTTACTCTCGTAATTCCTTTGGTGCCTTGATCTATAATAATATGATTATGTATCTTCATCATCAGAATATATACTGGTCGGGAACAAATCTTTTTTTCATTTTTTTCTTAAAATTGGTTAGTTATGTTAAGCTTTTAAGATGTAATAAATTGATATATAACGAACAATTCATCGATACGGTCATGATTCGAAAATGTTACCTCTTTGAAAGCTTCCCGTCGATTCGATGTTCGCTTAGCTATCGTGTCAGGGAATTTAGCGTTCCATTTATAATTATTGTTTTACTAATCTTTAGCTTTCTTAGAATTGTTAAACAATGTTTCTAAAAACATGGAAGTTACAATTGAAATTCTTTTTTACACATGTTTAGACATGTTAAGATTATTTTAATTTCAATTAAACTTATAATTATAATTAGATCGACACAAAGACCTGCAAAAAAACATTATTTCTAAAATTTATATAAAAACTTGAATTTACAAATTTCATTTTATCTAACTTATATAATTAACTCACTATATGTGTTAACCTAACGCTATAAGAGCGAAGAACCCATATGTCTGCAAAACGAATGTTAAATTTTATATGTAATGTTCATAAGATACAAGTAAGTGCATCAGCTATACTCCACTGACCTAGTCTAGAGCTAGTTGCCTCATGTCTTAATGTAAAGTAGGCTAAAGACGGATGTCAGTGCATTTTGATGTTAAACTATCTTGAGGCATAATTATAAATAATTATATACAGATGTTAAATGTTTTTAAATTTAAACTTTTTCCTTATTAAAAGAAGTTAGACAAAAGAACTTGTTCTTTTGTCGTTAAAAAATCGCAGTATTTTTTTTCTGATTGAATAAAAGTATTAAAAAAGAGACAATCATTATCACAAAGAGATAAATATATCCAAAAATAGTAGCACTATTTATGAAACAAAACTTTAATTAATGTGTTTCCTTTTTTATGAAACGCTCTCATCATACCAATTACATATTACTTGGAATATATTAATCTTACTTTAGATGCGCCAGTTTGTTAAAAGTTTGTATTATAAATACAAACAGAAAAGCATTTAATCCTGGACGTATTGTGATAAAGTTTCTGGTAAACTTCGAACACCATACCAGTGTTTTGCAATTTGTATATTCCCATTTGTTTTAGTATACAGTGTGCTAAGTTTAAAAAAGTATGTTGTTGGTAAGTTATGCTTATAGATTTATTTGTTTGAAATATAATGAAACTTTTATTCTTAAACATGTAATTTCTGGCTTGTTAATTTTTTTATATAAATAAAATTGATGTGTTGGTAATTCCACTTTAACAGTTTTTCACTAAATGCAAATGAAAGTAATTACGATGCCTACATTAAAAAAAAATCGTCTCTCTGTCTAATAATCTTTGTTTCGGCTGACGGCTGAACCTATTTTAACAGGACTATCATTGGCGGATAGCTGACGTTATAAAAAGTATTTAAGTCAACTTCTATTTAAAAAAAATATACCGAGCTAAAATCGTGGGCATTCCTAGTATATATGAGTATATAGTAGCTATAGTATATATAAATCAACAATTTTGATATAATGTTCAAACAATTTTTATCTTTTGAAAGTAATATAAGTAAAAGTATGTTTGATATAAATAAATAAAGAAAATAAACAAAAAATATAGATTAAATGATAGTGATAATAACTTAATATAATATTTAATTTAATTTAATTAAAACATTGTATTATATCACGTGTGTTTAACTTGTTGTTAATGTCCCAAATACTTAGCGTAATATCTTGTAATGTTTGTACATCACCTAGAGTAATAGCTCTCGCGTGTACGTCGCCGCTATCATTCAACCTGTAATCTGTTCACATTAACGTAAGTGGAACTTCGTGAGTCAGCTGTAATGCCACTTTATTTAGATTCCTTTATGCCAATAATGTTATATCGGTACTTAATAAAGTTTTTACTTCACTTCATTTACATAACAAAAGAAATTTAACAACAGTGATTTACAGAATTTTATCTTTATTTATTTATTTTAGATTCACGCTATATCCCTTGCAGGGTAGCCAGAGACAACGGAGCGCCAAACGCTACGGTCCCTGCATACCTCTTTTGCCTCGGCCACACACATCAACCTCTTCATACAGGCCCTCCGGGGGGTCCTCATACTTTTTACGTGACTTTCCTCCAGTATCATAGATACTGTGTTTTTTTCGAAGGTCACTCGAGGCTTCTCCCTGTCTCTCTTACCGCTCACTTTTCTTTTATAAATCATTTTTACCATTCTTTCATCACTCATTCGTTCGAAGTGCCCAAACCACCTGAGCACGTTCTTCTTCATATATATATATATATATATATATATATATATATATATATATGAGTCTATATAAAGAGTGTTGTGTATTTTACATTACGAATGTTTCGGAAGTAGCCCGCCAGTGTCGAAACCGGAGCGTAGGTATTATCAGATTGTCAAGTTTCGGATTGACATTAATCAAAGGGAATGGATGTCGATTCAAGATGACCTCGGCGATTAATTGCCAAATCGAAGTCTATAATCTCCTTACGCTAGCAATTATTCCACTTTATCCGATATTCAACATGTTGCGATAAAATTAATTATTGCTAACGTTCTGTCTTGCTTAAATTAAAATATCAAATGATGTTGACGCAAGCTGTACTTTGACTTGTTTGACGTCGCACCTCAAAGGCAATGTAATATGTTACAAATATTATCAACATTTTATAAATGTGGATTGCAGTAATCCATGTTAGAAATGGGATTATTAACATTCTATATTAGTAGTAGTGATAGTAGTGATCACACTTTTAAGTTTCTAGTATAATAATAATAGTTTCTAATATAGTAATAATGAATAGAAAATATTAAATGAATAAAATCATCCGTCTTCAATACTCGCCGCGATAATAATCATTTTAATGACATGTTTATGATCACTTTTAAAAACTCGACATTTTCACATTTACTGGCAATAAATACTAAATCAATAAAGGATTGCTTATTTACTAAGTAACCCTTAAAATATGGGACTTATATAATTGAAGGATTAAAAAACAAGTGATTAATGCCGGATCATATGAAAATAACGAGTAAACTTAGTAAATATTTAATAATAATTTAATTTAATTATCTAATGAATAACATTTGTTAACACTAAACCTACCGACAATTCTTGTATACCTGTTCCTACCGCACGCCGTCAAATTGACCGGTAATTAAATGTTATTTTATTATGTAACGCAGGTAATAATGGAAATAACTAAAATCATGTAGTTTGATAACGATATTATAACGTTTAATAATGTGTAAGTTTTACAAAAGTTTAAGAACGGTCAATTTTACCGGTACTTGGTAGGTTTAGTGTTGAGTTATGTTAAATTTAACTACAAATATAACATTCATGTGGGTGGGTTGGTAGTGCGATATCGATTAATTATAATTATGGTCCGGTAACATTATGCTTATTAGATTATAGTAGGAAGTATGTTTTTTAATGTTAATTATCGTCATATTAAAGTAACAAATTCTTGAAATCAATTTATAATAAAACAGTATATTAGATTTAATTATGTAATTATAAAGTACAATTAGTATTATAATAATAAGTCGTTGAGAATGATAACTGTATCAGTAGAGCGGAGATTGAAGTGGTATTGAGAAGAGAATATCGTTCGGTGTCTCCGGGGAAATTATTGACTTTTCTATTACAACAAATTGCAATGGAACTTGCAATTGAATTTTGCCTTTGTTGCCATTTTCTTTTCTTTCTTCTATAGATTTGTTTTCGCTATTTGGCAAATAAAAAAAACAACACAATAAATATATTAAAAATATACAAATTTTATATATATATGTATATAACTTTTTACAATATGTAAACAGTAAAAAAATGGGAGATTATTGTTTACCATGTAAAATACTTTTACTCTTTGCATTTTCCTTAAAATTTACGACTTTAATCCATCGACAAAATACTATTTGACGACATGAGCTGAACAAATTTTACTTTATGGGTCATAAATAAAAAGGAAGCGGAGATGGGAAAAGTACTTTTTACGAAGATTCTATATTCTAAGAGAGGTTCTAGTTAATGAAAAAATATTGATTTTAAACATTTTCTCTTCGTATCAATTTTAATTTAATATAGAATGATTTTTTTTACTACCTGTGACCTCTAGGAACACGTTCAGTTGAGCGTTAGCTAGGTTACTAAAGCAGAGGTTTACCAGAGATCACAGGATCGATTTCCGTGTTTAATAATTTTTCATTCTATACTTTATAAAAATATAAAATATTGGAAGTGCAAGAGAATTAAGATTAAACTTGTAATAATAAAAAAAAAAATAAAAAACTTTGTAAATTATTTTTAAGTCGTTGATATTAAATTATTACATAAGATTAAAAGTAGTAAAAATATGTGAATTTCGAAATAAACTGAAACTTCATGTGAATGAAACTTGAAATAAATGTCAGGAAGACTGTTTCTGATGAAACATGTTTTTGCGAGTCTGTCCCGCGGGCATATATTTTAATATTTCTCGTACTTAGTGACGGTGCTGTAGTTTTTAAATATAATATTAGTTAAACGAAATTATAATTAAAGTGAAGATACGCTAAAATTTACACAATCAAGACAGACATTGAATCCTTCATTAGTCTTCTTTCCACTTTCTCAACTATTATATTATAAAAAAATAATTTAAAATAGCACTAAATTATAGGCATTTCGAACATTTTGATAAGGAGCAGCTTTGAGATCGAATAAATATGAGTTGATACATTTTAATTCTATATTATTGTAATTAAACAAAATAATAATATACATAATATAATAATAAAAAATATGCTCAACTTTTACTCAAGGTAGTGCGTTTTAAGCTTTTAATAATAGTAGCACAGTAAAAATATTAGAACAATTGTCAGGTTAGTTCGATAAGAGCGGTGTGATTAGGAGTCATTTCAGTCAGCACACGACATGGAGTCACGACACCGGCTATATCATGTGATTCTTTTGTTTGCTTTGTTACCGGACAAGTACTAATGTTTGCTCTGAAACGTTATACCACAATTACGGGATGTCATAGTAAATATTTGTCATCCTTCCTCAAAAGCCACCGCCAATAGACCCCTACTATAACAGAGTAAAATTCTGAAACATATGTCTTTAAATGAATATAACTTTATATTAACAAAGTTTTAGCCCATTTGAGATCTATTTTTAAAATAAATTTCTTTTTCTTTTGGACGTAAGTTAATTTTATCTTCCGTTTTCAAAAGTATAAAGTCAACACAAAAAGTAATAACGTACCTACTTTGTGTAAAAAAAACTTCAAATTGATTCTATAACAGTTTTCATTTATTAAAAATATTATGTATTGCTGCAAACCATGGTGTCCGTATTCCTTTTAAGCTGTCACAATATTCAATGTTAAAAACATTTTTTAATGCAACGACCACTTTAAGTCCGTAAATGGATTTAAAAGTGTATTGCGATTTGTCACGGACTGACTTAACCGGTTTTTCCAGAAAAAAATATAATATTTCCTTCCGTAATAAATTACGAGGGGAAATATAAACATACTTCGTCAACCAAATCATAAAACCATCAATTTATAACCTGAGGTAACGCTCTTAATCTATTTTATTTCTATTTTTCTATTTTATTTGACTCATAGTTACACGTCACCAGTATCGTCGAATCCGATAAATATTATAATATATTAACAGTTTGTTATTAATTCAAGTTTTAAATTACAAAATTATATATATAAAGAAATATAACAAAATATCTTTTTTGTCAATACCTATGTTAAAAATTGGAAAGGAAAATATTTAAAAAATGTTTAGGACAGAGTGGAGTGACTGACAAGTTGCAACTGTACCGTTCAGAAACAACTAGTTTCCTGTAAATTTTGAAACGATTCAACAAATTTCGAGCGCCGATGAATTTCCTGCGACTTGCTGTTAATTTCCGGAAAATGACGAAGCATTGAGTACCTACTTCCCGATAAGAATTGATTTTTACTCAAATTTAAAAAAAAAATAAATTTACTTTAAATTTTACCCTGTTTAGTAACATTCTTATTCCAGTCATGAAATCTGTTTAAAATAATCACTTATTAATATGTGTTATGTATAGAACGTTTTAAATTTGTGTATTAAAAAATAGAACATGTAAAAGTAACCTTCTTTGAAATATTTTCTTTATTTTTCTTGTTTGTACAATTAGTTATTAACGTACTAAGTTAAAATAGGTTTTATAAAGTACATATAATTTTTATGGACCGATAAAAAGTATATGAAAGTATAAAGTTTAATATTAATTGAAGAAAAATTCAAAAGGTAATATATCTTCTAAGTGGCACGAACTTTTAATAAATCATAAATAAAGTCTAGAGCTCCTTTGAAGGTGGGATCAGGCAGCTCTGTCTTTCACTAAATGAAGAGAGGAAACTAGCTTCTACCAACGAGTCTCCCCTTTCTGGGGGGGGTGGAATCCACCCTTATAGATTGAAGGCTTTCCGTGCTAAGACTTTACGTGCTCGGGTGTATATTTCTGCGCACGTTCAAGTTTATCCTCTTGAGGTTATAGCGGCATACTACTATATGCATTGCTTTAATGTTTCTTTAATGCATTCGTTACTGAAGAGGGGTTTATAAACTAGAATTACCATTGTTACTGTTTCGTGATCGTTCTTATTATCAGGTCTCTTCGTTGTATTGCCTACTTTCTTTTCAAGGATGATTGAATATTTAATAAGCTGAAACCATTTTGGCCTATCTATTTAACGAGATGTACGTGACTATACATAAATAAGTGTGCCGGTGAGCGTAGCGGAACCCAGTTTACGCTCTTATCTCTCGCGTGGCAGTTCTGCATGTCTTTTAATAATATCGTACGATTTATCTTAATTCAATCTTACCTTATCACTTACTCTTGCCATATTTTAAGTCTATTTTCATTTTTCTTATTCTTTGAAATATAATTTAGCTTCGTGGGCTTGATCAAGACTAAGTCGCTAAGAGTTTTTAGTATAACAATAAGAATTATTAATATTACAAATATTGATCTATTATAATAACAGTTATCATAAAATTTACATAATGTCCTTTATAATCTTTAAAAAAAATCAAATGTACAAATTGAACAAATACATCAATAAAATTTAAATATTAAAAAATCAATGGCCATTAAGTAAAAGTATAATTTAGTGTGAATTAGTAAATATTAAAGCGCTTCTAAAACGCTCTGACACTTATGAATGATGTAAGCGACCGCGTTTTGTTTACGTCGTTAAAGCACATTTAATGTTCATCCCTTGAGATATAAAAGTTTAAGTGAATTTTAGTTTACTTGGATATAACGGTTATTATTATGGCGTTATGTATAAAATTTATGGTTTAAAATTTTTGTTTATTTTAACGTAACAATTATATTGCTTGCGGTCAATAATATCAAAACTCTCTCCCGATAACTTAAAAGTTTTGTATAATTTTCTCATTCAATATATTTCTCTTTCTTTGTAAGTTAATAATATTTAAATTAAAATTTAAAGTAAAGTTTATTATTTAATTAATAATTAGAATAATATTAATAACAATATTACTTTTAGCTTTTATATTAACTTTTCTTTAATCCTTCTTCCCCGGCATACTGAAATATAAATTTTCTTTTCTATCTCGTATACATGACAGAACTCTTCTTTTTTCTACTAATTCACTCTTTACTCCTCTTCATCAGTCTGGCTCCTTGTCCAGTTCGTTCACATTAACTGCAGTTCAGCTTTGGAACTTATTACCCAGGTTTATTAAAAAAGCCTATTCACGTGACGTTTTTAAATGTCAAGTCAAAGAGCTTTTTTTAACGAATGTGAAATTTAAATCCTTCTTAGCGTTAAGCCCGCTTTTTTTACTTTGTATTTGTAAATATGAGCAATAGAGTAATAAATAAAATAATAATTAAATGAATTTCATTTAATAGCTAGTAACATTTTTGGCATTATCATGTTTGAGTGAAGACTTAACCATGGACAAATTCATGGGCATTTGAGTATTACAAGCCTCAAGACCGGTCAGAACAGCGAAACGGTTTAAAGAAACAAGGTTTTGTTTTACCATGAAATATCACCATAACCTACGACATTTTTTCTATCTTGTGTATATCTGGTTGCTTCCGTCATATCCACCAGTCATTAGAAACAGAACCTTACAAAGCTGAGGCTTATTAGATCATTTCAATGATGACTTGAACTACATATACACTTTGTTTAACAACAAATAAATAGTAGTCATAATTAAAATCTTCCTACAAAGCAAAACTTCATATTAAATATCACAAGAGCTGCTTGAAAATTACATTCACAAATTTTAAAAGAATCACGTTATTCCTGTATATGTTGAATATACACAACAAAATTAACAAAAAATGAGCTTACATTGAATATAAAATGAGTATATTCGGTTCAATACTTACTTTTGTTTTAAAAAAGATTTTCCCGAAATGTTAGTGAAAACCACATCAAAATCCGTTAATCCATCAAAAGCTTAAAAGTAAATAAACAAATGAAGCCACAGAGCGACTTGTATTATTGTCGTGTGTATATTCTTTATCCGTTTGATTTAATTCGACCAACAAATATTTAGTTTATTTTTGAGAAGAGAATAGAAGAGACGGGAATATTTTTTTGTCATAATATTTTTTAATGTAATATTTATTTTTAATAATGGTCTAGTTTTGTACATTTTGTGTATTTTTCTTAACAATTGTAGTATTTTTGTTTGTATCATATTACAATAATATTTTCTTTCATTGTATTTGTACCGTGAAGCCTCTGAGGGCGGTAATGCTGCCTAAGCCTGTTGCGCCCTGTTTTTATACAAGTCGCTAGTGTAATTTATATTATAAACCTCATTAACCGTCTTTTATTTTAATGATAAGCCTCCGTAATCCTAAATCTGATATATTTTGTTTAGACTGTGATATTATTTATAAAAAACTAAAGACTTTAATAAAATACAAATAACTATTTTTATGTTTTTACATTCGTTTAGTGAAAATAAAATTTAAGCAGAACATGGCTTTGTTACCTGCCGTGTAAATAAGCTTTATCATTACTCTAAATTCATGGTGCCGATAATTTGGCGGATTATTCTTATAAATAGGGTTAACGGTTGAATAACAATGAAGCATCCTCAGTACAATCCAACCACCATTTTAAAACAACCCAAATATATTTTGTATGATATCAAAACAAATAAGCCATAGTAGGTAATGCCAACTAGGTCAATACGTTTTAAAATGAGAGATATCCCTATAATTCAATGTCAGATGAAATAGCAGCCAAGTGGGTAAAATTTCGAAAGGGAATTATGGGTAACTGGTGCAAGGTTTATGGTTATGAAGCTAATAAAGTTAATAAAGATATTTTTATTTATTTTTTAAATAAATAAAATAAAGACGTATCAAAAGTGTGAAGCACTTGTCAATAATTTGCATACCTGTAAGTGATGGCTATGATTATCGAGACAGCGACACAAAGAGTCATATTTGCTTAGTTCTACTAGATACTTTTTGAATAGGCCTCTTAATATATTTCATGTGGGGTCATATGGACCCGTAATTTAATATATTGCTTAACAACACAATGGTTTCTAGTCTTTTAACCTTTTATTTGTAAAAATTGATGTAAAATGTATTTAGTAATTTTTTATTTATTTCTTTATTATCATACATGCCTGGGGATAGTGTTAAGTTGATGTGAAAAATAACTAAACTTAATCGAATTTAATAATAAATTTAACAATATTAACAAATATTTTATTCCTTTTTATTAATAAGTTCTTAAAGTATGTTCGTATTTTCAAATGTATTAACTAATTTAAGTTAAATGACTAGACCAAATAACAATAAAATAAATTCATTTGTCAGTGATTTTAGTTAGATATACTCATTGTGACTGAGAATGATTAATTGAAACATTAGATAAGAAATATTTTATTTTGAGAACCATCCATGGGATTTATAATATCAAGGATCCAAATATATCTATAAAGTCATCCCGGGATAAAGACCTTATTTGCGACTAGGCCTCGGCCATAATCCGCAGGGAGGCCGCACTCGAGCAGCACATTATCGCGGCATTATGCTGATGGAGAAGGGATCCACGGACTGACGTAAGAATAACTATTATTAGATATGAAGGTACGAACTCATAATTCCCTCGTTACTTACAGTACTCCCGCGTTAAGTAATTACAAATTCTAATATTCAGTATTATAAATTACAAAAACAAGTCAAGCTTATCATAAAAGATACTCACGTTTAGTTTTTTATAATTATATAATTAAATTTTGTTTATATCGTTTTCAATATCAAATATGAATTTTGATGTCATATAAAATAACTGATTCTAAGATAAAGGTTTAAAATATATACGCATTTATTAAATCCTTCACAAGATAATTTATAGTGTCATTTATACAAATACAGGAACTGTTTATAAAATATATTTGTGTTTAAATATATACGAGTTTTAGTTTACGGAAAACTGTTATTAACATATTGTATATAAGGAAAGCCTTTTGAATTGCCACTTATTTGAGCTCCTTGCGAATTTCGTGTATCGGAACAGCGACCCTGAAACATCCCATAAAGGGTAACGGACGAAAAAGTCATAAAATTTCAGTGAGCATTTAAAATTTATGTCATTAGCGAGAAGTTCATGTAATCTGGTTAGGATTTAACAGGTTTATACACTTTTATAAATATATTGTTGAGCGAAGCGAACGAAGTGAGCGGAGCGTTTTACTGGAGACTTTACATTCTTTGTCACGAATCGGCTCGAAAACAACTTGACAGAAAATTATGAAACTTTGCAATCAAAAGACACATATTAGGTGACGGTTTAAAAAAAAAATTGAAAAATGTTCTCAAAAATAGATTTTTTTTTTAATATCGTGTCAAGAAACTGATATCCCATTGAAGCAATGGGAAACGATGAGTCAATACACTGGGCTCGCTTCGCTCAATATGCAAACGGCTCCCGAGATTTCGCGAACGCAGCGAGTCGAAATTGAGGGTTTGTTGGCGCCCCTAGTATATTATTCGAGCGAAGAAAGTTTAAATATAATATTAAATTTATTAAGAATTATTTGAGTAGGTTTAACACAGTACGGCGTACAATGAACGGACGAGTGCCCACTCCACCCACTCAGAGCTCAGGTAAGCAAACGCTGAACGGCACTATGCATTTGATATTCACTGAAATGTACTGCAACTTTGATCCAGAGTAAACGCTCGTATTAAACGATATTATTCAATGGGTATATTATAATAATATTATTTATTGAGCGAAGCGAACGAAGTGAGCGGAGCGTTTTACTGGAGACTTTTTACATTCCTTGTTCCACGAATTGGCTCGAAAACTACTTGACAGAAAATTATGAAACTTTGCAATCAAAAAGACACATATAAGGTGACGGTTTTTTTAAAAAAATTGAAAAATGTTCTAAAAAAAAAAATTTTTTTTATATTATGTCAAAAAACTGATATCCCATTGAAGTCAATGTGAAACGATGGGTCAATACACTGGGCTCGCTTAGCTCAATATGCAAACGGCACCCAAGATTTTGCGAGCGCAGCGAGTCGAAATTGAGGGTTTGTTGGCGCCCCTAGTTTTATATGCATTATTGTTGGAGTCAGTGCTCTGTGATTATCTGGTAGGGAGAACTGACTAACCAGATGAGCACACACTGATTCCAACATATGGTCCTTCGAGTCGAATATGAACCAGCGACCTATGGTCAGTTCTCCCTACCAGATACGCACAGGGCACTGACTCCAAGAATTATATATTATAACCAATCTGATTACTATCTTACAATATGTCATTTTTGTTATATGTAAATATTAAATACAAAGCTTGCAGGTTCGAATCCTGCCCGTGTTGATAAGGTTTTCATATATTAATTTTACATACTATAAATTTTATTTTAAATTCAAATAGATTATGTAAGTAACATCACCTCGTATGTTTGTATTTTTTTATTTAAATGTGGTTTTGGAGATGTGTATGGATTTCAGTACTTTATTTTATTGTTATCTTAAACCGAGATATATTATTAAAGAAACGAGATTATTTTAAATGAAGACAAGACTATGCAGATAATATTTTCACTTCCAGAGTGACTCAAGTTTAATTTTCCACGGTAATAAATCGCTATTCGATCCGCCCTAAACTAAGGGCGGACCGAGATATATTAGGGTCCTTTGTAATTTACTGGAGACTAGTAGCAATCTTTTGTACGATAACTATTGAAATTATATCATATCCGATCTTTGTTTCAGAAACAGAGCTGCTGTTATGTTTTGATTATTTTTGAAAACACCATGATAGAGATAGATAGATATAGATATATAGATAGATAGATAGCCAGAGAGGTCAGCCAAATTTCAGTTTCATCGAAGTCGGATCATTGCCAGGAATATGTTTCGTTTTCATACACGATCCATTTTTCATTACGCACAGACGATTTTAAAAACCTTTATTTGTTTAAAATTGTAGAAGCGAGCGTTAATATAGACAATCTGATGTATTTAAGTCGCTCATGTAAATTTATTTTTGTTTTATATTTGTTTGGAGTATAAGTAAAAAATTAAAAATGAAAGCTTTAGCTTTCATTTTTTCATTTTTTCATTTCATTTACGTTCATCATAGTTCACTAGAAAATTCTAGTGAAATATAATAAATGTAATATGAGACAGTGCTTACCTTTATGTCCTAAAGAGTACTCAGCCTTTTTAAAATTTAAACTGAAAGTATTTTATAAATTTCAACCCACTCTTAAATTTGATTAGAGTTAATTTCTTATGTTATTACGCATTAAGTAAATGTTGAATAAATAATTAATAATATGTGATTTAATAAATAACTAGGATCCGCCAACCGAGCGCGGCGGGTGTTGAAATGAGCCTCTCTCCTTTCTTCTTTTCTTGATATCTTTTGAATGGCTAAACATTTTTTCAATCTGTTTTCGCTATAACATCCACGTTCGGCTCAAACATACATAAGAAAATTTGTAGCTAATCATCTCGTCGCATTCTGGAGACAACTAAACACAAAAAAGGTCTCCCAAACGGTTAAGAGCTTCGCTTACGCTCAGCTTAAAAATAATATAGAACAAATAAAATATTTAGTAAATTTAGTCCACCTGAAAGTGATTTTCGTCTAAACCTTAAGACAGACTGAAACTCCCGTCAAAACAGCTTTTACTTGTTGGCGAGCTTTCGCGGACGTGCAGTACTCGTAAATCATAGTTCTGCCAGGAACGTATGTGTACACACACATGCACCGGGTATCAATAATAAATATTTACGTTTGTTTTACTAACCCATCTGTTACCAACTCATTACTTGAACGTCTACGTTTACAATGAGTATATTAATACAACTATATAAATATTTTGTACTGTATTCTGTCTCTACATTTGATTGAATGAATTTAGTTATAAGCAATCGTTTTATGGTTATATTTTTTCTACTATTATTTTTTGTCTATATGTCTGTAACTCAAGAAACGCTCGAGCGGTCACCAAAATGTAATGACGCAAATGTTAGAAATCCCATAGAATTTTGGGCAAATAACAAAAAAAAAGAGTTCTTTATTTATAGAGAGAACGGGCAATGTGAGAAAAAACAGAAATTCGCCGATATAGTTGACTAGTATAAGACATATATACAAGATTTTATGGTTCGTAGGCTGTAGCCGTCGAAAGTAATCATTACGTACTAATCATGATACTAAGACTATTAAAGCTATGTATGGATCTGAAATTTTGATTGAAGGTACCTTTTACATATCGTAATTTCTTAAAATTATTATAGGCGTCGTAAAACTAAATTCCTTAAGGAATCACGAAGTTGAAATATTGTATGGTATATCCGTTTTTTGAAGTTAAAAACTAATCTTTTTAATATATAATTTTTTGATAAAACTTTTATTACATTATCGTAATATATATATCGGATACAAATGCCGACTGACGGAGAGGAGTGCGAAAATATCTGTTTATATAAAAATACTCTCAAGGACTACGGTTGTTTTTGTAGAATAATTGAGATATGATTTTCCAAACAAAACAACAGAGCTATTGAAAGTCCCATAGCTTTTCTAAATCACCCTCATGTATATTTCACGAGTCCGCAGAGGCATAACTTCATGCTGTAATAATATATTTGTTTTTATCGAAGGATATCAAAGGATGTATATCAAGTTACATGTACTCGTACTGTGGACCTGTATGATAATATTTGATTTTACGCTAATTTTTAAATCAGTTTTGATAACAGATAGTTATAACTATTTTTTTATTTAAATTATAATTATTCCTGTGCCTAAAATACGTATAAATATATAACGAATTTGACTCCTTACTTAAGATTATTGAAAAAAAAGTTATAATGATAAATAAGTCACATGATGGTAATGGACCGACAAAAAGCTTGATTTCTGAGGCTTTAAAAGGATAGAAAAGTTCCAATAAGGTTTTGCAGTCATTCCATCAGACCCTCGACTTGGATCACCGTCACTTAACCGATCGATATCTTATCAGGTATTCTGATGCAACTAGGTCGTTTCACCATCGGATTCCTAAAATAATTTAAAAGTTGTTTTGTTGACTGTTTCAAGTAGTTAATGTATGGGAATAAAATCAGCTATTTTTATAATTCAGCCTTCCAGTATAACCTTCACCGTATGTTCTGGCTTAAAGAAATGTAGAATATGAAAATCCAACAACAAAAGTTGCACTACTGTTTTTTTAGACAAACTTATCAAGTATTTTTTTTATATTAATTTTATCAATTACAGTTAATATTGATTATTAGTCCATAAATACACTTTTATTTTAAATAATAAAAGACACTTTTATAATACAATAGCGTAATTTATATTAATATTTAATATAAAAAATATAATCATAGAATAGGTATTCAAATCGCTTTTTTGAATCAATGATGTGTAAAGTATCGCCAGCTATCATAGCGTTTGTTATCACAGCCGTGCGTCGGGCGCGACTCGACTTCAAACTTCAAACTACTATTTGATATAGAATTCATGTACATAAATTATATGAAGCCTTGATGAAGATAATATTATTGTCTTTGTAACCCGTAGCTAACAGACTCGTAGCTGAGAACGCTCCCATCCTAGCGTGTTATCGCAGATTATAAAAAAAAACATTTAAGATATTTTATTTAAAGTATACAAAGAACTATAGAAATAAGACATCAAAGCCTTAACAAAACTGATCTAAATGTTTCTAGTGGGGTAATGATGTGATATATTTTACGATGACATGAAGCGTAGTCTTTTTATCTATAGACGTAATAAAATAGTAACGGGACTAAAATAACATGTTAAGTAAAGATAAAAAAATACTTTAGAAACTTTTGTCTATTTAGTTATTTGCACATCACTAATACTACTACTACTACAACTATATAATAGCTTATTATTTTATGTAACATATAAACATATAACGATTTATTTTATTGCGAGAGAATTTCTTACTTAAACTGGAAATAAAAAAATATTGTTTTGAGTTATAATATATTCGTAAATAAAGAAAATGTGGTTTTTGAAATGGAAATTATATAGATTAGATTATGACAAATTTTTTGTCACGATAGTTGATTTATAATAAAACTTCGGAATATTAAATAAAACGGAGTTCAGGAGTTTGTTTTTTGTTTGAATTGTTATTTCTGGGAGTACCTAAACAGAACAGAAAAGGCACAAGAAATAATCATAAAATTGTAATTCCTCAATTTAATCTGAGGGGATACACCATCGATTTCACAATAAACTTCTGTAGTCCATCACTCCTAACCTGCCGATAAAAGAACTAGCTCACATCAATGCGTTTATATGTCAAAGCTATCTCGACGACCGGGAGGCCTGGCAATAGTCACTCTACTGACGATTCTGAACATATGACTCTCGTAGCAAGTTACTAGATGTTTTATTTTAATAATTAACAATCATGGATATCCAACTAATATTAGATGTATATTACTGTGAGTACAGTCTTAATACTAAACCTACCGACAATTCTTGTATACCTGTTCCTACCGCACGCGGTCAAATTGAACGGTAATTAAAAGTTATTTTATTATATAACGCAGGTAATAATAGAAATAACTAAAAGTAAAGAGTGTAGAAAATATTATATGCATATTCTAAGAATTGTCATGTAGTTTTGTAACGATATTATAACGTTTAAAAATGTGTAAGTTTTACAACAGTTTAAGAACGGTCAATTTGACCGGTACTTGGTAGGTTTAGTGCTAATACTGAAACGAAAATATGTCATTTAATATATTTATATGTGAGAAGGGAACAGAAGTCGCAAAACTCATAATATATATATGTCTATATCTCATTTAAATTGCCCGAAACAGCAATAAAATTTAAGCACTTGTCTTCTTGTGACATTATTATTAACGACAACATTTAGCTGTAATGGTTTACTGTATTTGAATAGAATATCAATGATATATAATAATTTGTTTTCGATGTACTTTCAATCATAAATGATGAAAGTTTGCAATTACTTTGAAAGTCTCCGACGTTAAATATTAAACGTACAATAACGTTTACGTTCATGAATAAATCAGGCTGTAAAATTCCGTAAGAAACCGTAAAAGTTGTTCCTCGGAGGTGTTTCGACGGAAGTCCAAAATGGCGTCACAGGCTTGTTTACAGCTTCAATGTTAAATATTAAAAACATTTCGCAACCACACGACCAAGTGTGTTTGCGAATGAATTTTAAATACAGAAACAGTAATTAAAGTAATTTAACTCCTTTATATGAGTATGAGGAGATAATCAACTGCTTCGTGTTTGTTAATGATCAGATATATATTTCTATATATTTATGTATCAACATAGAATCTGATATTCTAGCTTTCACATTTTCTATAAAATATCAAATAACATCACTAATGTCAGTTACATGCGATATCTTTTCTATTTTCGATATTCTATGAATGAAAAAATGTTAAAGGAATATTATCCTAACGATCGATCTTTAATCTCTAAGTATAAAAAAATATATAAAACCTTTTTACAATACATTTCTAAGTAGCTACACAACCTGTTTTTAAAATAACACCTAGCTTACAATAGGGAGTGCTGAATGGAAAATTAAAAAGGCCAGGACCAGCAAGTCGAAGTAGTCTCTAACAGATAGAATTTTCTTACATAGCTGTGAGTGTCAGAAGTGCTGAGTTCGTAAGCGCCTACTTCACCATTTTTAAATTAGCCTGAACTTTTGTGAAATTCATATAAAGTGTTCAACTATTTGTATCTATGTGGATATTTTTTTCAGAATTCAACAAATTCGCTTTGTTTATCCTACACCGTATACTTTACGACTTAATATCTCAAGTTGACACGGACACTTCAAGGGAGATACTTACCGAAATCCGCTTTGAGTAACACAAGTAATTTATTACACCTGGAATGACCTCATAAAATTCAACAGAACAGAAAGATTTATTTGATCTTATAATTGTAATCGTGGGTTGCATGACTCTTATACAATCTAGATCTTTATGATTTGAATGACCTGAAATATAACAACACTTTATTATATAAATCTTGATTAAAGAATTTACATTTAATGAAATTTATATTATTGTAATTAATTATATTACTAGAAATGATATTATATATATTGTATATTATTTATATGTCGCAGATAAAAATTTTCTTTGTATTCTATTCCTAAGTATTGATACTATAAATCGAAATAACTCCCAAGTGTCCAGTATCGATCGAATCCTTAAAACCAAGTACTCCCGTAAGCCCCGATGAGCCAGAGGGCGCTTTGTTTGGTCATGTTGAATACGGTGCGGGTATTTAAATTCGGGTCAGGTGGTTGACACAATTTATAAGCCTATATGAAAATCGTTGCCTTTATGATAAAACAAAGATCATTATAGATAGTATTAATTTATTACGTCCGGCCAACATATCTATGGGTAATATTAAAATGTCAAAATGTTAATTTTCTTAAATCAGTTATAAGATAATAAGAGATAGGATGTTTATATATCTTATGTATTAATGGTAAATAATACATAGTATAAATCCATTTGTATTTTGTACGTATTGCTTAGATGTGATTCCTATTATAAGATTCCTTTTTCTGACATGCTCGGATCTCGGATAGATGGAGATTTGGTTCAATAAAAATCGTATATTTATTGAAAGGTAAAGTAGGCTTCATGGGCAGTCAGATGCTCTTCCCCGGAGGGTTTCAAGGGCGTCTTTTTAATCTTTATACTTCAGTTTCCTTTCCACGTCCTGAAACCGGGTCAGGGGGATTTAATGCATTTGTTAAACTTTACCAAAGTCTTCCGAAAGTAAAACTCTCCGAGTAGATAAAATTTTTGATGTGTTCATTTTGCATGTAATCAATGTAAAATATCTTTCTTTAACTTTTAAGAAATAAAATATATGGCTTAATTATACTATCTGTAACATTATTATATAAATATTTTTTTGTTTCTTACTGTAATAAGTAATATTAAATACAATAGTCTTTTTTAAAAAATTTAAATTGATACAATTTAATCATTATCATTTCACATTTTTTATCATATATTATGTATATAGCTTTAAACTATTTTGTAAAATGACACAGAGCCCGGACTATCCTAAAACTTTCCCCATTTCCATGCAAATGTATGTATATACCCGGCCGAAGTTATTGTTATTTAAAGTCGCCTAACGGCGCACTGAGCTAGCTTCAACCCAACTTACACATTTTCCGACCAATTTCCGTTCAACTCTTTTAAGTCAGGTTCAACGAAATATCGTTCAATATATTATTTTATGAAATTGTTATATAACATTTAGGAAAATAACTGTTATTCGCATTTAGCTCACGTACTGCAAAGTAATACTGCTATCGATGTTACCGGCGTGGAAACGTTCTCTCTATTTCGACATTCTTAACAAGGTACTTTGTGAGACGATTTGAGACTACAAAATAAGATAAAAAGGTTACCTGCAGCTCGTGCGTCTTTGCATGCGAGCACCATACTGTGCCTGACGTCGGGGTTGTCATCGGCAATGGTTTCCCCGACGGCAACAAATCGTTCGACGGCGCAGCAGACGGCGGCACCTACTCGCTGCACCGCTGCTCCCCCTGCAGCGGCCTCACCCCGCGTCGCCACCAGGCTACTAATCTACCCAACAATTCAAATATTATTTATCATTAAAAAACTGAAAACTATAGAATGTGAATAGTATTTAAAATTTAAGTTATTCAAATCAATGTATATAAATCAGATTCTGTATAATAAAACGTTAAAATCGTAAAACCTGCGCATTCCTATGAATATAAAAATGTTAATTATTAGTACAGCAAGTTCGCTAAGTCGCCCTCCCTCGACAACATCGACCACACGCAATTCTCGCAAACAAAATAAAAGTCATTATTTGATTTAATTTATGATGATTATTATGTTCTGTGACTTTTATTACATTTTTCTTCCAAGAAACGAGCTTAAGTTCAAAAGTTTTTGTATTAGAAACAATAAGTCACTAATAAATATTATAATTAGCAAATAAATAGATTCGTGCAAACTTCCGTTTGGAAAAAGTTCGTATGTTTGTTACTTTTTCACGTAAAAACTACAAACAGATTTTGATGAAACTTTACAGTAATATAGCTTATACATCATGATAATATATAATCCAAAGCCGAGGACAAAAGATAGTAATATTCTGAAGGTTATGCAGATCGTAGCTTTGTAGCTTCATAAATATACCATTGCCGTCTATGTTACGTTTAAACAGTTCAAGAAACGCTCTTGTATAACCTCTTAGGATTATTATAAATACGATAAATTAAATGCCTCGTATTAGTTTATTAAATCAAGATTACAACTCCTTTTTATTAATTACAGGTTGTTTTCAGTGATTTCTTCCTCACCATACTTCTCCTGGACTCGAGTGTTAAGCCTTTTATTCTTTTTAAAGTCCGTACATTCGAAATTATGAAATTAGTTTTATTTATCGAATTTTCTAGTAAAAGAGTCAATTTCTTAAAGTAAAAAAACATACTTTAGATGGAATTAGGTAATAAGCCACACTGCATTTAATCAAAATTTATCCAGTAGTTCGTTGTTTTCTGGAAATAAATTTTGCACTGTTTCGAAAAATTTAGTAAATTTTTTGAGTAAAAGATACATTTGTTAACCAGACAATAAACCGCAATCAATAAATCAATCATGTAGCCGCGTGATGTGAACACATGAAACAGTAAATGTTTTAAAAAATATTTCAGTATTCTTAAATATTTTAGTATTAAATTTTGTTACTATAAAAATACGAAAATATGTTCAATGTACATGCTCCCAATCTCGCGTTCTCGGGAAGATTTTATTCACTAACAGGAAAATGCAAAAATTGTATCTCATACATTCGGCGATTCAGATACATTTGAAGATAATTTATGTAATGAGAATATTGAATAATAATTGAACCTTACGTTGGTAATATTATTTTGATGAGTGCCTTTTCCAAAAAATGCTGAAATAATTATTAACAAAATTATACTGATAACATATTTCTTTACAAATTTACTCAAGTCTGCCTTCAATTTAAATTTTCTTTACATTAGATATTTGTTGCTGTATCAAAGCTTAAGTGGTAGTAGTTTCAAAATTAATTTATTAATAATTTATGAGTATTTTATGTTTTTTTAATATTATATTCAACATTATCACATTATTTATTTGTGAATATTCACAAGGTTATAAATTCTATATTAACTATAGTTAAGTTAAATACAATTTTGGTTTGTTACCCCGCGTCCCTGGTAATACCTACTACCCTCAGCAAGCAACTGGTTTGATTTCAGTTTTAATTTAATTAGTTCAAGAAGCATAACAAGTTTGGTAAAGAAGTAGGCTTACAGTTTGGTTCGTTAAATTTGTATGAAACCAACGTTATATATTCAATTATTTAATCCAAAACTGAAGTTCTTACCAACAGAATTAAATTTATTATTGATACTTCAATATATGTCGTTTTAACCACAAAACACCTGACTTCAATCCGGTGGTACAATCCACTTTATAGAAGAACTCTCTCTCTACTCGTACATGTGATACGGACGTTTTAATATTGTTTTATATTAAACATTTAAGTTAATATTCTCAAATCGCGCCTAGCTGTCGTGACAGGGCATGCGAAATATCGGGCCACGAAAGATTCACTTGATGATCGTTTTTCACGCAAACTTGTTGCTTTTTATAGAGAAAATAAGGTACAAATCATAGTTAAGACATTATCTTTTTCAAATTTCAAACGAATCGCGCGCCGTGCCCCTGACGTACCTGGGGCTCTCGGCACACGTACTCGTCGTCATCGGAGAGAGCGTCCATGTCTCGGCGGTGCGCGGAGGCCCGGGCGCGCACACAGGCACACGGCGTGGCGCCGCGCCGCTCTGCCCGACTCTGCCGCGGCACTGGCGGACGGACGGACGGGAGGATCGATCCGCCACCTCCGTTACCTCCGCCGCCCGCACGCACCCGCCCTCTGTCACTCCACGTGCTCACTTCTACTAAACCGATCTTATCTTTATCTTATATAAGAAAATCCTCCCGTTTTATCTACACTAAAACCACCGTTCGTTAAAGTGTATTGGATGGCTTTAAATCATTTTAGATTTAACTATCGTTTATTTACGGTTGTTTTAAATGTGGCGCGTACTTGCTAGTGTCCACTGCGACGGCGCCAAAGGCGTAAGCAACAGATGTCGTCTGGGCGGGAAATTCTGGCATCTGACGTAAGGCCGTAATCGAAAACGTCGCGGACTGACGATAGCACAGTACCGAAATAGAGTAACGACCGCTGAGAGTACGTAAAAGATGTGGATATCGTCAGCGCATTAATATTGCGTCAGAGAGTTACTTCAATATCTGTAGCGGTATTGTGGGGGAACGTCACGTTTGTGAAGGCGCAATACGGGCTGCAACAACTATATATCGACTAATGTAGAAATGCATGCGTTTGTAGCGTACCTGCTTGATGAGTGGGAGTAGCGTTTTCTCGATGGAGCGCGTTTTTATTTGAGAGAGATGTACCTCTAGGTCGGGCTGGCCGGCGGCCGCCATGGCTGCGAACGAACGCGACTGCGCGGGCGCCGGTCTGCCGTTGGCGCGCACGTGGCGCCCCCGTCCGCCGCCCGTACACCGTAAACGTATATATCACGTTTACCCATACTCTTGTGGGAATATAAAATCCGCCGGAGTATTTTGGTTTACTTTCGTTACGAGCGGCAATTATAAATACTTGTAAATTCATAATCTGTTTTGTTAACGTCAATTAGACCGCTAGTGGGCAGTACTCTATGTCGTACTTTAACAGAGATATTCAAACTTGGGTAATAATTAAAAACATGTTTTGTTTAACAATTTATTTATATCATCTTCACACTTATAGATTAATCATTGGCACATTATCACAAAATTTGTCAATGATGATATTATATAATAAATTTCGCAGATTAAGGAGATTGACTTAATAAATAGTACAAGCTAAATTCTAATTCTTGCATTTCATTAAATAAATTTTTCTTACTTATATATTAGGACAAGTAAAGATTAGGGACAAAGCAAAATAAATTGCCTTAGTATATTTATGTCTAATAAGATTTTTTTTAATAATATTCTATAATATATAGGACTTTGGTAATTGCTTAAAACTATACAATTTTAGGTGGTATTTAAATATATAAAACACGAGTCTAGCCTAACCAAGTATGATTCGGAAAATTAATATGAATTAATTATATTCTAATTTATTGTTATTATTAAAATGACACATTATAGTAATATAAATTATTTTGGAACATTATAGATAAGCACACAACAACACAGCGTGTAAGAGCATTAATAGTGTAAGGGCTAATTGTAATAGACACCCATACTTATTTGTGGACGTCTTTTGTTATAGAGCGCTTCTTTAGAACTGTTACTGTCCTGAGAGCTGTCCGACATCCAAGGACTTCTACCTGAAGACGTGCGGACTTTTCGCTTTCTCAAGCTTTCGGTGGGACCTAAAGTTGGTCGTAGTAACTGTTTGAATCTGAAGGGACCGTCGGTGTAATCGTCATCAGAACTGAAGACCGGCGTAGCGAGGATTTCAGGTGAATTACGGAGTATCTTCCGAAGATCGGATTCGGGGTCGCAGGCTGAGCTGTATACGGGCTTAGGTGGAAGTTCAGTTTTTTGTGTTTGCTTCACTAGTTGATTAATTTTGTTACTGAAAACGAAACATTGTGTATTAAATTTAACGTTTTTGTGTTAATATTTAATAACTAATGAGGTGACATGGATAAATGGGTTTGTTGTATGTTGGGTCAAATTGGTTGATATGGTTAACTTAAAGAAAGAAGAAGAAATATATACAAACGATGAATAATGAATAGCAGAAATCCTTATAAGAAAATTACCGTACCCATTATTTTGCCAACTTTGTGAAGCATGTGAAGTTATAGAAATTATTATTTTTAAGGCCAATATGTCAAAACATTGTTTTCTATGTTATCATACCTTACAAGACCACTACATTGCCTACTACAAGGAAGATTCGGCCAGTTTTTACTTGTTTCCAGTGGTTTTTCTTTATTGTAATCGGCTTCATTGTTGCTGGACCTGTAAATTAAACATATATTTTAAATCCAATATCTCAATACTTTGAGGTAACACTGACAATTCAACAATGTTTATGCTATCTATCAATCCTAATTACCTAATACTAGCAGAATATAATTTTTATTAAGAAAATATACTAAGCTTCATGTCAGATAGCTATACAATACTACAACAAACCTCAAGTTTTGATTATATATATCCTTTATTTGAAAAATTTGATCCCACGGCATCGTATCGCTCTCATAAAATTCCGGTGACGGGCTATCCGTTCATGGCGAGCATAAAAATGGCAATTTATTCTTAACTAAATATATTTAATAGAAATATATTACTTATGAGCTTTTCTATTTCTTAAGACTTTCAAGTATTTAAATTAATGTAGGCTTTTAAAAGTCATGGACAATGACGTCATTTATATAATAAATAATGAGATATTTTTAGACCCAACGTGTTCGTGTATAGAGAAATATTATGTGATCCATCTCTAGATAAACAATTTAATAATTTAAATTAATTTTGATTCAATTACCTTGAAAGTCGGCTTGCATTTTGTTCAATTTGGGATTGCTGTCCTTTTAGAATGGCAGGTACGATACTAAAACCTGGAGGAGGATGGTATTCCTCTGGAGGCTTTTTAACATCTTTCAGTCTAATCCCTGGCTTGTTACGGCGTAAGTTCTTATGAGCCTCTTGGTTTTGATTGTGGACCTGTGAAGAAGTTATTATCTACGCTTAGGTCCTGGATTTAGGTTTATATTAGTTTATTTATATCCTAACAGTATTTAAAAGCAAATCTTTTTGATTTTAATTGATTTTAGGTATCAAAAGTAATAATTACCCGCTCTGCAAAATGCTGTAACTGTGCTGCCCTCTCCTGCACCGAGTACTGCTGCGTGTGCTGGTGAGTGGGCGGCGCTGGGGCAGCGTGAGTCGGGGGCGGAGGCGCGGGCCGGCTCCTAGCCATGCGACGACGCGTGTTGTAACCCCGGAAATCTGGAGTCATGGCTGAATTTATAATATTTAAATTTCTATTTGTTTTATATATCTTATGGAATTAGCTTCGTTTAGCTAAAGTAGTGCTGTCACCAACGGACATATGCAAATGAAATTGCAAATTCTTGCATAACAATAAATTAATTAAGGTATTAAAATTAAAAAAAATCTTACGACTTTGTATGACGACCGCAGCTTTAGAATCAACATTTTCTTTATTACTTGAATTTCTATCACAGTCATCTGTATCTTCCGTGTTTATTCTTCTTAATACTTTGGCCAATATACCTTTGCTATTATTTGGAACACCTATAACGGCACATGAGTCATTTAGTTCTATCAATAGATAAGATTTTTAAATAAACATCAATCTTACTTTTCGTCAAATTACCTGCTTTTTGTTGCTTCCTTTGGTTTTCCTGTTCCTGTTGTCCTCTTTGAAATTCCCTCGCCAACTGCTTTTGTCTCTCCTGTAGTCTTTTCCTTGTTAACCAACCTCGCACATGTCGTTGTAATGTTAATACAGATATTGCCATCTGAGCCTTTAAACGTAAAAAGTTACGACGTGCTAGCCATCCTCGGACGCAGGCTTGTACCAGAACTACTTTCCTTATCTGTAACATACATGCGCATATATGCATACATTGTTTTATTAGGTGCCTGTTACACACTTACAAGTAACATTATAGATATATTTAGATGTACATACCTGTTCTTCATAAATTCTGGCCAGTACTTCAACATGATAGTACTTTAAAAATACTTTAGATTTCCCAAGTGCCCAACCGTCCATTTTTAACCGAAGTAAGAGAAGACGACAGGAGTCTCGATTTGGCTTAACTTGTTCATCGTAACTATAAGCCAAGAAGCCATATCTGGAAAATAAAATATAAAATATGTAAAAACGGTGAATATTTTTAGTATCTATTTCAATATCTTATATATTACAGTACCTTTTCATGAATTCCTCAAATGTTAGGCGATGAGAAAATCCATTTTGTCTTATCCTTATCGTCTCTAATACACCCGTATACCGTAATTGTTTAAGTATTTTAGCAGAATCAAAATGTTTTGGTGATCTGGAATCATTGGGCTTAAGACACCTTATAAATTGTGGAGTCCCACTGACCATCTTTTGAAGTAATTCCATTAATGAATAGCGGAAGTATGTCGACACAGTTTGCTGTGCCCTGGATTGTGAAGCAAGACCTCGACTGTTGAATCGATCCTTGAATACGAAAATAGAGACATAAGAATAATAATAATAATAACAATATATATATTAAAACTTTTAGTTGAATAAATGTTAAAATGAATTACCCTAACAATTCCTGTTGCGCTTTCTAAGCTCCTGGTATCCATTTCACCATGGAATGATGAAAACAAGTTACCAGTTTTTGTTATTGGACATTGAAATAAAAATCTTATGATATCATACTGGCTCTGTCTCATTAACTGAACTACTTCTGGTGGTAAGAAATTACGGTTTTTGTCTAAGAACCCATCTGCTTGATATACGACTCGCCCAGCAAAGTGATGAATGGCAAAGCAAACTGCGTTTGATTTAGGGCGTACGTAAAATTTGCTTTTTATGTTGCGGTGAAACTTTTCTAAAAGAAAAAGGTTAAGAGTTTTAGTATTAGAAGAGACATCTAATTGTTATGTTTCATACTTAATAGACATTTAATTTACCAATTAAGCTTCTATCTGAAGAACGTGGAAACCGACTTTCCTCATCAAGCAGAGCTAACAAACCCATGGGTCTGGATAGAAGCATATCCAGCACGGGTCTATTGTCAGAGAACTCCACGAGATCAACCGGCACGCCTTCAGCCATATATTCTTGTTGTTCCCAAGTAAAAATATGTTGATTGAAATAATACTGTATCTGTTCATTTGCAACGTTTATACATAATTGTTCGAACGAGTTTCTAGTGAAGTTTTCAAAACCGAAAATATCAAGAATTCCTATGGATAATTGATCACTGTAATAAAAAATCATGTTATTACAAAAAAATATATAATAAAAGAAATGAATTAATGACAGAAGAGTTTCTTACAAACCTGTGAGGTCTACTTTGGGAGAGCAACGCATTGATTCTCTCAACAATTCTGTCAAAAGCTCTTGCGTATATTCCCCTAGAGGTGGCGTCTCTGGCCACTGCGGCTTCGGTGGGCGAATGGTACCGAGCAATCGTCTCGCCCTTTGTGACGACACTACTGCTCGTTAGGCATTCCCGAAGGTCACTTGTTTCCACTCCCAATAAACAAGAAGCTGTAAAATAATAAACTCTAATAATATAAATAATATCAAAAAGTAAGAACTACATAATAAAATGCTTTGGTCCTCTTTTAAGTTAATTACTTATTATAATAATATTAAAGGTTTGAAAAAACTTGTAAATAGATGTAGTTAAAATTTATAATTGTTGTATTTTTATTATAATGGGATTCTTACCTCTATGCAGCGGTGCTGTATCTATAATAGTAGCTCTATTGTCGGAGTTATGTTCCCCAGCAGTTTCTGAAAATTCGATATCACCAAGGTGCAAAATAGCAGCCAGCATCTTGTATATAATTTGTACTTCTTCATCTTGAAAACCGACCACCTTGAAGAGTGAAATATTTATTTATTTTATTCAATGAATTTTACATCAGTGAATTATGAGTAACGTACCTTAAAGGCTTGATTAAGTTGACGCCAGCGATGTAAGTTATGATCACGATGGACAACTGATAGTGGTTGAAGATACCGATGTCTTGATTTTAGTTGTTCATCAAAATAAAACTTCCTCCAACGACCTTCACTCTCCAATCCATCATATAGGTAATAGAAGACGTGAAAGTTACTTTCTCCTCTGAAAATGTTGTATTAAAATTTATGTAAAAAGATTATGGATTTTTGTACACAATATTACTAAAAATACATAATACTAACAGTGCCTGGTGAACAACTCGAGATTGTTCTAATAAATAAACAGATATTCGCGCTCCCGATATTCTTCCTACCCTCATTATGGCTAAGTCTAGATATTTTCCAAATCGCGAACTGTTTGCATTAATACCGGTTCGTGCATTTCCGAAGGCTTCCATAATTGGATTTACTTGTAGAATTTTATCCTCTAAGTTTCCATACTGCGTCTGAGAAATGAAATATGATATTTTATAAATATTTTTTAGAATCAATCTAATTATTTTTTTAGAATTAATCTTATATATACATATTTATATTATAAAAAAAAACGCGCTTACTTTGGATAAAAATACTAGCTGTTTTAAAAGTAGATTAGCGGATTCAGTTTTTCCGGCGCCGCTTTCACCAGATATAACGATGGCTTGATTTTGTTTTTGGTGCATTAACGCTTGATGTGCAGCGTCAGCTACTGCATAAATATGAGGAGAATTGTCGGAACGACAACGGCCTTGGTATAATTGTTGCGTCTGTAAAAATAATACAAAACAGATATACAGATAAGAAGGCTTCATTTAAGTAGATATTTGTAACGATGCAATCAATAGCACAGACAATAACTTGTCAATTTTATTTACGTCAGTATCAAGTTCGTGTAATACCTTTGCAGTATAAATTCCTATATCAGTGAAAGGATTAACTGCTACTAATATATCTCCAATGTAGGTATAAATTTGATTTTGTGAATATCGTTTTTGCAATTGTTCGACAATAGCATCTTCTGTTAGAGTTTCAAGAGTGGCCAAATCATCAGAATACATTTTCTCTGGTTTTGCTTTTCTGTGTGATTTGAGTTTTCCTCTTTTTGTCGTAGCTTCAGCTGCACGACTTTTCCGTCCATCGGCCCTCTGTCTTTTAATTTCTGCATGTAATTCTTTACGAATCTAAAATAAAGAATAGTAAGTCAACCAAAACTAAATAAAAAAAATATTATCACAAACATAAACTTACTTTATCTTCAAAATTGTTAACTGCTAACAAAAGTGGATGCTCTAAAAGTTCTCTGGCAAAAGGTCTTTGTGTCATATCCTTTACCAAACATTCAGATATAAAATCAGCCAACTGTGCTGAGAAAACTTCAGGATGTGATAAAGTTGGCGGTGGGTTACGAGGAATTTGAAATAACGCCCGCATTGGATGTAGCCCTGATAGCGGGGGTTCTCCTTCCGCTAATTCAATAGCAGTTATGCCCACTGACCAAACATCGCATCGGCAATCGTAGGATTGATCCAATTGTTGTTCACAGGCTATAACCTAAAACATAAAATCATATATTTCGTGCAAAGAAATTAAAATTGATTAAAATAAGAACTATAAAGTTAAACCTGACTAAAATAATACCTCTGGTGCCATCCAATACGGGGTACCGACTGATGTATTTCTTCTAGCGACTGTAGCTGCTAGATGTGATGATACTCCAAAATCAACAAGTTTAACTTCAGCATTTTCGGTTAAAAGTATATTATGTCCTTTGACGTCACGATGCATACATCGATGGGCATGGAGATGAGTCAAAGCTCGGACTGTCCCTCTTAGAACATAAGCAAGTTGCGGCTCTGTTAAACTACTCCCTCTAGCTTTCATGCCTGCGCATAGATCTGTTACTGAACCTCCCGTACATAGCTGTAAATTAAGAAATTGTCTATTATTAAGACGTTCTTATTTATTGTACTTAATATTATAATATATTTAAACTAACCTCCATAACAAACCAAATTTGGTCATCGTCGGAAGAAACTCCCCGCTTTAAAAATAGTCCGAAAAATTCTGGAATGTTTGGGTGACTTGATAAATCTCTAAACACAAGGAATTCTTCCTCGATTTCTTCTATATTTTCTGCAATATTTTCTAAAATCTGAAAAAATATATATATATAAATATAATGTGAGCGCTTGATCGGTTCTCTTGAGTACAATTATAATAAACGTGACTATTAAATTATTTGTTTTGGCCAATTTACATTTAACTATGGAAATAAAAGGCTACATTCGTTACAGCAAATGGCCAAGCAACCTTGACATCAATGTAGACTTTGAGATAACGTCGCAATGTTAAACATACTGTATGCTAACAATAATTTCCATTAAACAGAGTATTATCTGTGTGAAGCTCACATGACTCAACATATACAATATTGTGCACAATGACCGCACTAAATTACCCTGTTTACGAAACAATGTTACACAATTATACACGCCAATAATAAATCACTAACTTAAACATCATATTATTAACCATCAATTATTATAATGGTTTTTTGTATGTATTAAGGTGTCTGTCTGTAGGAGAAAATCTCCCATAAGTTAAAGTACATTACACGTCCGGCACTCGTTAGGTACCTTCCTCAACAGTTATATAACTGAGTATGTAGAATTCAGCAGTTTTTAGCCATGAAGTTACAGTATGTTTACATTCATTTCATACTTTTTCAGAATATCAGGTTTTTGAACAAAGTTTGCAAATGCTTAAACAGAACTTACTCGTAACTATAAGAAATATCTTTGTTAGAAAAAAGTTAATTAATGCTAAATGGCATTATTTTTTCTTATTTTAATTCAATAATTAGTTTATCAAATTCATCGATAAAGGAATAATCACTTTTATAACATTCGACAAACCCCTTTGCGATTGCAATAAATAAATATTTTTTTTTTTGTTATGGCTTCATTCACAAATATGCTTGGAATATTTAGCCAATTTCAAGTTTAAGTTTATGAGAATTGTTGTTGTAGAAAAATAATTTTACTTTTGCCTTAATATGACATTTACTATTGCAACAACTCACGCAACGATGGCCGCTTTTAAACAATTAAAACGACAATTTTCGTTTTCTTCTGTAATAATTAAATAACCTCACAGTTAGATTACTCACCTTAATAGCAACTCTTCTGCTTGTCTTCTTGTCTTTAGCGCAATACACTTCGCCGTACGTGCCCTCGCCGATCAGTTCCTGTAGTGTGAATCTGTCCCGAGGGTCTGCGGCCCGGTCCAGCTCCACGTGCTGGGAGAGACCCCGGTACGCCATGTCACTTCGCATTATTTACATTGACGCATCTGTAAAAGATAAAAAAGATATATACAATAATTGATCTTGCAAGGTTGTATCTGAAAGATATTAATAACATTAACATCTGATCGTTTGTCAATATTTTCCATTCAGTAGAATTTACGAGCCTCAGTTAACTGATATTTGATAGTAGTTTCATATTTGTATTTAAATATTTAATTATAAGTAAATAATTTGCATTCTATATATTAATATTAGTATTTTTTCCTGTGTCATGACTAAACAAAATAACAACCGTCTAGTCGGAAATAACACTATAATATTTCCTATTATAATAATAATACAATATTTAGTATTATTATTATTCTGGGAACATAAACGAAATAAATATAAAAATAGTATTGAAAAAGCTGAGTCAGGTGCAAAAAGTAATAAGATTAGTGAGTCGTTAAGAACAGACTGTTTATCTTTATAAATGTATTCTTCTGTGTTAATATGTATTTATGAATAAAAGAAAAAATATACTTCCGTAAAGTTTTATAAAACGAAGTACTTTGCATGCCGTGTTCAACAATGTGGAGAAATTAGTATACCGCTATGGGTCTGATGTAATGGTATTCAGAACAGCGGAATCGGAGGATTTTGTATTTTTTTCTTTGCTTTGATTAAATATTTGTTATCTCTACATATTTTTATGTATGTGTACTTATCACTGAACTCCCTCTATACAACTGATGAAATTTTCATGTAATTTTGCTGACTCAAAGCAGTCCAAAGATGGGTTCTAGACATCTGCCGGGCTATATATATATATATATATATATATATATATATATATATATATATATATATATATATATATATATATATATATAAGTATTTACATTATATTAACATAGTCATAACAATCAGATAAGCAATTTGAACTACAAGATTAAGCAATATGTCGTAATTGAAATTACAATAATACTCATACGAAGGTATATTATTTGTATAATATCATTATAGATTAGAAAAATATAATTGACATTTGTTTATTGCGAACTACTACAATAACAATCCATTAATTTAATAATGATTTAGTACGATTTAATCGTTGAATCCAAAAAGTCAGTCACCTCAGTATATTTTGGGTGTTTGTTTAACATTATACACAGCTGAGTGTCGTATATATGTCGCAAATCAAGAAAATCTTTATAATAAAGTAAGAAAAATATTGCAAATTTATTTTTATCTTTCATTTAAAGATTTTGAAACAATATGTACATTTAAAAATAGTTTGAAATACAGAAGTAGATCTAGAACTAGAACTTGCAGCTTAAAAAAGCTGAACTTCTAGTAGCTGAGATAGATAGATAGATTTAAACTAAAAACTATAGCACTCGTCATTTATAGCTATCGACCATGTTAGACAAATCCGTTCGACTTCAGTGATCTTACGGACTGTTACGGATTATATTATATGAGAAAAAAATATTATAGTCCGAGCTGTCTTTATGGTTACTTCAGTCCTAGCCAGTGCGGACTAATAACCCGGATAAATGTTTTGTTTAACTAACTAACAGCGTAAGTGTAATAGATATCGAATTTTTATAAATTGATTAAAAAAAAATTATTCTTTATTGATCTAATACAAGTTGTTGCCGATGACATTCTCCCTTCCGCGCTATGCTTTAGCCGTTTACGCCGTCTATAATGCAAAAATTTATGTAAAATACATACATACTAAAAATATTTTAGTTTTATCTAGATTTAACCCTAACAAATGTTTAAGTCGTCGATTCCGTGGAAAAATCAGGTCAAAAAATAGCCTATTTTATTAAAAGGTAAATGATTTTTTTAATTGGTTAACTAGAAGTCACTGAGTATGTCAAGTCTCCTCTTTATAGTATTAGAACAAATAAAGAGCAAAAAGTGTTCCATTGATGTTTAACGAAATGCAATTTGCAATGCAATGCAATGCTCGGCTATCGCAAAAGCAATTGCTAAATATTTGTACAATTAACTTGCTACATACCAAAGAAACCTTGCATACTGCAGTTTAATTCTCATTTGGATGCCATAGAAGCTAAAAAAGCAATCAGACTTCAAACAAAGATATAATCATATAGTTTTTATTTATTAACTGATTATTTGCAGTCATAATAAGATCATTTTTATATCATTGTAAAGTATTTCTTTAATGTTAGATTAAACTAACATTATTGGATATAAATATCGAGTTCTTAATTGGATTGATCAATTATGTAACAATATAGATGTTATTATTGTCTGTCTTAAACTAATAAACTCATAACGAGAGCAAGAGAACGTGGAGGTATGTAGCAACGAGAATGTAATGTAAACTTTGTTGTGTAATCGTTTTATTGACATTTTTTTACACAAGTGTCAAATTTGTGTCAGTTTGGTCTTACTGTATGGGTGGCGTAACTCCGAAACACTGACATGAATAGATACCAAATATGTATTATTATTATAACATGTGTATGTAGTTTGTTCTGTGACTTAACAATTTGCAAATATTATATATATTGTTATATGTTATATAATAAAAGGAAATCACGGTCCTGTGTTAATCTAGAAGCGGTTTGACGATACTTAATTTACTTTGTCCAATTCACAGGTCACAGACGGCTTTGCTTTTGTATTTAAAAGATTAATTTCAATAAAAAACATATGGTAAACAATGGATTTTTATTCTCACGTGTTTTATTATTTTGTTTTAAGTAATATTGGTTTATTATATATCTACAATGATGGTGATTTCACGTTTATTAAACATTTGTTAAGTTAATATTTGTTATTAAATCGATTATTGTAAAAACCTTCAACTACACTATTTTATAAATTTTACAATTTATTATTTTTATTAACTGTTTAACCAATTTTCTTATATTTTTAAGCGAGTATCAAAAAAAATACAAAATAATCTTGACCTTTAAAAAATTCGCAAAAATCAATTGAGGTCCAAAAATAAAAATCGAAATCGTTCATTATTTCGATACCTTCTCAAATAGTCCTAATATAACTAATAAAATCGAAAACAAAGATATCAATATACTTATCTTTAAAGTACATTTCATGACTATAAAAAAATAAATCGACTCACATGAAAATGAATACACATTACAACTTAAATGCAAGTATTAAAATATTTTCATGCGAAGACACCTCTCGCTAGACGAGGAGACACTTTCACTACCCATCACGAGACCTGCAAGCCGTCCAGATTACTTCTTAACATGACAACAATATCATTTAACTAGCTTCAATATCATTAAACCGTGTTATTTAATTCACGTAAAAAGCAAGAGGACCCCCCGGAGATCATGTATGAAGAGGTTGATGTCTGTCGAGACGAAAGAGGTATGCAGGGACCGTAGCGTTTGGCGCTCCGTCGTCTCTGGCTACCCCGTAAGGGATATGGCGTGAAGCTAAATAAATAATAAATAATAATAAATATATTTAATGAATCCTCGCTTTGGACCCAAGTTTGGTTTAGCTTTGTTACAGGTTACGTCATGTATTATGACAAATCGAACTGAGGAAGAAAACAATATAACATGATCATTATTCTCGCTGTGTATAATAACATAAAATTTTAATATTATTAGTCAACATCAGCGTTACCTCAGCACTAATTGAATATGGGAACTGATTTGTTTAATCAAGCAAGAATATCACGTTTTGTTTCCTTGTTATTAATAACATAACAACATAACAAAATAACAAGTGTATCAATATGAAATTAGTAACACTATATTACGTGGGCGGTGTCATATCACGTGTAGGTGACCACGTTGAAACCTATCGCCATTGTTCCAACACAACCGACCATAATCTAGATCACCTTCTAATTATAAAGACAATTAATTTGAAGGAATTCTGTACGCCTTTCAAAGATATCTATCATTTCTTAAGGGGTCAATGTATTTTACATTGTCTTATGCTAATAATATACTATTCTCACGACTTGATACCGGACGATAGTTAATAAGAATTATATTACCTATCACAAAAAGGTAATTAAAGAAATCAAAGAAGAAGACACACAATGCACCTAACCTTACTTATATATATATATATAACACTTATATATATATTATATATATATATATATATATATATATATATATATATAACACAAAAAAAGTCACGTAATGCGAATATTCTAATATAAAAATAAATTTGTTGTAGTTTTAAATTATAATAATCATGTTTTTTGTTATAACAACGTTTGCATCATCACACTATACTTGCTACCGTGAAAAGTATTATTGGCTTCAAGAGCTCTCAACTCTGAGCACTCTGAGCACTCTGAGCACACTAATACAAGTATTATTTATGAATGTACTCTCAATATCAGAAACAAATTAGAAGCGCACACTTTACGAGATATTATATTAATTTTAATCTATTTTTGTATATATTGTTACTTATAGAAACTCGTTGAGTTATATTTATAAACGAAGGGAGGATTTTTGTGAATTTCTTCATAAGAAACTGTTTAAATGTATTTTGACAACTGTATAGAAGTAAAGGTAATAGGTACTCAGAAGTTAATTCCAGAAGAGATCATAAAAAAGCTTTACACCTGGAAGTTCATTTATTCAATTCTAATACAATTACACTAAATCACTTACAGCAGTGTCGTAAGTGATTTAAATAATTAACCTGACTCCACCGACAGGTCTGACTTCAACAAGAAAACGCTTTTATCGCCATTGTTAGTGAGGAAATTTAGTTTCTCTTGTCGTTAAATATATCGGACAAAGAAATAAATATTGACTGTTGCTATTCTAATTGGTTATTACTGAGTACGTCTTGTCAATTACCTAATTAATATTTAATATTTATATAGAATATTTAATATTCAATTTCTTATAATGTTATTGAATATATAGTATATGATTCAATTATTATAAAGTGGAAAGTTTGAAATGTGTGATTCATTTAATAACAATACCACGCATGTATGAAACACCAGTGTTGTTATACATTGTTATATTCATATATAAACATCAGGTTATATTAAAAATACAAAGAAAAGAAGACGAAAATGAAATTAAAATAAGCCTATCCCTCGGCCTTGAGAGAGTTACGTGAATGGCCCTTTTTAATTTGGTATTCGTTGTAAATTTAAAGTACCGTCTTTATTACAAGAAACCCACGTAAGTTAGAGGGTTCCTTGACTCGAAGGGCATTTAAACACGCGGACATCGGAGCCCGCACCTGGCTTGAGTGTTCAGTTACGCGTTTACTTTAGCAAAATTTATTGTACTCAATATTTACTTAACGCATATTATTTACTTATATTTATTTGTATTCAATACAGATTTGTCGCAATTGTTATAGATAGTAATTAGATCTCATATTATAGACGAATTTGAATATGAAAATAGTTCTCCTTTCTTTAGACTTTGATAAGTCATACTTGTTACGTGTCTGAGATGTTTAAAATATTAAACACTCTTCCATTTATAATGTCGTATTAACGTCTGAGCGCTCTTGTCAATCACCAAACACGCAAGATGTCACACTCATTTTATAGACAACCAACAAAGAAAAATAATAACATTATCAAATATTCTTTTATATCCACATATTATAATATAATCGGCTATAGAAGTAGATCACTAATATTTCAAGGGTTCATTATAGAAATAATTTTTCTTGTAATTAAAGACAGAGATTGAGAGAACCAAACTGTTGTTATTATGATAAATTAAAACTAGTCAATTATTTAAGTGTTTTAATTCATTTCATTCATTCATTCATTCATTCATTCATTCATTCATTTCTTATTCATATAAAATCATTTAGAAATCATAAGGTATAGTTGGTAAGAGTTTAACTTTATTGTGCTGTATCGGAGGGTAATGTCACCTTTTGATATAGCATGTGTGAAGTGAAGCCTTAAATGTATGCAATCTCTTTAACCTCGGCGCAAAGCCCGCCCAGGGTCAATGTTCGGTTCTAGTTTTACTGGACGTCTCAAAATAAACACACTCGAAGTGAGAGTGAGCTACCTTTTAAGGTACAGGCAGGAACAGGAATCGAACGCGGATATGTTTTTAAATAACACACACTTAAAATGGTTTATTCAAACTCATTTGTCATTTTAAATTATTATTAACTTTACTAAGGTTTACACAAAATCAATATAAGTGTTTGCGAATATATTTCGGTAGAATATGACCTCACAAGAAGTAGCCTCCACAAACAAAGAAATATGCAAATTTAAACCATTAAAGTATATCTTAATACTTATAATTTTAAAATAGAAAAATTACAGCCTTATCTTTAATGGCGCCCTCGTGAACGTTTTGTTTGAGTCAACTTTTTATACCGCACTAACCTTGAAGTTCGACATTTAGTGGCTGTATCAACCAAATGTTAAGACCAAATATACTCACAATTGAGATTCAGTTGAGCTTTGGAATGCAAAATGAATGTAAGTGAATGCTGTTCCGACATGACTCACACTGTGCAAGCTTCTTAAATTATTATTTATTAAATATACTAAGTATAAGTTGCTAGTAATGTATGTATGAAATATGTATAATAAAATACATTATGTCACTGCTGTGTCACTTAATACGTTTGATTATTAGAGAAATTAGTTCTATTGTATTCTAAACGGCGTTTATAATGACTTCCTTCGAGTATTACGTAATATTTTGTGTATTATCTACACAGTGTGTTATTGGTTTACTAACGATACCAACATTATATGTGAAATCCGTTCAATCGGTTGTTCCATAGACTGGAACTAATGACCAAAGTACAGACACGCGAAAATAATTTTCCATCCTTCCGGCTTAACAAAAGTAAATAGATAGTTACTTTATTTTTCTATTATATACAATTATCTATATAAGTATAAGCGATTCACCACTCACTGACTCATCACGAAATCTTCGAAACTATCTGTCCGATTAACTTAAAATTTTACATAGTTACGTCTTTTGTGACGTAGACGTCCACTAAGAACGGATTTTAAGGAAATCCTATCCCAACGGATTTTAATTAATTTCAAGTTAATCGGCCTTTTAGTTACAGGGGTAATAGTTTAGTTCATGATGTGTGTGTGTACCTAGATGACAAGAGTTACTATAGCAACGGTTACCATAGCCACAGTTGCCATGACGAGGGTTATCTTGTCAAGTAGCAGTAATAGTAGTAGTTACTACAGTGTGCCTAGCGAAGCAGGCGGGAATCAGCTACTACAGATATATATATACAAAATCAAACAAGGTTATTGTCGCAAAAGAGTTGCCAGAATCACTTAAGAGAATTTGTGTACGTTTGACACAAAGTCGTAATCAGGGTTTAAGTGACATGTCACATTCTATCTCTATACTATTAGATGGTTAATAATAAATGAGTTTTGTATTGACAATTTAAAACCATTCAAGACATCAAAATAATCTCCATAGTGCCTATAAAGGACTATAGTACTAAATTGTATAACTACCGATATATTTGTCTATCCGTCAGTTAATATTGTTTTATACATTATTTAAATAAAGTGTTATGAATGTTATAAACGGTCGTATCTCTGGCACTGTGGCATCGTGAAAGTGACACTTTCTTCACAATTAGGGATAAATAATAACAGCTCCACTGTAGTGCGCTCACTGCTATTTAGACACGACAATTGTTTGTTCCGTAAGCTTTATAGTGACTTGGAAATATGTTAGCAACTATTTTTAATGTGACTATTAAAATACAATATATATACATAGCGGGTTACAGAATTTTAATTCTTCATATAATGAGTACTTAAAAAAAGAACAGAATAGGATTTTAATCATGACTTAACCTGAAACAGCAAATATAATCTTAACATATAATAAAATATAAATATAGATTAAAAATGCGGTGTATCATATGTCTGTCTTTATGTATGTACGCGCATCAAGCAATGAAGCACCGATTGAAATAAAAATACCACTGGTGGAAGACCAAAAAATAAAAAATACTACATAAAATATACAAAATAGAATCCATTATTATTGCTTACGAATCGGAAAACCAATTATCCAATATACTAAATTGGTTCGCTTCTTATGATCCAATGTTTCTAAGAATTTTTAATTGTTAACATCTAACGGACCTTTAAACCGAGAAATGTTTATTTCTTATTAAAATTGTATATTTATAGCTATTCTATTTAGTATTTATAGCGATAAGATCAAGAACACCAACGTTAACAAATAATAGTGTCTTTTATTTTAACTGTTCAATACATAAATGGAATTAGTACACGTATATCAAAAGAGTAATAAAACAATTCTGAACGGTTTATCTTATCGCTTTTCCGTTGTTAATCAACCACGGTTACGGTGAACGGTAGGAGTATCGTTGAGTATCGGTGTTGCCGCAATAAAAACGTAAACGTACCCGATACTTGTTACTAATAAGTAACTGTACGGTAATTGTATTGCAATTATTCACTACACCCACACAATTACTTCTATAAATAATATAATAACGGTACGCATTATGGGAATGCAAATTAAATGTATTATTTATATGACGCCTCATTACCACATCTTGTGGGTAGTTTTGACAGTTCAACATTACATTTATGGTTTCCATTATGTCATTTGGGAGTTATAATTTGGTGAGTACAAAACTGTTTGAAAATGTCAGTCATGTAACAATGTGACGTAACTTAAAGCTATCATACCATAATAATTCACAAATTAGACATAGATATTTGGTAATTTTCGAAATTCGTTGCACACATGTATAATTTGCACACAATAAAACATCAATAAAATATCAAGTTACGTGTCGGTAACCTTTCTTAATTTTAAAACGAATTTTAATATCTTTTTTTATTTTCGTTTATAACGTTGTGTACTGAGGTTAAGCAATCGTTTATTTTAAACCATAATTTTGATACAGATTACATAAATGTGTAAATAATCAACGTCTGGAAACTTTAATACAGGAGCAATAAGCTATAAATCATTGAATAAAGACCCTCTTGTGACTGTCTGAAGACAAGCCGGTCATTGGCTTCATTGAATTGAAGTAGGCTGAGTAATCAATTACTTTGTACCATAAAACGAGCATATATTAACTTAAAATAAGAGCTTTTATGTTAACTTTAATGATGCGTGACTTATTTAATAAAACGCCGCTTTTTACAAACGATTCTAATGATACTTAACTCTATGGTTAACCAATGACTCGTATAATGCTACTCTTTGTACTACCGGCACCGAATTATAATATTCTACAATGGGTGTGCCGCTTCATACATTCCACATTACACGGACACAGGTACACGAATTAATATCAGACTCTAATTCACAAACTCTTTTAGTCATTTTATCTTTAACAAAAGAAGTTATAAATACAGTTTTAGGTTTATATTATAAGATTATAGACGTAATATTGTAATACTTTTCAGCACTCACGTGCTGCATTAAAATGGTTTCTTATCGACGTATGCCATTTCACGTGTTTTCATTTACACTACGGACGTCACAGCAATGTCACGGTCCCTGTAAGCTGACCCTCACCTTCGGAGGCATGTGCCGCGTCAGACCTTGGCTCCTAACGAGATTATATTTCTACTAATCCTATTCAATATCAACTTAAGCTTGCAATTTTCAATAATGATATTACAACACGCAAAGATTGATATAATCAGAAATACATTATTGTTTTTTCTTAACGCTCCGTACGTTTCTTGTTAACTGTGGTTAATTTAGTCTATTTATGACTTTCTCTATCTAATCAAATCTAATCTATTCTAATAGGATTGTCTTAATATGCTAACCTGATCTAATGTAACACCTTTAGAGTTTTGTGATAGGACATTGCATGATAATAATAAATAATGGTAATCGATATCAAATAGTTAAAAGGTATAAGTAGAATTAACTACAGTCTAGATAAGACACTACCAGGAACTGACTTGAATGTATTTCTATTTGAATTTTAATTGATTTTATATAGCTACGAATTACGATAATCCTGTCAGGGAAATGTAAGCGAAACGACCGACAAGTCGAAGGCCAAACCGGTGGACAGGTCTCGTACTTACCGCACTACGGATCTCTTATAGAAGACCACAAGACATGACATGACATGACATGACAAGACAATCGCGAACCTTTGTGACCGACAGATCCATAAGAATATAATATTATTTTGTAACAATGAACTGAGTCACATGTTACTTTATTGTGAACAGGTCACGCCGGGTTCCACCGCGCTGAGCCATGGACCCCAAAATGGTTCGGAACTACCGCAAATTCCGATACATGTGATATAGCCGGCTAATAATTATGGATCACGAAACTTTAAATACAAAGACAGAGTCGCAAAAATAAGAGATTAGCTGAAGAAGAATAAACTAAATGAATAAACAAAAATTCTAAGAACACAAGCACCTAACTTAATTAACAGTCCTAATTAGATTTACACAAATCATTAAGTGCTAAGTGTAACCAGCTAGACGTTATAAATACTATATAATTATAATAATTCCTATGAATAAATAACATTAGATTTTATGTTTATTCAAAATGCCTTATGAATAATTTAACAATTTGCCAGATAATTTTAACGTCATCTTTTTCTTGTTTGTTTGTTTTTGTTATATTGTTATATTTTGTTATCATCTTATATTTTGATGGTTCGTATTTCAGCGAGTAATTTTATCAATGATACATTTACCTGAACAGAACATTTTTATCAGATACGATCACATAGGAGAACGTGTCCTCAATATATATATTCCGTAACATAAAATATATATAAGACTAGCAGTGCCCACGGCCTCGTCCAGAAGGAATGTGTTTTTAAAAAGCAAAGTAGCCTAAGTTACTTCTTATAATATTAGGTATCTTAAAGTCTTGTTAAAATCGATCCAGCTGTTTCAAAGAATAGCCGGAACACACAAACAGACGGACAAAAAAAAATATATACATATATATATTTTGTAATTGAGTACCATATATACTTTTATATGAAAAGTCATTTAGTGAAAATTGTTAATTTTAAAATACAAACAGACACCTATATATATATATATGTATATATTTATAGATTATATGTGTACGGTAGAACAAAAAAGTACATTGAATTTATTTTTGGTCAGCTGCAGAATAAAACTTTTGTTATACTGGTGTATATATAAATGTTTATGAGATGGTGTCTGTCTGCAACACGACATGCAGTAATGATTTATATACACGTCATGGGATATATGTCATGTCAAATTTCTACATATTAATATGCATTTTGTCAAGTCAAGTCAAATCTGAAAGTCTATAAGTCATGTTTTAAATTATCCGTTTGATTGATATCATGTAAGCAATGAAAATTACCTTATTAACATATGTGATGCGTTTATAATGTTATTTTTATTAATAACGAATATTAATTCAATTTAATTATTAATGATATTTCTGTTAACTACTTTTGAGGAAATAAGACGAACAAACAGATAACTTATACTATAGATATATAGACCTTACTTAGTAGTTATTCTATAAAATAATTTTCTAAACATTTGTATTCTGCAGTGACAACTCCGTGAAGAATCTTTCTTAACGTTAAATCTTTGAAAGTACAAAAAACGTGTACAAATTGTTAATAAACATAATAAAATAACGCCAACAATCAATTGACCAAGTCCGCTTTCACCTCGCGTCCTACAGGGCGGGCTGCTTTCACTTGAGGATATTTCTTTTATTATATAAGTACTCGCTTCCTTATTAGGGCACAGTCCATAAGTCCGGACATTAGAGACTTATCAATTATATCGATTAATACTGCAGTTAAATAAATAAATATATGACAATGTTACTAAGTATTAAATGGGAAAAGTATATATAATCAATTTCACGGACCTACCTCACGTATTTATTTAAACCGATGTATCAAAAATTGCAACAGTCGTGTTCCCGTAAAGTTAGTTTTATTAACACTAAACCTACCAAGTACCGGTCAAATTGACCGGTCTTAAACTTTTGTTGTTGTTACACATTTTTAAACGTTATAATATCGTTATCAAACTACATGATAATTCTTGGAATATGCATATAATATTTTCTACACTCTTTACTTTTAGTTATTTCCATTATTACCTGCGTTATACAATAAAATAACTTTTAATTACCGGTCAATTTTGAAGGCGTGCGGTAGGAACAGGTATACAAGAATTGTCGGTAGGTTTAGTGTTAAAATGTCTACTGATCGTGAAATCAATATATAAAGTTTATTGATCTTGGAGTCGGTGACAACACATTTTTTATAGCCATAAAAATTATAGAGCTATTGTTATTCATGAAATAAGTAGCCGGGTGATGCAAATCAGAAACACTTACAATGCACATTGTGGGAGATGGGTTCACACAGCCTCGCGGGGAAGTGTACCCATGTGACCCCACTGTGCCCTCGAGTAGGTATTGTGCTGAGGTATTTAGTGCATGCAGACCACTCAGCCATTGAATTACGAAACTCATTTTCATTTACATTTTGTATTGTCAAAAATTATAAAAAAATATATATATATTTGTGTGAAAATAAATATTTTGTTTATTAAACAGTGTTTCATATTACTTACATTACAAGTAAATGATTAAAAATATATAAAATTAAAATCAAAAATAATATACAAATTGTTGAAAATCGGTACCTAAATTGAACATTGACTAGAAAATAAATATACCATCATATATCATATACGTATCATGACATCACGGTAACAAAAATATTTCTATTACCCTTTCAAAAGCTTTAGAGTTCCATTAGTTTATAATGGATGACCAAAACTTGTCAACAAAATCGAATATTCAGAGAATTATTAAAGGTGAAGAACATAAATTAATAGTACAATTAATAGAACGAATTTGACAATATCATTAAGATGAGGAATATCCAAAGCTCTGCTGAGACAGTGTCACAGTGTCAAGTGTCATAGTGACAGTGTCAAATGTCATAGTGACAGTGTCAAATGTCATAGTGACAGTGTCACAGTGACAGTGTCACTAGGTACATACCGCCTCACCGCCTCATCAAATACGAAATCTAACGCCTTTAAGAAATAGGTCACATTCCTATAGATTATCGTTAAACATATGTATATTATTAATTTAAGTCGTTATCACATTATACAAATACTCAACACAAGTAATTATTTCTTTCTCATTAATATTTTTATATTTAACAAGCGATCCGCTTCGCTTCGCATAATTGCAATTAACTAATGAAGTTAATGAGGTGTACCGTTAAAAATATTTGTATTCATTTTGTAAAATAAACATAATTAATATTCTACAGGTTATAGCTTGTAGCTGCCCCTACTTTGTGTTATTTCATACAAATCTTAAACCAAATCGCTCCAAACGTTCCCTGTTCATTTATCATATCTGTTAATCAACTTATATGTTTTTATATAAATAAAAAATATTCTATACAAATAAAATGAATTGTCATTATTAAATATCATCAAACTTTAATTGACAGGTAAACTTCATAAGAACTTGTAATAGCAAAATAGCCATAATAAATATGAAGTATCGATGTCAGGTCGGCGATGGCGGTAGGGCTTCTCGGCGGTGAACTAGTTCGCAACAAAGAGGTTGTAGGTCGTTTCCGTGAATTAGAAACCATGACGAGCGCGATCCCGGCCGTGTCCGATCGATCTCTGATTAATTGATCCATCGATCGATTGGATATTAAGGGTTATTTACTCATTATTAATACAAACGCATTTTGTGTTTTTGTTTTCTGCGCATTACCTACTTGTATTTTTCGTTTAATACCCAAATACGGAATAATTGTATCAAAATAAATTAAAATAAAGTGCCTGTAATTCCAAATTAATAGCTTTTTAGTAAATGCGTATGAAAGTATATACAGTGATTCCATGAAAAAAATTAAGTAAATTTTTTATGTCTGTCTATTTGGTCCGGCTAATCTCTGAAACGGCTGGATCGATTTTAATAGGATTTTCACTGGCAGAGAGCTCATGTTAAGGAGTAACTGAGGTTACGTTAATATATGTAAGATATATTCATAAAATTATATTTCATCCCTTAAAATCAAATAAATATACAAAATCAAATGAGTTAATTTAATTCATAAAAACAAAACTATAAATCATTTTTATATATTCTAATAATATGATAATAAATGAGATTTTATTAAACGAGTTCTGATGTCACATTAAAATGACATCCGAGTCCGATTTGTAAATAAAGATATCGCATTTCGCAAAACTAATATTAAATTAGGATTACATTTTAATAATAATTTACTACCTAACCTGTCGTATTAGTAAAAGTAATTCAGGTTAAAAATTAATATACAAACCAATGATTAATTATAAAATTCTTTAGTGTTTAACTGAATGTTTTGAACGGTGTAATTAATGGTTACGTAGTTAAGGATAGATTGCCTCCGTGAGTGGTGCGCTAAGAAACGACATTAGCCTTCATTTGAATGTACTTTTTGTATCCACTACTTTGTATACCCGTTATATTAAATGAAGTCCAGCTAACATTTACACACACACACACATATATATATATATATATATATATATATATATATATATATATATATATATATAAAATTGAAGTTTCTGTTTGTAATTTAAAATTATCAGCTTTTCAGTAAATGCATGTGACATAAGAACAACTATTTTCTGGCTGGCTGGCTGGATCGATTTTAATGGTTGATAGCTGATAATATAAGAAGTATTTAGGATACTTTTATTTAAAAAAACATTCCGCGCGAAAGTCGTCCGCATAGCTAGTTAATTAATAACTCTTACATGAATTTAATATTATCTTATACACACGGACAGTATTATATTTTTTATTATAATCATTATTCTAATGACATTAAGTTGACGTAAAAACAAATAGGAAAATGACTTCCTTATTAACCTATAGATTACATTGCTTCAATATTGTAATTGTAATAGTGTTATAAAATAATTGATTTATATAATGTTAATTACTTTTAATTAAAGTTTCATCTTAGTTATTTCAAAGTTATTTCTGGATGAATAGTAGATAACCATGTTAAAATAATAAAGCAGAAATACAAAAATAATAATCATAAATCGCTAGTTAATTAAATAATAAATGAAACGACATTAAAAGAAAATACGTATCCTTGAAACGGAAACTTAAGTAAAGTAATATATTATTAGGCATTTAGAAAGTAATCAAACCTACTCGGTCTATTTGGTATTAACTTTAATAAAACATTATGTTTTTAAAACATTTATTTTAATATTACATTAACTATATTTATTAGGCGTTATTTACTTTAATCAATTCTGGTGAGCACAGATAGCAGTTAGGCTTCTTTTAGATCTTTGCCTGTCCAACTTAATTATACCTTTGCCTCACCATTTTGATTTGAAATATGTTTGTGATATTTTAATCGAAAACAGATTTACTATAAATCATTAAAGAGTTATTCAAATTCAAATTCTACTTCTAGACGACGTATAGTAACTTGTCTTTCAACACCCTTCTTATAGAAGATATCCATTTTGTAATAGATGATCAAAACTTAAACTTAACTTAAATTATGATATCATATAATTTAAATGACATGGTATAACTATTCGTTTATATGTGATGTGTATTTGGTAAAGAAAATGCTTTACCAAATATAACAATTTGATAATTTTAACTTGGATCATCAGATCGAAAATGGAACCACACAAGTCGAATTGCAGAAAAAAGGATTTAAAAAATCGGTCAACACTGTGAAGATTAATCACTGAATAAACAAAGAGATGCCGACGAATTGATAAGCTATTATTTATTAAATATTTATTTTAATTTAAATAATTATTCAATAAGCTTGTTAAATAATAAATAAATGTCTAAATTTACAAGCGGAATACATTATTCATGACACTTACTGTGTGGTGATTCTACGAGACGCGAATCACTCATAGTCCACAGATTACATTTTTTTAAATACTTCATTTAAATAATACTTATTTAATAGTCCTTTGTACATCTCAAAGAATACCGCGATATTTATAAACCGAAAATTGTTTATAATATTTACACTGTGTTACTTCACTAGCGAAATATCTTATGTTATATAACTAGCACTAACCCTTAGGAATATCATCAAATACAATTAAGCTCTTTCATTAGTAAATATAAATCAAAGAAGCTGTATTTGGTGTCATCACGTTCAAATCAAATGTCATTAAAATGTGGTATCATTGTAAATAATGGCGCCATAGTTTTGTTGTGATCTCTTATTTCGGAGAGGGTTATGCAAAACTAAACGATTGTCTCGGTACAGTGAAATCTCAGTTGAAAGTATTGAGGTTGGTATCGTGAGATGGCAGGCGATCGCGGGCGATGGGAGGCGATGGTAGGCGATGGCGGGCGATGGTAAATGCGTCGGCCTCTCGCTCTGATTGACAACCACCGTGACGTATCGACTGCTCGAGGCCGAGACCAATGCGCGAATTTAAGACAACGTCGCGAGAAATATGAAACAAATTGAAGTGTTTTCTATTAATCGCCTCAGACATACGACAATAGTGCGACTGTATTTCATTATTTAAATCTTATTTATATCCGATTCTAGAATTTACTATATATATTTATATGAATACAAATAATCGTTGCGTGTTTAATGTAATTCATAAAAAAGAATTTAAAAAGACGCTTTAATTATAGAGTATTATTTTGATAATTAATAATTTAGTTCCCGGTTAGTTGAGTTGTTTATTGTGTCCGCACACGATACCATGTAAAAACTAGTCGTAAGTGTGCGTTTGTTTGGTCGGACGCTTAGTCCCGGCTCCGTGAGCACGGCGCCTCGGTAATGTCGCACTTTGACAATTAGATTCGGAAGAGTCTGGTGCGTGTCACCGCTGACTTTAATGTGTTCCGCTTTGTTGGTGGACACTTCAATGCTGTTGATTTACTAAACAAAATCACGGTTTAAGGTGTACTATAAAGTATAATAACGCTTTAATAAGGGCCCATTTCATTGTACAATTTTAACACTAAACCTACCGACAATTCTTGTGTACCTGTTCCTACCGCACGCCGTCAAATTGACCGGTAATTAAAAGTTATTATATAACGCAGGTAATAATGGAAATAACTAAAAGTAAAGAGTGAAGAAAATATTACATATTCTAAGAATAGTCATGCAGTTTGATAACGATATTATAACGTTTAAAAATGTGTAAGTTTTACAAAAGTTTAAGAACGGTCAATTTGACCGGTACTTGGTAGGTTTAGTGTTAAGGGTGATACGAAGGTACCAATCACAAGCTCGCTAACAGCCTTTACACTGATTTTAGTGTGCTAGTTAACTTAGCGCTTGACAGATCCGATATAGAAGTTGCTGCATAAATGAAAGTAATCGATACGAGTGGCGTCGTTTGGAAACAATTAAAACGGTTTATAATTTTATCAAAAAACCATAAAGTAATTAATAAGTCGTTAGATATTGATTGTTTCGACAGCTCCCGTTACGAACTGTTAAATGTCACTCGTAACAATAATGTGAATGTAGAAAATGGTGATGTGGGAAATTTAGACAATGTTCACACAAAACACTGCCTTGTGTAATGAGGGCATGTAAAAACATGTCACTCAAGTGACGTTAGAGATAATTCAATTGGTATAAAACACTTAATCAAAGAATATATCACAGAATAATAGACATATTGGATAAAATAAAAAAGTGTACGCGTAAAAATCGTAATATATCAAATAATCCATCATTTTAAAGAAATGAAATACAGAAGACTTAAAAAAATCTTTCTTTTTTTTCCTAAAGAACACCCCCCCCCCCCCCCCCCTCTAAATAATAACATAACAAACCCGTAAAATTAACGTAAAAAACCCGTAAACGCTAATAAATAAATACAATAAGACATTCAGTATAATGTACATTAATATAATATAATAAATATCTATAATCCGATGGAATTATCGACGGATTATCTATTGATAATATTAAATGCATTTATAAAATTATTTTCACATATAACATAAGCCAGTATCGTACCTGAATGCAGTGTTATAACGGCAATTACTTAACGCAATGGACTTACGTGCTTCAAACTGTTTTTTCTACTTTAATATTGCTTGCAAGGTCAATTTTATATATTTCATCATTATAATTAAAAACATCTATATAATTACAATATTTATAAACATTAATTGTATTCTGTTAATAATCTTGTAACTTTAAAACCTTCACTGAATTAGGTTATGTCTAGTTTGTCGAAATTTATAACTATGTCAAGCTCCTACAGATGCTGAGACACTGATTAATAATTCTCGGCACGAAGCCACGAGCAAGAGCTTGTATAAATATAAGGTTTATTTTACTGCTAGGGAACTAACAAAAAGATCTCTCCTAAACTCCGCGTCCTCGTTAAAGTAAAAATAAGCAAAGTTTCGTTATTATGTGCTAAAAGTATTTAGTGGAAATGGAGAAAGTTTTTTGGGATTTTGAAACTGTTGAATTAACTAATTCACTTCAAAAAATGGTACTAAAATCCTACCTCTAAAACCTTTTAGAGATAATATTCAAACACTATTAGTGATAACGATAAATACCTATCAATTAAAAGTCAATTTATTATTCGACAGCCGAATCTGGTCATTCTCAACATACACAGCTTATATAAAAAACCTCAACCAAATTTGTTTAGCTCATGAGATATAGCTCGATTGTAGTACATAGACAAACTGATGAACAAATAGGTATAGAATGGATAATTTTTATTATTGTATTCTTGGGACTGATTGTTTCTTCCATCATCCTATTACTAAAATATAAATACGCTTGTAATATGGTTTAGGTAAACTAAAGTTATATTTACAAAATTGATATAAGTTCAGTTCTCAATAGTGTTCTCTCGTTCAAAATTTGAACCAATTTAAACTGATCGATGACTCACAATACCAAACATTTGGAATGCATTTATGACACTCGAAGTTTGAATTAATTTGCTCAAACATTTATAAATATATATTGATTAAGAAATAACTATTTCCCGTGACTCTACACAGTACATGGAACATTAGTTCGTAAGTACCAATTTTCGCAACATTTTTTCAATACTTAGTCATATTTTTTAAGTCTTAACTCCAATTATAACCATCATATTACGATACATATCAACCTCAATAAACAACCTATAAAATCCAAATGATTATCAGTTTTAAAGATGAATGCAAACAAACAAACATACTAACAGACACGTGATACCCAAACAGGTTACGGATGTCAACCTTTTAGCAAGTTTGTGACCACAGAAGTATAGCAATAAAAATGTTATTAACATATTAAAATCCTAAAACATAAATAATTGTGACTCACTCTCATATTAATTGTATATCAATATTATACAAATCTGGAATTTATGTAATTATCCTTTAAATCCTTTTTAGGTAATTAAGAAAGACTGGACTGGACTGGACTTAAAAGCACAATCAATATTAAAACACAGAAAATAAATAAATGTTATATCAAAAATATATAAGGAATGTTTTTGTCAAATAAAAAAAACATATAATTATTTACCAACATTTATACCTTGACATATTAAGGTTTGGCAATAACTAAACTTAATACAAATGAAATAGTGTGTAAAGATTAAATTATTTTCCTTGACATTTGACCTATCACAGCCGTTTAATATAAATGTATTATTATTTTATATTATATTAATTAAGGACTGATAATAACAATAACAATACTACCGCTTTCCAATAACTATTATAAAATTTAATAACATGAAAAAAAAGCGCGAAGTGAATTGTGTACGGTATAATATAATTTAATAAAAATAATTTGTTAACACTCACCGACAGACAAAGGAAGAGCTTTGTTTCCAATATATTAATGGTTATTGATAAACACGTTATATTTAATACACCCATTCAATAAAAAACGTATTTACGAAGTCGGCATTTTGAATAGCGCAGTACGAGACGGGCGCTCCGCGGAACGCTCACAGACATGTGAAATCAGCTGTGGCTGCTAACGGACCGCACCCCCCCTCCCTCCACACAGATTGTCCGTCGCATAGCAGATAAGATAATTTTGTTAATATGATATATATATACATTTTCAAAATTTTCAACCGTGGGAATAAATATTTGATTATTAATATTGTGATTGTATCACAACTTCACTTATTCTATACATCTGATATGAAGTATCGTGAGTAAGTGTTGGAATACGTAAAGAATCATTTTACGAGGAATGCTACTTATTCAAAATTGATAAGATATCAGTTATCGTGTGATGTTCGAGCCTTGTCATGATAAGAATAAAAGATTTTTAAACCCTAAAAAATATTATTTAATTTCTTTACTAGGTTTAGTTTAATTAATAGCTTAATTTTTAACTCAATTAATAATTAATATTTAAATATTTACCAATAATAAGATGAGTCATGTGTCACTTGGTCAATCTTACATAAAAGTTAATAAAAAAAATCATTTTAAGCCTTAGTCTGAATATTATCCTAATATATGAGTAGAACAAAAAATATGCAAAAAATATATTTTGGGACATCCTTCACGTGTTGTCATTTTCTGACGCAAATCACGTGGACCTTGGCGATTTAATAAGTGTGTCCACTAGCAATAATTGATTTAAAGACGAATTATTTTAATTGATTCTACGTTTAATTGAATAATTGTATCCATTATCCATTATTGTCTATTTCACGGCCCTGTCTGTATAAATAAAAATATACCTTTAAATTTGACCTGCCAGCTACTTTCCAGTTAGTATTTAGTAAATAAAAACCGATTTATTTTTTAAGCATTATTTCTTTTTATAGCATCCTAATCTATATAATTTAATTTATTTTCAATATATATTATTCAAGAAACACAATGTGGAACTAGTTTTCACTTAAGCATTGTTATATTCACTGGGTCACCTTGACCTTCCGTTGAATAATACGTCTTTGAAAGATATGACCTTTGTCTATCTGTACTGTTGCATCACATAATATCGAAAGCAGGGTCTGAATCATATTTTTTTTTTTTTTTTTTTTTTTTTATGTAAGAGGAGGGCAAACGAGCTGGCGGGTCACGGATGGACGTGATCACCGCCGCCCATGAACTCTTGCAACATCCGAGGATTTACAAGAGTGTTGCCGGCCTTGTAAGTAGGAATAAACGCCTTTTTTGAAGGTACCCATGTCGTACCGATCTGGAAATACCGCCGAAGGAAGTTCGTTCCACATTCGAGTGGTACGTGGAAGAAATGTCCTTGAGAACCGCACAGTGGAGGATCGCCACGCATCCAGGTGGTAAGGATGGTATTGGAGGCGATGGCGCGCTGTGCGGTGATGAAATTCGGCGGCAGGCATCAGATCGAATAGTTCTTCGGAACACTCCCCGTTGTAAATGCGGTAGAAGACGCACAAAGAAGCCACGTCTCTACGCAATGCCAAAGAGTCCAGCCGTTCGCAGAACACCGGGTCCCCGACAATTCGAACGGCTCTCCGTTGTACGCGGTCAAATGGTAGAAGCTGATATTGGGGTGATCCGGACCAGAGATGAGAACAGTACTCCATGTGTGGCCGGACCTGCGCCTTATAGAGCGCAAGTCTTTGGCCAGGTTTGAAGTACTGCCTCGCTCTATTGATCACTCCCAATTTCTTCGAGGCCAACTTGGCCTTGCTCTCCAGATGACCACGAAACTGACAGTCGCTCGAAATGTCGAGACCCAGTATTCTGATACTTGGCGAGGCAATGAGAGGAGTGCTCTCGAAGAGCGGTGATACGACAAATGGGGTTTTCTTAGTGGTAAACGCGCAAACCTGTGTCTTTAGGGGATTGAACTGAACGTGGTTCAGTTCACCCCACTCAGAGACCATCCCCAGGGAGGTCTCTATTGAAGACACAAGTTTCTTTCGGCACTCGTCGACGTTTTCCCGAGTGAGACCTGCACGGCCGGAATATACCGCATCCCCAGTACTGTCATCCGCATAACAATGTATGTTGGAGATATCCAACATATCATTGATGTGCAGGAGGAACAGAGTTGGGGATAGCACGCAGCCTTGGGGTACACCAGCGTTCACGGGCTTGGGGTCCGAGCAAAAACCGTCGAGAACGACCTGTATGCTCCGCCCAGTGAGGAAGCTGGTGATCCACTTGCATAAACTCTCGGGAAGCCCATAGGAAGGTAGCTTCGAAAGAAGCCCCTTGTGCCATACACGATCGAAGGCTTTCGCCATATCCAGACTAACTGCCAGACCCTCTCCCTTGCTTTCAATAACAGCTGCCCAACGGTGTGTAAGATACAACAGAAGATCACCAGCTGATCGACCATGGCGAAAGCCATATTGCCGGTCATTGACCAACTGGTGATCCTCGAGGTAGGTTAGGAGCTGTTTATTGATAATGCTCTCCATTACTTTGGAGAGCAGAGAGGTAATGGCGATAGGTCTGTAGTTAGCTGGTTCCGAGCTATTACCTTTTTTAGGGATCGGATGGACAAGGGCACGCTTCCATGTGACCGGGACTACGCCTTTAAGGTAGGAGTACCGAAATAAACGCGTTAGCACTGGAGTCAACTCAGGGGCACACGTTCGTAGCACCAATGGAGAAATGCCATCCGGCCCACTCGACTTATGAACGTCCAAGGAAAATAGAGACTGCCTAATAGTTTTCTGCCGAAAAACTATTTCCGGCATTGAGCTCTGACACCGCGGGATGTTAGGCGGTGTCTTCCCCTGGTCGTCCAAAGTCGAGTTGGAGGCGAAAAGAGTGCCCAAGAGATCGGCTTTCTCTTTTGCCGTGTGGGCCAGAGAGTCATTCCCCATGTGCAACGGCGGTAGGGACGGCTGGCTAAAGTTTCCCAGAGTGGCCTTTGAAAGCGCCCAGAATTTGCGCGTGCCAGGCGGGTACTTTGCCAGCTGATCCCCAATTTTGACGACATGCTTGAACTTTGCTCTAGCGATTTGCCGTTTGAAGAATCTGGAGGCACGATTATATTTCCTCTTCAGAACTCTAGAGTTCGGATCCTTAGTGACTAACGCATTGACCCAAGCTTGATAAGCCTGCCGTTTGCCAGCTGCTGCAGCCCTGACAGACGCATCAAACCAAGGCCGCGATCTGCCACCAAGTGGTACCACAGAGCTTGGTACAAATAGTTCCATGCCCTGTAGTATCACATCAGCTACAGCCGCAGCGCAGTCACTAGGATCATCGGAAGGGAAACAAATCGGCAAAATAGAGATATAGAGAATATCTATAACTTTATGTATAACCTTATATACTATACTCTTGGCCTCCCTCCCACTCCTTTCCCTTAAAATGAAATGAATCACTGGAAATTCACTTTTTATTTATTATAATTATTGTCTAAAAATCATAAGATAAAATAAAACGATTCCTCAAATGGAAATATCCTAAATATTTATAATCTATATAAATTTAGGTAAATTTAAAAAGAAACTGAGGACTCTTATCTGCGTCCTCTGCAATAGTTTATAACCCGCTATAACCTATAACTATATCCAATTACATGTAAACCATCCGAATAGTTTTTGACGCACTATAAACAAACAAACAGAAAAAATATATATAAGAACATTATTCTGAATTTGTATCATGTACAGTAAGTAGCAAATAGATTTTTAACCATCCGAATAGTTTTTGACGCACTATAGAAAAACAAACAGAAAAAATATATATAGGAATTATTTTAAGTTTGTATGTATGTAAATTTTTAACTATTAAACAGTTATATTCAAACTATTTTTTTACTATATATTTAAATAACGCTAAAAATAAAAACTGTTCTAAACAGTGGTTCAATGTTACACTATTGTTATTTACTAATCACTTGAAAGCCATTCAGAGCTTAGTCATTAGTTAATACGATTTTCTGTTACCGTTACACAATAACAAATGAGGTGTGGCAAACCTATAATTTAGGTATCTCAGACCATAACAGGATTAGCCATAATAAGGCTTATAAAGAAAGGTCTACTTTCAAATCTCCTAAGGAGATTAGTGCTTCAAATCGAAACTCACTAATGTTTAGTCACACAGTCGTTTTGTAGCTTTTTTACATGATTGTTGTTTAAAAATAATAAAAAACGAAAACGATAAAACTTAAGAGATCAACTGTAGTTGCTAATATAATAAGAAGTTAATTAAAAATATATATATTTTTTTTTTTTGTACAAAAGAGTAATATCACTATATCCTAACTGATACACTAGTTGTTGTGTTAATTAAAAGTTAATTCATTTTGTTTATTTATTTATATATTCATTCATTCATTCATTTTTGTAAGATGAGTTACAAAAGATAATACTAAAAAAGATAGACAGCTTATCTCTAAAAAGAGATCTTTTCCAGCCATCCTTGAGCGTTAAAAAAAAATACTATTGAAAATATAATATATCTACATACATTAAAAATACATATAATAACAACATAAATACACATACAGTATTAGTTTAATTTATGTCTGTGACAGATAAAATTGTAAGCTAAGATTTACTTCACATGGACCGAACATGTCAAGTTAATGAAGAGTATGTCCATCTGATAGTTAAATGTGACACAAATACAGATAATTTTAAATGCCACCCCAGTGGTATAAAGAAGGATGAATAGAAGGGAGCTTTCTCCACCCGTACTTGATGACGAACTACTATGAGGGGGTGACACTACCCCGGTAATCCAACCGATACACGAGTTGTATTCAAATGACTTCAACTATTGAACTATGCTATAACTATGTATATTTACACCAAATCTCATTTTGTTTGTAGCAGTCTATTAAATGTTACCAAAATACATTTACATTAAAAGAAATATTCTATTTTAGGATACTTAGAATTTCATACAAAAGATGGAGCCTATATTTAATCGTTATATGGCTATAGTTATTCCGTAAATCAGAAAGTATAAATATCTGTATCGACAATATTTATTATTTATTTATATATTTTCCACTTTGAATCAATAAATTGATCACTTGTGTACGACAAATGGGAGTGGCAGGAGGCAGGTATATTGATACAATATTTATTTACACCGCTGGTCGCAGAAGAACCACAGGACAAACCGGGTGTTTTTTATTGTAATCTATGTTTAACAGTCGTCAATATCGAGCCATTTACGAATAACTAGAACCAATAATAAAGAGTGATCTCGATAATGGAGTTATATTACCCGGGGCATTGCCATCGCGTGCGGCGAATCTTTTCTTTCGAAGTCAATAGAGCAAGACGGTTAACACTCAAACTGTTCATTTCTCTCCTTCAAAGAAAGTATGTCTCATATAGCATCATCAAAAGTTTTATACTAAATGTTTAAATTAAGCTGTTATCATATTTACAGCTTAGTTATAATAAACAGGTAACTTTCAACTTTTCAGTACAGAAAGTAAAACGATACTGTATTTTTGTAAGTATAAAAGCGGATATAAATAACAAAGTAATTGAAGCATTGAAATGAATAATACTTTGTTCATCTTAATATATATATTTAAAATATTCAAGTTAGACCTTCAATTTGTAATGATTTGAGTTTCGAATGAGATTACCATAATCTGTATTGCACGTCCACTCCTGACCGGGAAAAGGCAAATTTCACTATGATTACTATAGTTTTGTGTTGTACTATAGAAAATACGAACACGGGGATATATGCGTATACTGATTTCGTTTATTAAACTAAATAAACATAGTTTAATAAAATATTAATATCATAAATTAAACTAACGAGATCATTTATAAAGTAATCGTAAAAAAACGTAAGGACGGACGTACTTTTAAATATATAGACGTAATTAATAACATTATTTTGCTGGCGCCTGAAATTTAATTAATAGCATAGTAACTTTTTGTAACATTTTTGTATTTTATCATTAATTAAAAATATTAATTACGAAAAATCGGTAAGTAAAGGAAACAATATCTCGTCGATAATATTGATTGATTCTTTAAAATAGTGATGGCTTTATTATAGTAAATACTACATTGCATTTACAATAATGGGACAAGGAGTCTGGAATATTCATCAACCCGGATATGACTCGAACCTGCCATCTGTTGGAAACTGTTTCGTTAATCTGCTTTGCCAGAAAATTCCTTATACTGTTTACTTTTAAGGAGATGGTACTGAATGTAACGTGCCTGGATCCTGGATATTAGAGTAAACTTTTCAAATTTATCCTAGCGTATATGGGCTTTTAATGTTACATATTTATATAAAATTCTGAGAAAAAATACACTACCAAAAGCCAACATTTTATTATTTGCCATATTAGTGATTTTTCTGGTTTTATAATGGCACTATCGTCAAAATAGAACTCATAGACTAGGTGCAATATTATATTTAAAACGATAGAAACTATACAACGCCTCCAAATATTACACGGACACCATATATAGTCTACTGACCTAATACACGAGTTCTGGTACAAGTTTTTTGTATTTATTATAATTAGAGTAATAGGAAGACAGGTAATGATATTTAAATAGGTGATTGCGTGATTACTGTTGTTATACTTACTCATAGCCAATATCTCACGGATGGTTAGTACTGTTTATGTTAAACTTACGACTGACATACAAAAGTACAGTTTTATATATGATTTCGTAAAAAATATCACAAATTGATAACTATAATACGAGTATTATATGTATATTTAATAGGCAAGTAAACTTTATATTATTATGTATGTCAAAAGTATAATATAATTTATTTCTTTCTGCCAGTGGATGGACACGCTTTACGATAGCACCTCAATATAAGGTGCATGTCATAGAAGGTCATGTGGTGGTAGGAAAAATATTCTGGATTTTGATAATATAAGCATTTATCAGCACCACCACCCAGTACCTGTGGGAAAGAATAGTTAATCATTAATTAAATCTAATGGACGAGCATGATAATTAAATATATCTATAATATATTGATAAGGAATGGACACATGGAACCTTTGTTAAGGAAGGATAGGTTAAAGAACCACTTATCAAACAAGATACCTCTCCTGCAGTACAACGAAATATTCCAGTCGGTATGCAAGGTAATGTCTCAAAGTTGGGCATCACGCTGTCCATTGGTAAATTGTGGCCATATTTACGACACTGGAAAATATATAGCAAATTTATTTAACTACAAAGAAATACTATGATATGTCAAATAATATATATTAAATTTTATTTAAGCTTTCATAACAATTTGTAAATGTCTTACGTCATACATTGTCGGCGCAGACGGGTTGTTGAAGGAAGAACTAGGTGAGGACAGAGATTCTGTTGAGGAGCTATCCTGGTCTTGTCTTGATCCAGACTTGTTTTTATCTGATCCACCATCACAGGAGTCGCTTTTGTATCGGTATTTTGACAATATAACTCTGTTCCTCAAAAAGACAGAGCATCGCGGTAATCCCAATATATATGCTGACATTTTCAAGAAATTAGATAAATGTAATAAATTTGCAGTTTGTTGGACATTTTAACCAAATAAATATGGATATAAATGTGTGTCTATTTTATATTACAAATGTTTACTCTTTATAATTTACTGACATTTTTCTTTGACATCTATGATTATAGAAATAAAGAATATATAGTTTTTTACCTTGAATGTAGAACTGTTACTGAACTTGAATTATTTTATGTCTAGAATACATATAGAGGTTTGAAGTTCCATTGCAACGAACATAACCGGTTTTGTGTTAGAATTTTGTGCATAAGTCAATTTAATATATTTTACACAAACCTTCCATCATGTCTTCAACGTTTCTATAAAAATAGGAAAAAATATTTTCTCATATTTTTTATCTTATTTTATATATTTTTTATTACATTTAAGAAATTACAAACATGTGCTTTTACATAAAATATAATTTAAGAAATAAACAAGTCACTTGATTAAATCTTTTTTAAAAATACGGTTTACCTCATACAAGACATTATTATTGTCATTTTTTATAGGAAAGACAAATTTGTTGGCCTACACGATAGTAAATAAACATAGCGCCGCCAGGGGTCGTATTGATAAATTATTCGACAAAACCTTGTCTGTCGTAAGTGCGTAAGGTAAGCGTTAACGAAATGTATCGAACAGGAAATTGGTCAAGTGAGATCTTAATAAATGTGTAAAGTGTATACAGAGAATGCTATTGACAAATCTCCAGTGTTGCAACGTGTGCTAGCGTGTGATGAAAAATTCCTCTTTCGCTTTGTCATCGTCTCTTTTGCCTGCCTCTCGCTCCATATTTTAAGTAATTTGCAGATTATTTATATTAACATTACCACTATCTACCATCGAATGGATAAATGAAAGATTTTTTTTTGCGTATTACAAACCACCATCTCAGCTAAAACAATTAAAATAAATAATAATATTATAGTCCGTTGTATAGTTTAAATATTAATTACATGCAACACCAAGCAGAAGTATCATTAGGTTATGAATAATATTCATTTAAAGTCAATTCATATTTCAGATAAACAGCAATAAAATAAAGGCTTTACTCCAAGTTGGTTGTTTCTTAACAATTTACACTTAAGATAGAGTGAGAAAGGTTTTTACAAATGATATGTCATCTTCTTTAACTGTCTTCTTCCATTAAACATTTTAAAAAGCCACGTGATTGGGACTTCTTTTAACGTCTTGCGACTAGAAAAGATTTGCTTGGCTCGGAATATGGCAGGTTTAGTGTAGCGAGGAAAGGTATACGTATGGTTATGTTGTTCACATTGTAAAATTCAATTAACTATTATTAATTTCATTGATAGATAATTAAAGGTGTTTATGGAATATATCGGATTTTTCAATTAAAGATTAATTGCTTGTGTTTCACCACAAATGAAATCAAATTATATACTTCTAATATTTATTGCATTAATAGTTCAGGTATATGTTATTGGCACAGCTTCATAACCAGCACTGGTAATCCTGCTGTTGCTTCATTGCTTGGCATTACTTTGTCCGCTTTGGAAGAACAACCTGCACAAATTTATTGAATAGGTGAAAGAACTATCATTTTCTTATCTGGAGTTACTAGATCGGGTATTTTAGAACCACCGCTGTTACTTAAAGGATTTCGACCAGGCTGAATACCAGGGGGAGTCTCAAAACAGTCTGCTTTGCAAGGAGCATCCCATAAACAAGGCGGAGGCGGCTTCCAGTGTACACAGCCTGGTCTTGTACAAGGTTCTTCTTTAACTACATTTTTAACCTGACGTAAGCGACCGCCTGGTCCACGGACCATACCACTAGGTGCTAATTCTTTGCTTTCAAATCTGTTTAATATAGTTTCAATCGTTTTTTCATCAAAAACAAAGATGGGGTTTATAGCACTACTTGAAGCACATTCACATTTCGGAGACTGATTAACGAACTTTGAATCAATAGTTTTAGATTTACAAATGCAAAGACATTCCGAGTCATTATGAACTTTAGAGTTTAATGGTAGACACTTACAACAACATTGCTCAGTCTTGTTTGACATATCGGGAACTACTCCTTTCAATTCACAAACAATAAATCTTTTGCCACTACCAGAAGCTGCATTCGCTTCTGCTGGACCCGCTGACCCACCGGCTTGCGCACGATAATGTGCTGCCAAGGGTGCGGGATCTGCAAGTCCACGATTGCGAGCTAATTGACTAGGCGCACAAAGAGGATCTGGTAGCACAAGACATGCTGGCTCTCCTCCACAACCAGTGCGTCTACAATCATGTTGAAGTCCATTTCGCTTGATACAGTGACAACTGTAGTACATTATACCGCCTCGTAGCTCACGGCTTTTCGTTCTTTTAAGTTGGTTTTCTTTTTCATCCTTTTTTTCTGTACCACTCTCCTCCGGCCTAGCAGCTGCGTCGGCAGACTTAAGTATCTGAAATTACAAACAATGTTTAAGTAAAATATTTGATAAAGTTCCTGTCCGCCGTGAATGATTAATTATGTTACCCGAAGCCTTCAGCACGATTGGTATAGATTGACTGGCACAGTCCGATTCACTACCATTGTGAAATCAGATCAAAATCGCTGAAGCGCGTAACGTAGGTCTTGCCAGGCGGAGGGCGACGCACGCACGGCGGACAGGTCGGCGGACAGGGCCTTGGGCAGCAAGGGCCCGCCCGACATAGATATCGGATCGACCCTTGCTGGAAGTACTGGCAGTCCTGCAGTCCATTACGCTTAAATGCAGACCGCGGCAGACACTGCAACTAAATATAACAATGATTCTTATAGATTCAAGCAGTAGGTAGGTAACTAAAACAAGCGTTTCGGCATTTAATTATGGGCCTAATTTACTTTTTACATTATGGTCTTAAGGTCTACAGTCAGAACGAAGGTCAATAATTAACAAGGTAATATTGTATAATTTAAGAGTGTAACTGAACTTCGATTTTAAACTAAAGTGGAATATAATATTTACAATAAATATAAAAAAGTTCGACGGAGTCTCGTTATTAAAACTACGTTTCGCTTCCTTTCTTTTTTTGCATATTCACGTACCGTCAGGTGAATCGTTTGTTCCCAATATCATATAAAAAGGACATTTTAATTTTAAATAGATTTTATCTTTCGAGTGAAAATAAAATGTTTTTAGGTCCCTCATACGAGACATATCTCAATCTAATGAATGTTTTTTAAGTGACTTAATAATTAACTTAATTTTAATACGTATACTAAATAATTTTATTATCCAAAATAATTTCTTTATATTCACTGTATTGCAAAAACAAGCATGCAGTATATTCTAAATACTAACATTAAGAGGGGAATTATTTATTTCCATGAATATTAATGAGTCAAACTAATCTTTAATTTTGCTACTAAAATAAATAAAATCGAAAATACTTCATCCTTTTGGATATAAAGTATTTTCCTTTGATTAACTACAAGCTATGTAAAAATTTATTGTAAAGGGAAGGATGATGGATGATGAGGCCGCGAGGCCGAGAGGAGCATGCGGTTTAATACAATTTCCACCCGACGCTGGCTGCGGTTGTGATGATAATGGACGGTGAGGTTGATGCGGAATGGCGTATGAGTTGGGTATGAGTGATGGAGGATATGGCCGCCAGGCCCAGAGGAGCATAGGATTTGATACAATTCCCATCCGACACTGACTGCAGTTGAAAATTACGTTGAGTATTTATTTTTGCATCAATTTTACATATTATGGATCCTATTCCATGTCGTGATAAGAGCAAAACAACTTACATTAATTAGGAATACAATGTTATATGTAGTATTGTCTATATTAATAATATTAATAATGGCTTTTTTATTGATTGGACTCTATACTTTCTAGCGCCAATACACAATATCCCACCTCAACTATGTTAGTCGATTTTTTTTTCGTTTATTACAGTGACTCAATTTTATGTTCGCTTCCCTGATACAAAAGCAGAATTAATATTTTTTGCCTTTAAAATCAAATGTTAGGATGACCTCTACGAAAAACATACGTACGAAATAATAGAATTAACCAGATGATAAAAAAAAATATTGAATGTTCAATTTTTCGAACAATCAATAAAATATCGTATTCATCTGCACACAACCTTTGAATTATTTTTTAACCTTGATTTAATAAACCTAAATTAAATACTTACTGGTGGACCGCAGTCTTCATATTTATAGCAAACCATAGGTCCACACGGGGAACACCTGGAACAGTATATTTCATTATAATTATTTAACGAAACAAAACTTACAACTTATCAAAACCTTTAGTAAGAAGAACATGCATTTTGAGATACCGTGAAGGGAGAAGCTTTTTATATTTTACGTATTTTTCTTTGATTTTCTTATAAGATTATACAAAAATTAAAATTTATTCACTTTATAATTTTGAATTTTTATATTTTTATTTAATATTTATTCGAGATACATCCGAATTAAATCAAGCCAAATGATCGTCTGGGTCGGTTTTCTAATTTCAATTCAGGGCACAATTTTTTTCAAAATATTTGAATTTACATCTTGCCAGAAGTTTTGAGTACAAAGGAGGTTTTTAATGAAGGAGGATTTATTAACCAATCTTTATCGTGGTAAGGTTTTATGTGCTAATTTAGGGTCTCATCCTGCAAACGAGGCAAAGGGGTTCAGCATGTGGATTACGGCAATGCTTAACGCAAGCAACATTAGCTGGACCACATAGAGGAGCAGGTCTGACTTCACAGAGAGGTGACGATTGACAACCACTCCTGCGACAGTCGTATTGTAATCCATTGCGACGGAGACAATAACAATCAGTATAAAGGATACCACCTCTTAACTCTCGACTTTTACAATATTTCAGAGGCACCTCTCTGCAACGACCCATACTGTTAAATAATATTGGAATAATTTGATTTTAATTAAAATAAAAAAACTTTAAAACACTTTAAATTTACAATTTTATTACATTTTTATAACAATAATTTTAAGTTATGAAAAAGATATGGCTGGATTTGGTTATTCTTTTCAAATTCGAGTTGGTTATGCCTTTTTAATTATGAGCATCGATCAATAAAACGGACGGTTCCGTACACTTTTTAAAATAATTAGTTTGTAAAGATTGATTTTTTTATAGAATTGTTGTCAATGTAATTGTAGGTACAATATGGTATTACTCTGATCATTCTTACGACGTATATGGAGCGAAAGTTAAGAAAGATGATATGGTACATTATGATTGCATAGTTGCATGTACCAAACATATCAATGCTTAAAAGCCATTGTACGTCTTATTCGTTATAGTGTAATAGGTCACTTTCCAAACACGTTTCCTACAGGCATTATGGAATTGAAGTCGTCAATTTGTTTTTACTTCTCATAGCTAAATCGTGACAATAAGTAGTGGTTCGAGTCAATACAACTCATTACCAGCTGCCACGACACGGATATGTTCAGAATAGGTTTCCGACTGATTTGATACGACAGCATAGTACGATCGTGTTAACGCGCTTTAAGCACTATAAGAAATAAACACATAATTTATATATATAACCTTTTTGCTAATTGATTGGTTTTCTTAACATCCTGGCTGAAAAAAAAACTAAAATCATATTTTCTACTTAAAGTTCTTGATTCAAAGCCATTCCGAGGTGATTTGTATAAGTCCATTTCATCATAAGGTTATTACAATCAAATCATTCGAGTGGTAAAGATAAAAAACTCAAAAAAATTTCAAAACAATTCTGCATTTTAACAACTTTATAACAAATAATAACTGACAACAATTTTCCCTTCGGGATTTTATTATTTTATCTTGATTTTCTCCTCCTAAACTCCTTACAAAATGTAAGTAGGCTACTATATACTTTTGTCATCTAGTTGTATTCTTGGGGCTTATTTAGATTTTTTATCAGGTGTGGACCTTGTGGTGGATGCTGCGGAGGCGGATGCTGCGGCCCGTGCTGCCCCTGCATTACTATCTACACATGCTGTACGAAGATTTGTTAAAACCGGCGGTGTAGAAGCTCTTCATGGACATGTCTCCATGAGTTGCTGCCACACTAGCACTCCCAGTGACGTTTTTTTATACCGTGATGTTTTATGAAATAAAAATTTATAAAATGTGAACCTTTTTCTTATTTACTTCACTAATACATTATCTTATTTATATTCCTCACAAATTTCTTATAAAACGACGGAACTTGACAATCTTAGATAAATGTTTCTATACTTAGAATTTGTTGTAAATATCAAGTAGGACATCATTGAGCTGAGCGTAAGCGAAGCTCTTAACCGTTTGGGAATCAATTTTATGTGGCCACATCACATAAAGACTACTCGGTGGATCTTCATCGAAATTGGAATGCCCATAGACTTAAGCTAGCTTAACTGTTCTCGCGCGCGCTTGCCGATCGTCTTTCTCAAAACGAGCCTAATCGCTTTATCACATGAAAACTACTGGAGCGATTTTAGTCAAATTAGGCACGAATACAGAACTAATAAATAAAGATCTACAGAAAAAAACAATGAAAATAGCTTAAATCAAAAGTTAAAGAAAAAACCAAGACAAGTCGGATATCGCCTTTATATGCATATACCAGTTAATGACCAGTTTGTTCATGTAAACGATAATACAATTGTTTATGGAATATTTGATATTGAAGGCGCATTTTACTGTTCCAAGAAATAAGAATAGACCTTGCACGAAGTTGTAATTGAGGACGACTTGTACCTCGCAGAGCAATTTTTCATGACACTTTAAAGTGAAACTTGATTTTTTTTTGAGGGCTAAATGTCACTAGTTTGTATCAATAATTTTATAAATTGATAATTTTAGTCGACTACAAACATTATTTGAGAGCTATATTAAAACTGCACTTTTAATAACGGTACTTTTTATTACACATCAATACATTTTGGAGATCAGACATTTTACCAAACGGGCATACAAGGGCCGCAGCACCCCCCACACACAGGTACCCCAGGGTAACTGCATCTCTTTGGAGAACATACTCCAGGTTCGGTGCAGCAGTAGCAAGGGCATGGTTTGCAGCGGTTGGGTCTGCAGCAGGGTATGGCCACTGAGTCACATAGTGGCACTGGGGGTGTAACCGGATTTCTGGGCTGCAACAATACATGTTTTTTTACTGTCGTTGTTATTTTGAAGTAATAAATTGTATTCATGTGTAATAAACCACCATAAGTATTCTACATAAATCTGCAAGCAATTTTTTTCAAATTGCTGTAAAATAAAACTGGTACACCCATCAAATTAAAATATGATTTTGAGCTATGTAGTAAACTAGTTGTAAAGTAAATTGATAAGTTGAAAATTAAACGGTTAACCTTATCACAAGGAGGGCATGGAGGTAGACAAGGCAGAACAGGGGGTTGAATACAAGGCGCCGGACATGGCCTCACCGGTGCTGGACACGGGGAGCATCCTCCACCTGGGCACACTGAACAAGGACTTAAGTCATTCCGCGAGGCCACACAAGGCTTGGTCGAATAAGGATAGCAGGCTCCGCACGGTAAACCGGTGCATACACAAGGATCAAAGCTATAAAACGGAGCGCTCATTTTAGATTTTTCAATTTTTTTTCACAAGAAATTTTTATCAAAATTTTAGTTGTTGTTATAATTTATATAAATTTGACAATAATGTTAAACAAAAAAATACCATGACAAATATATCTACTTTTAATTTCGGTTCAAGTTTGTATAGGAAAATATCGAAAAACAAACTGTCAACTTCAGATAGACTATGACAATTAGTAAAATTAAAAAATACACTAAATTGAACAGTAAAATAAAATTATACATTAAATATATTTTAAAATTATAAAATTAAAAATATAAGTAAAATAAAAAGATTAATCAGAAGACTATGTGCTCAATGTGCTTTTGTCCCACTTGTCCTGCAATTCTTCCATGTGGAACGGGACCGTGTACATACTCTTGTCCGAATCCAGCGCCATGTTGTCAGCCCTGTTGTCCTCCTCCAACACCATGCACTCCTTGTCCGCCGTGCAACTGCAAACCTGTCTTCAGACCTTGCCCTGCACCTATTATACCAGATCTGGTGCCACCCATAGTTCCCATATTGCCGCCATGCAGACCACGTAGAACACCTGCCTGCGAACCGTGCCCTTACCCGCCACCAAGGCCAGTATGCTGCCCGCCAGTGTTACCATGCTGTCCACCTCCAGAGCCTTGTGAATGTCCTCCGGTAAAATAACTTTATTTGACTAACTAATTACTTTGTTGTAATAATGCCTATTAATGACAGTTATGTCTGTCTGACTACAAATTACTCAGTAGTCTGGCGCAGTTTTCATTTAGTAACACGTTGGTATTACTTTGATTAAAAAAATAAATAAATAAGAGAGTTTAATGATAATAAAACAGCAATTAAATGTTTTTTGCTTACAGATAAGACCTTGCCCGGAACCAACTCCTTGTTATCAGCCCGTGCTGCCGTGCTGCAATCCTCAGTGTCCACCGCCTATACTTCCTAAACAACGACCAATTTGTCCAAGGGCACCTCCTCCACAGTATCCCTGCCTTCCTGTCTGCAGAAGCTGCTGTCCTGACTGTGAATTGGATCCTGTAACACGTAGAAGACCCTTGATAGTGCACGATAGTGTTTTTGCTGACAGACCCTCAGGTCTACCCGTTGAATGCTACACCAGACGTAACCCCAATGTACGATACACTGTCAGCAATTACGTGAGACAGGTAAAGCAAAATATTGTATACAATAATGATGTACTCTTTTATTCGTACCCTGGTTTGTTCCCGGCTATGATAAGTTTATGAAATTAAATGAATATAATCTGCCATTTGCAAAAGTCTCAAGCAAAGGTTGCGGTTGTAATCAACAGCATTTTAGTTTGCTTATTTGTTAATTCCATTTAAATCTACGAAGGAAACCGTACTCACAGTGATGATTGTAATGTTTACGAACCTAAATTATATATTTTTTTCAGGGCCCTCAATCGGGATGCTGCTATCACCTAAATGTTCCTCTTCGGTAACAATTACTTTACTAAAAGCTGAACAACTTTTGGTTAAAAATGTGCTGTTTGGAAAATTTAAAAACAATTCAATTTGGGAAAATGTTTAAACTGTGGTTTTGATTGTTATAATATATTCTGATCGTCATTTCATATATTTATTTTGTTACAATATACGTTGGTAATGTTGTTTTAGCGTTTTTATTTTATTAACATATCTCTTAATGCACAAAATACAATAAATATAAAACAATTACATATAATGTTAATTGAGATATCTCATGGTTGGTGACAAGATCCACCTCTATCTTTCTTTCTACTAGTTTGTTTCGGTGACAAGATCTATTAACCAAAAAACTTCGTTATCCAAGTTTCCGTAGTCTTCAGTAAGCAATTACTCGTATATTTCTTAATATGAATGTAGAACAGTTATTTTTGTCGAATTGAAATAAGTTTTGTATAAGTGTTGGAGTATAAATATTACTTATTTAGTAGTATTACGTGCGTTGTGTTCGCATATTTAACCAAGAATGTATGGGTGTTCTGCCTCGAGCAAGAGGTATAAGTCACCATCAATCGCTCTTACGAAATTATATCTCGGCAAATAAGCTATCCTAACTTAAAATCCATTGCTCATCAAATCCTTTGTTTAGTTTTAAATAAATTACTATATTTTTTACGTAGCCACTTATATTTGTTTCGAGTCCCTAAAAGCGAAGTCAGCTTGATTTCACGGATGTGATACCATTACCATCTTGAATTTAATAGAAAAAAGAAAATCGAGTTGGTATCTTAGCGATTTATATAGCAGCGCAAAGTAAGCCTTCGCTCATTTGTTCGTACAATAGCCCAAGTAAGACGGATTTCAAATAAAATTTTAAAGTGATTAAATCATTAAATATGAGTGGTTGCGGTGGAACTGGAGCCTGTATGCCCTGTGGACCTCCAGCGTGTCCTCCGAGTAATAACTGCTGCTCGCCACCAAGTTGTTTTAACTACAACGCATCTCCTCCCATCAAGTACTGCCCGGTGAACCCCTGCATCAACATCTACAGCTGCCACACACAAATAATGTAACAGAAAAACAAGACAATGGGACTGGAGCAAACCTTTTTTTTCTTCAAAACGCAGATGATAAGTTATAAATATCGTTTCTAATTCCGTATTAAATTTTGTTATTACATATGTGGATTTGTTTAATTTATCACTTGCTACTATGTTGTAAATATTATGTTAATTGTTCTATACCAATTTATTTTTGGTAGTAATGTATTTCGTAAGAATTCCTATATTTCTTCGTTGAAATGTTGCTCATAAATTAATCTTAATTTGGATAGTATATGGCATTCGCGTTTTTATTTTATATTTTCATTTTGTCATGAGGCAGCTACAGAAGTCATGTTGTTGTTGTATTTATCAAGTTCTTGACAAATTGTATTCTCTGGTTCCATATTCAATTTTGGAAACAAATATACCAAAATAGGTTTTCTATTTTCATAAAAAATTTGGTTTTGTAAATCATGCGGTTGTTGATGTTTAGTTTATGATCGTTGCTTTATATTTGGCTTCTGTTGCTTCTAATTTTCTATCTACATCAACAAGCTAAGTGCTTAATCCTATAATCATAGGGCTGTTGTACGTTCATAATACAATGAATTTATTATATAACTTATAACAGACTTCAAAATATAAACGACTCCCTACGTTTTAGAGGATGCGAAAATTATGCTTACCGGGAATTGATTATTGGCGTTTTTCAATTTATAATCTATACATATAATATAAATATAAAGATACTGCTTATGTACATGTAAAGATATTTAAAAAAAAATGGAGGCCTCAAAGTAAAGGATTTTTGTCTGTTAATTACGTATGTGTAGCCTGTTGCATGAATGGTTTTCATGGCCGTAGAACTAGTAACAACTTCAGTAATTCTGTTTAATAAATGGATGTCACGCAAATTTAATTTCGACAACCTTTCAGTAACGTAGGGTTACATTAACTTTGCTCTAACCCAGAACAATTAGTCCGAGAAATTAGAAGCTATACACGATCAGTAGGTCTAGAACTTGTGCCGATAAAAATATTACCCAAGGGTTTTAGATCATTTTGTCATTTATTCGAGAAACACCAAACATACAAATGATATCTTGTCACCCGTGTCACTACCATTTTAAAGCAGCGGGACTGCAATCTCGGTCGAAACTATCATTTTTTCAGACAATCTCTTTTCCAAAGTGTTGGAGAAATAAGCAGTCACTCGAAATTCTTTTAAACAACTACGATTGCTAAAAATCATCAGGCAAAGTTGTAAAATGTTAAAATCGCAAACGCATAAAAGTTCTGCTAATTTAGTTAACACATACTTCTCGATTAACTTCAACAAGCAGCGGCAGTTGGCTACTAATCGCAAAATAAAATAAACATTACACTATTATCATTTATTTATAAAAGCCATCATTCAAAAAGGACACGTCTACATTACGTCAACAAATCTTCGTACAACACGTGTATATTGTGATTTTTGGACAGCAGGGTCCACAGCACGGTCCACCGCAACACCTGAAACCATTTAGAAATTAATATTATTGTAAATGTAAGCAAACACGGTTTAATGGAATCCATTCAATTATCCGATTATAATCCGCATTCTGTCCCCAAAAATACAGAGCTAATCACTTTACTTGTTAGTATTCTAGTTGTCCTAGCGCTTGATAAATTGTCATTATGTTATTACATTGCTGCATTCAGCACACGCATTAACTGAACAGACACTAAAACCTACCCTTATGTTAAATCCCTAAAATTAAATCAGTCCCTATACTTACATCTTGATATATTATCGTGTACTTAGTTTGTAAACTATAAAATAACCTGAAACTTTTTATTGATTACAGCTTGATATCTTATTTTATAGATTTTACACTATTTTAATATTTTTTTCTTAATTTTTATACATTATTACAGAACGATAAACTTTTATAAACTGATGAGTAAAAAAATTTTTAGCCATTATGTCAGTTTTGTTAAAAATTCTAGAATACTATTTCAAATTATGTTTTTTTTTATATAAATCAAATGATATTCTGGTTGTAGCCATTACGCATGAAGGTTTTATTCAACAAAATATAATTAGATGTTCTCAAAAGCAGCAGCATTAGCAAAATATCCTTGCAGTTCAGAACGGAGAGAGAAGAACAGAATAATTGAGAATGATCCGAGAACCTGTCTTTGATGAATGCAACATTGATATGATGATTGACATGCATGATACTGGTTCATATTCGTTTAAATGCTGCCAACAAAAAAAGTATAAAAAATGAAAACGTCAAAATTACAAGTAACACAGAACAATATCATCATATAATTTGGTTTCTAAATTTTGAGTGTATATTTTTTTCAAATATGTGCAGTCCAATCCTCGATTTACCGAGTTACAAGGAACCACCAGAATTCATTCCTTGTGTTCCAGTTCAGGTATTTATTTACATTCACTTAATAATTACATTCCTATATTATAAATATAATTATTCCATTTAATTCATAGGGTCTGAAATGTCTTCCATGCGGTATTGATCCTGTAACCTTACGCAGACCGCTGATTGTAGGCGATAGTACTTTTGACTACCGACCCACCAGTTGGCCTGGAATGATTGTTAATAATCAAGACAAAAAAGTCCGATACCAACTTATTAATTACGAACGTCCGGTAAGTGAGATTTCGTTACAGAAGCGCATATTACAATATAACCAATATTAGTTTTATATGGTAGTCGTAAAGTTAAATACTTATTTTGAATGCCTTTATTTTGTTATAAAAATAGTTTTTTTACATAATACTGCTTTCGTGTCTGCAAAAAAAATAGCCAACGAGATTGTTTCTCTCCTATGTTTTTATGTATTTAAGACACACGTTTATTGACCTAGAATTAGTAGCTAATATGTTGATTAGAATATATGTACTACTTAGGAGCAATAACTTAATAAAGACTACAATTCAATAACTTACTAAACGTAACTTAACTCGTTACAGATTCAACCTCATTACCCATCTTGTGCCCCCTCATACAATTAATCTACATTACAAGAAGAACTAACGTGAGTATCTCTGTATGTACATAATATTATATATATTTGAATAATAGCAGAAGCTTATAAGAGCAGAGCGCACCACAACACGGTCCTCCACCACCCATACCCACTAACACCCAAGACGCTATAAACGACCTTCTTCAGATCATGAACCCAGAAGGGCTCTTCACGTCTACTCAAAAATGCCTTTAACTCCACAATAGACGTAGCCTGTCGGTTCCAGTTTGCTAATTCATGGCTTTTTGAGGGTTATGGTTCTTTTACGTCCTTATTACGCTGACACTTAGTACGCTGAGTGATATAGGAATTATATTTAATGACTACGCAATCTTCCAGTGTTTACATTTTCAGTGACGCAATTTTCAATATAACTTGTGTATGATAGGTATATTCGTGGTAAATTTTTATCCTAAGATTAAAAAAATATATAGATTTAATTTTTACCAATTAAATCCGCATAAAAACTGTATTAAAGATATTGGAAAGACGGTACTAATATTTTGTTTTTTTTTAAGTTTTAAAATACGATACGATAAGAAATCACTGGCCTGTTATAAAAAAAATGGTTCGAAAATCAAAAATTATTGACACACTAGAAATAATTTTAAAGACAGTGACAGTTCCCTTTTAAAATTTAGTCAAAATTATTAAAGTAAAGAAGAAGGATCCAAATTTTTGTTTGTAAATAATAATGTGTAACAGAATGGGAGTCATTAATCAGTTACAGACTATTATTTCGGCGATTCAGTAAGTCACATTTTATTGTAAATGTTTTGACCGTGATATTATTGCTTATAAAACTTTGACTGGGCGGTTAGAAATAACACCCAAACTGTATTTGTATTATAAAACAATTTATTCAGAATATTGTGTAATTAATAAGAGAAACGTCATGTGTAAGTTATCTAAGAGTCTATATATGACCTCGTCTGATATGTACCATAAATAACTTCTATAAATTAAATTGACTTCAAAAAACTGATTGAAAATGCATATATACTTCATACATTTCTTTCATTAACTGTTAAAATAAAGTAATCTTACAGAAGTCCCCAAGTATTACTACCAATTAACCTAAGTAATGTTTTAGAAGTGGTTGCGGCAGTCCCCCCGGGTGCTGCGGGGCCTGCGCACCCCCGTGCTGCGGCGGCGGGGGGTCGCTCGTCACCGTATACAGTCAAGTAGCACATATCCAATGAGCACTGGCATTGCGCTAACAATGTATTTTACTAATACAAAGATACATCAATTAAACCTAGATTATATTTCTAATACACTAAAACCTTACAAATATACACTTCACAATATACCATAATTGATTTACTAAAATTAAATACATGCTGTAGCTTTTTTATACTAGGGACGCCAACACTCCCTCAATTTAGACTCGCAGCGCTAACGAAACCTCGGTTGCCGTTTGCATATTGAGCGAAGCGTGCCCAGTGTAATGATTCATCGTTTCCCATTGAATTCAATGGGATATCAGTTTTTTGACGATTATTCCTCAACGACATGACATTTTTCAATTTTTTTTTAAACTGTCGCCTAATTTGTATCTTTTTGATTGCAATTTCATAATTTTCCGTCAAGTAGTTTTCGAGCCTATTCGTGACAAAGAATGTGAAAGTCTCCAGTAGAGCGCTCCGCTCACTATGTCCGCTTGGCTCGATAATATATATATCTTCCCCTATATATAACAAATAGTTAGTTTTGTTTAACTGTGATATTTAATTTGTTTGTAACCTCATACCCAATACCTTGTGTAATAGTAGGTATTTCGTTTTAGATTTCCAATAAAATCAAAATAATAAAATATTAACCAGGACGGCCTCAAACTTGATGTATACATTAGAAACACATGAGTAAATTGGGTGGTATCTGACATGAAAAACATTTTGACTTATTGTCAGGTGTTTCCACAATTGTTTTTATAACCTACATTCATTGGATGTTATATTTATTTTGTTTCATTTAGATGATTAACGTTTTTATTAATACAAATAGTATTTTTTATATATTTTATTAGTCCCTTTCTTTAATTAAATGATATATTTTAAAGAGAAGATGAGTTTTAACTAATATGTTTAACTACAGACGCGATCCTAGCAGTGGGTCAACCGCCGCGACCCGTAGCAGCATTCGACAAAGCAACAATAGCGGTTGGACACCACGGACCCTCATGTATCCAGGCCAGATAATTGCGACTTGTGAAAGTATTGTAATGTAAAAGTCATTTGTCATATAAATTATTGTCAATAAACACTTTTTTTTCTATTAAAAATGCAGATTTATTGTAAACCTTAGACTAAACAAGTTCTCCCAATCCGTAGACTGAGTGCTAAACAAGCTAAGGTTCTAAGACAAAATTATAACCAAAATCGTAACTATAAAGTTCTTAGATAGTGCAACTCAAAGTTTCAGCTTTTTATAAACTAACAGACACCTAAAGGATATCAGACGGTAAAGGCATTGATAACAAATAAGTTGCTTACGCGTCGCTAGATTCAAAGAATTTTAACGTTCCTTTAAAACTGTTCTCAACACCTGCTTATTTGAAGTTGCAAATTTCTTCGTTTATTAACATTTTCTTATTTTTGCGTAAAAATATTTATTTGAATTTGATCATTTAATACTGGTATATCAAACACCGTCAGACACACAAACAAACATCAGACACCAGAATACACACATCTGCACACGATAGGCTAAATTAAATTGACAAACGTGGTACTTAATTATGATGTCAGCTTCTTAATGATAACAAAAAATGATCATGTTATCATGAAGAATAATCAATATTTCTTTTATGTAACATAGATCATGACAAATATTTTTAAAAATAATTTAAATAATTATCTCATATATATCTTTATTTATCTTCAGGCCAGCTCTTCTCAGCAGAGCAGCATTCCGAGCCGGTGGTACTTACTCACGCACTGACTACACTGACCTTTTTTATTGTAATAATTAACGATTCAAAAACGCGTGTAACTGCCTATTTGGATATAAGAATATATAAGGATATTTTGAATTTGCATGGAACTCCAATATTTTTGACGCTGTATATCAGAAAAATCATAGCTAAAAAAAGCAATGTCTTTAAATTAATACTAAGTTCCCAGTTTTCGCAAAATTTTGTTTAGTGGCTCTTATGAAGTCTTAGACATTGTATATGAATTATATCTAATCTATTTTTTAGTTTTAAATGAAACGTATTTTAGTTTTATGCAAATTTTTATTATCTTATATACAGAAAACCACAAAACATTACTATAATGTAATATTTTTTTCAGTCTTAATCCTTGGACCTTTTTAGGTATCACTTCTATCATTATACGAGTAGTATGGACCTTATTAGATGTTTAAAAATATCAATCATGACAACCATTGCAACATAAGATTTTTTTTTATCCTTTTTTGAAAGTACCCATGTCGCACCGATCTGAAAAAGAAGAAGAAGAAGAAGATCTGAAGTTTCTGAAAGTATATCAGAGTTATTAAATTGAAACGGGTTTTATTAGTATAATTTATAAATGTAATAATAGAATATTTAAAAGTTAAAATATATTTTAGTTATTTAACTATATAAATAGTTAAAGTACGCACAGCCATGAACCAACGCCGAGCTCTGGTAAAACTGCTGTCACTGTGAAAGAGCGCAATATTAATTTAGTTAGTTAAAATTATTTAAATAGTAGTAAAACTTAAATACTCGTTTACCTATATTTAAATAATACTGGCCTCTAACAACTTTTTAATAAATTTTTACAATGTAAAAAAATCTCCAGCTTGAGACAGTTGACTCAAAATTTATAATCAAATATTATGATAAAAATTATATAAAAATATAAAAAATATTTTTTTTATATAAAAATTGTAAAATATAAAGTTAAACATAATAACATTGTGAGTGATTTTATTACATTTGTAGTAATATAAAAAATATTAAACCCATTAATATTTTTTCTTTATTAAATCGATTATAGGTGAAGGGAAACTTTCAAAGAAAAGGGAGAAAACCATAACATGTCAGTATTACCCCGTGGTTTCGAAGGTCCACGACCGATGTCTAGATTCGGTTGCGTAAGAGGCGAATACAGCATTTACTACAAGAGACCCTGTTACGGACAGCCCAGACCTCAACCCTTCCAACGAGAAGTAGCACCGTACTGCGGAGGACCCAGCAACGCGCCCTGTGAGAGGTTAATAAAATAATTCTTTCACTTATTTAATTTAAATTAAACGCCTATAAAATCTCTAATATTATATATGTTGAGCAGACCGTGTTGTTACGACTTCCCGTGCAAGGCCCACTGCTTCAACCACGGCGCAGTCACGAGACCCAGTGGTAGGTACGCGAGGACGGTGTGGTATCCCGGGGAGTGCTGCCCGGTGGTACCTCCGTGCCAGGCCTTCACATGCCCAAACCCTCCTTACCACCCGTGCTGCGTTGCCACTGTTAATAAAAATGTTTAATTTTTTATAAGACCATCCTTTATAATATAAAATGAATTAGTAATATATTCTGTGCATGTGTGTAATGTTTTAGTAATCAAAATAAATATTGTAATATTTTATAGTTGTTTTTATCAATCAAACTAATGCAGCCATTTGGTTATCCAATCTACCAAGCACTAGATCAAGTAGCACGCTGACATCGTACAGTGACAATGCTGGTAGTGAGCTTATAATTGGTGACCTTTAAACAGTGCCCTTAAAATTGATAATAACTTGGGTCCATAAAAATGTATTGCCCATAAATCATTTTGCATCGCTCTTCCATAAAATATAATTAACCATACTTATCTATATTGAAAGGTACTTAAATTTTGGCACTTCATACATTCGTTCGATTGTGACAAGGTCCTATTCATATAAACTGTTTGTAAATGGGTCGTACAATTGACATTTGTTTAGATAAATTTAATTATCCCATGGATGTAGTTGGAAGTGAAGGTTAAATTAGGTATATTTTTCCATAAGAGATTCAGATTTTTTTGGTAACGGTATTAATATCAATGCTTGCATAATTTCAGGCTTTTCTATCACGCGTCCTGACTAAAAGCCCTGAATAGACAGGTTTGTGATGTAAAAGATTGTTGAAGGAACCCTCGTATGTATAAATAAATATTCCTCAGTGGCGCTAGTGACGCTGAAGTACTGAATGTTTATACTTTTATTGCATTTAATTATACAAAGAGTATAAAAAAAAGTTCTAATACGTTTGAGTCTATCTCACTCTGATTCTACATTGTAGGAGAGAGATATAAACTAATCCAATTTCATTAAACATAACGCTCATCTTCTATTCTATTTCAATGGAAATAGTGATAAGCGAAGTGCAATTATTGTTTAGAAACGCATGGCTATAGCTATACCAGTATATCAATGACTGAAGCACTTTTGTCCATTAGTGTAGAAATGCCCTGTTCAGTGGAATTCGAGGTGCAAATATACGCCCTAACTGCTTTTTTCGCTCTTCTTTCTTCATTTATTAAAATCACCTAATTCACGTAAACAACGGATGTGTGTATAAGATGTTCATAGTCCCAAAATAACGTTAGATATTAAAGATCTTAACAATATAAACTGAAGTAAGGTTTACTAAGTAGGTTTAATAAGTAAGCGCAAAAGGACTTATTCCTTTGCACAAAAGTATATACACTTCATAACCTATTACGTATAAAACACACATTATATAATAATAATGTAATCTATAATCTAATTGTGATTCTGTTTACTATTTAATATGCTTCATATTAATTAACATAATGTGATTTAAACTTATATTGACTATATAAAGATTATTATTCATAATGTTCTGGCAGCAGTATCACACCCACGTATATATTGTGCTTCCAGGCAGTTGTTGCAAAGCGCTTTTTGAGAACGGTCTCTCAGACGAATTAACGAACAGTTTTATTTTGTTTATTTGTTAAGTGTTTTATTAGTAAGAAGTATTTTTATTAGTATTTTCTAATGTCGGTCACATCATGTATAAAAGCTGTGTTTGTTTAATATTGTATGTTTTTGGTGAGCATTTCTTCTTGTTTAAATATAATTTATTATATTTTTTTAGACAAAAATGGTAAAAAATATTTATTTGCCGTTCAAATATAATAAGTAATTGTTTTATGAAAACATTATTTCATATTTATTTCAACACTTTTAATGTCTGTTTTTTTAAAATGCAACTCCAACTCAGACGAGTTGCGTGTTTAAATTTATGGTGTAAAAAGTAAATATTTTATACATTAATTCAAAGGTTTCAACACGGTTGCTTAACTAATCTACACACTTATATATTACGTAATAATATATGTATGTAAAATCTTGTCCTGTCTGACCGATCTACGCAGAATCCGTTGGGATTAAAAACATAATATTAGAGGCATTTTCTACGGCATTTTAGTTTTTCTAATTAGAAAATGCGGCAGGTCTAATTTGAAATACGGACGGACATAGAAAAAAAAATTGATATTATATTATTACTGTCATTTATATGGGGACTTATTACTTATATTTACTTAATAGTTAATCTTTTATAAGTCTATACTGGTAAATCTTTTTAGTAAAATTCCTGCGAAGTTACCATCACAATGAAAATACTGGCAAAATTGTTTTAAAATCGCTATGAAAGGCATGGACAAATGTCTATGGATATTAAAATAAAACAATTAAAAAAAAAAAAAAAATTTTTAGTCTATTAAAAACATAAATTTTGGATTGCCAACTCCCACACAGCTACTAATTGGTATTTACTTTATCAATATAAAGTCTTGATTTGATCTATCTATCTATTAAATATAGTTACATATATTTAATATGTACTTGACCTTGCATTTTTTGTAGAATCTCATTAAAGTGTCATTTCTATTTTAATCGTAATGATATCATTACCACTCGAACATGTTGAGCAAAGATGTTATTCATGATTATTATATTAATGTTTAAACCATACACAATTATTTAAATAACTTAAGAAGTTGCACGTTCTTATAAAATCATTTTGATACACACCAAGTTACATTACACGAGATATTTGATATCCTGTTTTGTATCGTTTATTTAGCAAGAAATGTTATGATTAATAAAAATTTTATTTTAAAATCTTAATATATAAAACACACATTCACTGACTCACTGATTCATTCATCGGTCTACAACCCAAACCGTTATACCTAGAAAGCTGAAATTTGGACACAAGACTCCTGACATATTGAATAGGTGCGATAAGAAAGGATTTTGCAAAGGTCCAAACCGTTCCAAAGTTACAGCTAAGAAACTGCAAAAAATATAATGCGCTTTTTTGATACCTCCTCCTATGTGGTGTGGAAATTCAAACAAAATTGATCACTTTCGCCGTCCGTCGCGAAGCACGGATAACCTGCTAGTATTCTAATATATTTCTGTTACTGATTATCTTCTTTAATGATTATTTACTGAGTATTTTCTTTACTTACCTACAACTATTTTAGTCGTTATATTGTTTCGGTTTTAGAGTAGACTAGCAGGTTACCCATGCTTCGCAACGGAAGGTGAAAGTAATCAAACATTTTGTTTGAATTTTCACACCACCTATTAGGTATCAAACAGGCGCGTTATATTTTTTGCAGTTTCTTAGCTGTAACTTTGGAACGGTTTGGACCTTTGCAAAATCCTTTCTTATTACACCTATTCAATATGTCAGGAGTCTTGTGTCCAAATTTTAGCTTTCTAGGTATTACGGTTTGGGCTGTAGAGCGATGAAAGGATCAGTGAGTCAGTGAGTGTCTTTGTGTTTTATATAATAAGATATAATTCCGTACAAACCTATTATTATTGTCGCATTCCTGTACCTGAAGATTTGAACTTATACTACAAATGTAAGCGAAAGGAAAAAAAAAATTTTTGGAATTGTCATTGAACCCAGAAACCGTTGTAGATAAAAAAACTAGATTCTAATAAAATTTATATTTTGCTTACAATTGTGGAAACGCATTTGAAAATGCACTTGAAATCTAACATAAATCAGGCGATACATTTAGTCACACATAAAATATATAGACAGATTTGTTAGTGATCTACAATTAGTTGTCATTATTATCATCCCGTATCCCAATTACTTGGGATGGGATGATAATAATGACAACTAATCCAGACATGTATACAATACTAATAAACTTTTATATTCAATTACAGTTCTTAATATAACAAATTAATAAAAAAACATTTTCCGCAACACCATAATTTATTATGAAAGTTTCCGATTTAGGTTTATAAATCTACTACATACCAATAATATGAATATGTATGAATGTATGAATAACATACAAATATGTATGATAAAATAATTAAGAATCTATTTACTGTATTTTTAAATGAATTAAATGAATGTTGTAGGAAGTTTCGGAGCCTGCCGCGCGGACATAGACGCTAACAGGTTAGTGACGCTCACTGTCGTAAAGAATATTTAGCTTTTTATTTACAGCTATAAAGTTTACTACCTAACATTTATGTATATCATTATCTACCAAACGCTAAGTCAAGTAGCACACTAACATCACATGTAAAAAACTTAGTGAACTGTTGTTATTGTACTTAACTTTAACTTACTATTTTTAAGGAGTTATAGTGCCCTAAAAATTTGATAATGAAATGGGTCCATTACTGATTTTAGGTATAAAAGTTGCGTCATAGTACCATTTGCATGTAATCAGTATATTTCATTTTTTTTCATTGCTTTCACATTGTTTTTATGTTTCTAGAAAGCACACTAACTTTACTTTCTAATTGTAATATTAATATTATTTATCATTAGTTCTTTTGGTATCACGATTTTCTTGTATTCTAATTCGCTTTCATATATCAATTAGAAATAACTTAATAGTAAATATAATATAAAGTAATTGTTGACTTCGTTATGACTATTTTGCTTTGGTCGACTTTATAAATTAAAAAAATGACTGGCATAACGATTTAGTGTGGTGTTTGATTGATTAATGTTTTAAAGTGCTGCTACGATAATAAACTTTTAAGTAAAACCTTTGTACTTTCTATTTGTATCAATCTTCAAGTAATATTATATGTATATAATAATTAATATTTTCCATCAAATTCAATTCGGATAATACAAAATCACCTTACATTTAATAACACTTTTATAATGCATAAATATAATTTCGTTTATAATTTTCAGGATTCATCAACTATCCGCCAAAGATTTTGAGGGACACTCGCACAACACGCAAATTCGTCGCTCCTTAAAGGATAACCAAGTTAGGGCTCATGATTATGATGATTATAGCAGCGGGTACTCCCGGCTACGACCGGCGCACCTTGTACCAACCTCCCAGACGACCGATGACCAAGAAAAAATCTCGCCCAAAATCCACCAATCAAGGGAAGACCCGAAACTTTTCTATCAATCTGAGTCCTATCTTAAAGAAATTGATGGCCAAAATTTTAACCATGAAGTAGCGTCTATTTATCCCGGTAAAGAAGTTATTCGGGCCAATACACGCCATCCCATCCCCAAAAATTTACTAAGAAGCGGAGGACATTATATATCAAGTTTATGTAAATATAATCTTATGAGATAATATTGAGTTTTAGAGTTCATTATAAAGACTAATTATTTTATTTTTCAGCTTCCAAAATGTGTATAAAATGTCCGCACGACAGAACATTAGTAGCAAAAAAAGGTGTCGATCGCGTTATTCTACAAACTCCGAAACTCGTTACTTGTTCTGGACGTAAGGCACCTCGAAATATTCGTTTTATACGGATGTATGGATCTAAATTTGGTACATTAATTCAACAAGGTTCCCACGTCATAGTTGGTCGTGTTATGCACAAGAATAAAGTGAGTATTTTGGGACGTCCATTAACCGAAATTACCATCACATTACATACTATTGATTTATTTCAGACTCTCCATATCTGCAAGATGCAGGTGCATGTCATAATCCAAAGCTGTACAACTCCAAAGTACTTGATATCTCAGTGTGATGATGGTACCACAAAATGTAATTTTACGTGTCGTGATAAAACGCTAGAATTGGAGGGAGCAACTCAATTAATCTGTGGGGAAGACTTAAAATGGCAAGGAGAACTTCCCGTATGCAGAGGTATTTGCATAACTCGTATTATATATATGTAAAAAAAAATTAAAGTGATATTGTATTGAGCAACTCAATAGACATTTTATAATTAGTGATTACTATTTATATTAGTATCTCATCTAAGTATATCATAATGGTGCCGGCCTAAAGCTAGTAGAGTGGAATAGTCTAACTATATGCCCATTTTTCAGTTTTTTTGCACATTTATTTAATAATACCCTGTGGCGCCCCCTACGTCTTGGCCCTGAAAAAGCATCGTTCGCAATTCTAGTTATAATGAAAACAGAAAAAAAAGGGAAACGCGCCGTTCGCAATCGTAGGAGTAATGAAAACCAAAAAAAATTGAAATCCTTTAACATTACTATTTGTTTTTACATCATAAAACTGTTCAGTTGGTCTTATTTTTAGATATTTTATTTAAAGAAACAGATATTTTTATCACAAGTGTAAATTTTAACGACTTACGTGAACGCGTCGTGTTATATGTTTTTAAAATCACAAAGACGTCATTTCTCCCGACTTTCATTCAGTAATAACTTTTTTTTTACATTCCTTTAGTTGTATAAATAATTTGTGTAAGAACAGAACAGAGATTTGTGTTTCAAAAATGGACAATGTCCATTGTTGAAACTATTTAGGCTAGTTTTAATACTGTGTATATTTTATCTTCAATTTATTTTTATAGATACTCGTATTAGACTCAACATTTATAAAAAAATTACATATTTAATACTAAAACTCTACTATATTATTTATATTTATTTCTTACATAATAACAAAAAACAGTTAACATAAAGCAACATTTTAAACCATACCTTAAAAATGTGTAGGATTTATAACAAAAGATTAAAAATGGAAACCAACATTTTAGCTCGTAACTGGTGCTATCCGCCGCCTCCCGCCGAGAATGGACGAATTAGTTGTAAAGGCGCTACAGCCGGGCAGAATTTGGGATTGACAGAGGGATCTCGATGCAGAGTGCGCTGCTCGAAGGGATGGCGCTGGGACAGAGCCGTTGCAGTCTGTCGACGAGGAATTTGGACAAATACACTAAAATGTACACCTAAGAAAAACAACATTAAATAGAATTATTGTATATTTGATAAAAAAGTATTTTAGGAAGTTATACTAATTAGTTAGGAAATGATAAAGTACAATAATTTGAATATGCCTTAAAGCGCCACAAAATTACCACACAATTTTGAAGATAAAAGAATAAATAAAATAAAAGATTTCCCTGATATTGTTTTTTAGGCAGGTTAACTACTATTAAAACGCTTGAATATAAATAAAAAAATGGGAACAACCACTGTAATAATATAATAAAATTTTTATATGTTAAATAACCAACCTTGATAACAATGTAGATATGAATTACTTGGCCCGAAATATGTTTATGTAATAAATTACTGTTTTTACAAAAATGATCTTATTTCTAAAGACGTATCCTGCACCGTGTTATCCTTAATTTCTAAGTACCTAAGCTACCTATCTCTACTTCATTGTATTATAAAAGAAAATGGTGAAAACCCTTTAATGGCTATGATATACAGAAAACAAAAAACTTATTATTCTTATTATCTTCTTATCCCAAAAGATAAAAACAAGTGGAATACCTTTTCAAATTTAATTCGTTATTAAATTAATTTTATTCATTTATCTATCTATATTCTGTACCCATTTTATTCACACAGTACTGTTTCTCTTTGGTTTGTCTATGGTTACCGCGCTTTTAAATTTAGAATTAGCATTTGACATTTGTAACCGTTGCATGTTAAATGTTTTGCTTTTAATTTTGGTGCTTCACAACAACTTGCGGAGAAATATTTCTATTTTAAATTGTTATATAGTATAAAATGTTTATATTCCTTTTAATATTAAATAAATAAAGGATTTAAGAGTGTAATAGAATTGAATTAAACAAGAATGGGTAGTAATGCAAGTAAAACGAGCCCTGAGACAGCAGCTGCTCCTGGACAAAAAAACGACTCCGACAAGGACAACCCAGATCCTCGATCGCCGACTCCTGAAATAACCCGGACTCCTCTACAGGTATATATACGAAATGATTTCATGTACTTGTTGAATACCATTATCTCATATTTGTGTCTCTATATCCAGTTCTTTATCTTTTAAATGTAAAACAGAATTTAAATTTTTACTAACGTATTTTTCTAATATATTTTATACTGTGCATGAAATATTTTTTTCTAGTTTGATTTTAAAATTATTGTACCTTCTTTCTTTAACTACAAATTTTGTCAAGTATATTTTTTGTTAATTATATTTCTATTTGGTAAAAAATATATAATTAAGGTTTTTTTTTTATATTTTTAGAACAAAAATGGCGGGAAACATAATATCACTAAGAACGTCGATTTGCGTAAAACTTTTGAAACTGGTAAAACTGAAGAGAAGCTTATCCACAACAACCCTATTTTGTCAGCTGTTATTAAGAATCACTTGCAATCTTATGACCCACGTTCACCAACACAGGACTTTGATAGAACACCAATAATAATTGCTTCCAAAATAGATAATCCAGATATGAATCTTATAAAACTACAAAATGATAACTATGGTAGCCCATGTCTTAAGAACGAAACTATTAATACTGAATACCAAACCTCCTTTGATGTTAACGAAGTTAGTCCAGATTTAGTAGTTCCTAAGAATTTGTGTAATGGATTTTATGATTTGACTTTAAATGAGTCTATTAAAGAAAATGAAGAGCCCCTTGGATCATCTACTACTTCTAATGAAAACATTGAAAATGATATCTCAAAAGAACATATTCAGCCCACAGAATTACTTGAAACCAATTTTGAATATGTTGAAACTGAACATAATAACTTTGAAAACAGTGGAGAATGTTTTGAAACTACCAGTAATGCTAATGTTGCAGATGTTGACATTAAAAATATTCCTCTGTTTAAAATTCTTAATGAAGATCCAAGATCCCCATCTATTGGCATTGATAGAACTCCCATTGTAGTTTCTAAGACTGACGAAAATATAACTGAAGAAAATGTAGAAAATATGTCAGATGATTCATTAATCAAAGCTTTACAGAATAATGGTCAAGACAGCAGCCCTGAAGGCATTCCTATCTATGAAGACGAGTCAAAAGCTCTTAATGAGACTCCTAAAAAAACTAAAGCATCTAGTGACAGTGGGTCTAGAACACCATTATCTTGTATGAAAAACAGAACAGAAACAACCCATGCTAGATCAAAGTCAACTAATATGCTATATGATCCTAAAAAAGAAAGTAAGCTTCCCAAAAGAGTATCACACATTCCAAGGTTAAAATCGTTATCAAAGCAACCAAAATATGTCCCCAATAGCAACTCGGTCTCTCTGAAAAACATCTCCAAGTCTGCCATCAGCGGTGATTGTGAAAACACTCCACCTCACTCTCACCGCGACATTTGGGACAAAGAGAGTAGTATTGTCCTTTAATATTGCTCTACTTATTATTTGATATGTTAACTAATGATAGGATCATTTAGATTTGTCTCGAGATGTGGCTCTTGAGTGTTTAAATTGTACACACGTAACTTTAATGACTTAGTAATTATATTATTTTTATTAAATTTGACATTGTGGTTGATTTGAATTGACATCATGACTTATCAACTTTGTTCTAGTTGTAATTGTCATAATAAAGATTATGAACACATATGTCTTTTAATGATATTATTCATTTATTTATTTATTCATATTTGGGAAACATACAATTATAATAGCACCTATACAATAAAAATGTTTAACATAAATCAATTAAGTTTCCACTGAAAATAATTTGTTTGGTTACAGTTATTTTACACTTCCACATTTATCATATTAAAGAAAAAACTGTAAGTTGAGTGTTAATGAAAACTACATTTTTTCTACAACATTTATTTCACACAAATATATAGATTATAACAAATGGCGTCAAAATATTACATTTATTGATATATATAGTAATTAAAATAATTGATGGAATGGTTATACTTCACAGAAATTTGATTTTATTGTTAAAATTTTGAAAGTAGATCTTTAAAACATTCATGTGGTTTGATGAATAGGAATCTACATAAATTATATCAATTTAGTAGTGTCGCTTTTGGTTCTTTATACTTACAGCGACCGCCCAAACCCCGTCTAGAGCCCGCGCAGAGCTACAACATAAATAACATTACTCTAACACGAACTATTGGCAAGTAACAGCAAAAAGTATTTTTTTGTTAGTACATTAAGAAAATAGCTAATTCATTAACAACACCAAATACATATTAATATTATTTTAAATGCATTGCACAGAAATGTCTACATTTAGACTACATTTTATTAAATGTATTTTTGAAACAATTTCAAATAAATGCTACTACACAATGCTTAGGGCATCGTATATATTAAATTTGGCACTAATTTATTCATTTAAAGATTTTTTTTATTTAGACTTTCGTGTCTGTAGCTGCTTCGCTTCGAGTTAGATCAAACTAATCATAGAAAATATTCTGAAAACTACGCTAAATAATATAAAAACAATGTTTTCTTTTTAAAATATTTAAGAAGCTGATTTACATACCATTTTCAAATGTAATAATTGTGTAGATTTTCTTCTTGTTTGAGATTGAGTATTCATCATATGACTTCAATAATCAATACAAGCAAGAAAATAAAATATAATTACTATATATTACTAATATTTATATATACTGGTTATAAGAACATACAAGTATAATATAACTTGAATATCACAAGCAAAACTAGTTTACACATCTAACATGCCTTAAAGGCGTACTACATACATCAAATAACATCAAATATTAATTTAAATTACATTTTATTTATTGTTTGCTTCTTTAGCTGTGACACTTCATGAGCAAATAAAAAGGTGTATTTAAATATATACTACTATAGTATACTTTTGATATTGAGATAAATCTGATAACACAACCTTATAATAAGCCATCACTGGCTGTCGAATTACGGTAAAAAAAATATAATTTTGACCAAACAATTATTATGAATGTGTGTATAATATATCTATGAATTTATGAAAAATTAATACACGATAAACCTTACAGTACGTTAGTTCAATATTGTCTCTCAGACATATATATAGTGCATAAGTTGGTAAGTTGATTTAATAACTATATCTATGTATACTCTAACATATATCATTGATAACCTCTGATTTAAGTTTCGTGAATTAAATTAAACAAAAAATAATTATTATTTGCAAATCTACATAACACCTTATTCATATATATATATTTTAAATAAATATCTGTGGATATATGATATATATATGGAATGTATTTCTATTATAACATGATTAAACTCGTTTCTGTTAAATTTAAAGACAATACTTATTTGGCAGTCACGGTATAAAAAATATAATTATCAAATTCTAAACAATTTTTTTGCAATCTTATTAACACTAAACCTACCAAATACCGGTCAAATTGACCGTTCTTAAACTTTTTTAACTTACACATTTTTAAACGTTCTAATATCGTTATTAAACTACAAAACAATTTTTAGAATATGAATATAATATTTTCTTCACTCTTTACTTTCAGTTATTTCCATTATTACCTGCGTTATATAATAAAATAACTTTTAATTACCGGTCAATTTGATCGCGTGCGGTAGGAACAGGTATACAAGAATTGTCGGTAGGTTTAGTGTTAAGTACTAAATCATTTTGGTAAAATGTAATATAACAGAAATAAGAATAAAATGTTCAGAATTCTATTAACATTGTTACATTAATTATAACAGTAATAGACAGTGTAGCCGTGGTAAGGCATACTGGTTTGTACTTTAGAACACTATACATATTTTATATTGTAATATTAAGTATTATCGATATTGGGGCCTTGCAATACTTATACTATTCTATTCTAACAATGTATAATTAATTCATGATAATGAAAAAAAAAATCGAATCAGCTTTGAAATAATTGTGATACAATTTATGACAAAAATATATTCCAAAATGTATATTAACTTATTTATAAGTAACATAATATTAACTAAGCTTAAATATAAGTTATTCTTGTCAATAAAATATATAGTTATGTAATAAACATAAATTTTATTATTTACAATGGATTAAACAAATTGTTAGTATCTGATCTTCGTCTATGTTTAAACCTGCTCTCTGTACCCGTAAAGTCAATGTTTTTATATTAACATTCTTTATTATACTAGGAGCGCCAACAGACCCTCAATTTCGACTCGCTGCGCTCGTGAAATCTCGGGTGCCGTTTGCATATTGAGCGAAGCGAGCCCAGTGTATTGACTCATCGTTTCCCATTGACTTCAATGGGATATCAGTTTTATGACAAGATATTACAAAAAAGAAAAAATTTTTTTTAGGTCATTTTTCAAAATTTTTGTTTTTTAAAACCATCATTTAATGTGTGTCTTTTTGATTGCAAAGTTTCATAATTTTCCATCAAGTAGTTTTCGAGCCAATTCGTGATAAAGAATGTAAAAAGTCTGCAGTAAAACGCTCCAATCACTATGTTTGCTTCGCTCAATTACATAAATATTTTTAATTAACATCCCAATAAGGTCAATCAATTCTACTAATGAGAATTATTAACAAATCTCAACAGTTGACACTCACCAAGCAATATGATTTTGTTATATTGCCTGTATTGAACATTTTAAAGCATACATATTCTGAAATATTAATAATTTGACTGACATGAATAAGCCTGTGACCTGTACAGGTGTAGACCCTCGTGTCAGGGTTGCAAGTAGTAGTAGTTTGTTTAGTGGGTTTCAGTGATTCATGCAATTTATTCCTTGGTTTCATTTGTTTCTGAAATACAATTTATTAGAATTTTTAGTTACAAAATGCAATTTTTTTACACAAACAATTATTATTTTATATGTATGATATGGCCTGTCACTTTATAGTTTTAAGAAATCTGATATCAGTTTATGAATTTACTGATAATATTTTAACTTATCAACATATAATTACTTTACAGTTCTTTTGATCTCATAATATAATATTTTTTATTTATTTAGATGTATCTTTTAATTTGTTTTTTAATGTAGATTTAAATAAGTGTTCCTTTAACTAAATGTTTGAAACTTATACAATTTTTAAATTGTATATTTATCGTAAATTGTAAGTTTTGTTTGTATTATTATTTTTTTCTTTTTTTATATTTTGCATATAAGTTTTTTTTGTATAAATTCCTTGTTTGTGACTTTAAAAATAAACTATTTGCATTTCTTATTTATGATCAAACCAACATTATTGTCCCTTCATCACTATTATCGTTAACAAAGTGGCATTCTCTTGTTCTCTGAAGGCCTTGTAATGTATTTAATATTCTTCAGGTGACATTGAAGTGACCTTGAGTATATTCCTTTATAAGTTACTATTCTAACAAATATGTAACTATAATAAGTGTTTGTGTTTCTCTTGAATATTGTGAGTAGTTTATAACCTAAATTTTTGGGTGTCATGTCATGTCATGGAATTGTTTGTGTGTTATATAAATATAAACAATGTCATAACTTCACTTTCATCAATATTATTTGGTGTCTTGTTCATTTTTAGTCACTTGATTGAAAATTGGTATATAGAGGTATTTTTTTCTTGATGCTAAATTTTCAGTTTATTATACATTTTTTTCTTGCAATTTTTTTTAAAGTTTAACGTATATAAGGTTTCTTTTATTTAAAGAAGTTTTTTCTGATATAATATGACCATTTAATGGCAAAGTTATATCTTATAGGATATACCAACAGTTAGCAACAGAGAATCTTTTTATTATGTATGAAATGATTTATTAATATTTTTAAGGCATGCCAACTCAACACATATTTTAAGAAGTGATATTCACCTGGATCATTGCTCTGTAAGTTTTGTGAAACAAAATCCCTCAGCTCGGAATAAGCTTTATCCAAGTTATCATTGATGATTGTGATGTGGAAATTTCCAGGTTCCTGACCTGAAATATTTAAATACCAATCTCATTAAGAATATAATGTTACTGTGAGTAAACAGGAAAATCACAAATTTGCTAATATAAGTAGTATATATAACACTATTATAAAGATAAGAATGCTTTTAATAAAACATAAAATAGAAAAATAACACTACAACCTCTTTATCTTTCAATGTTTTCATTTAATTATTCATTACATTCAAATAAAGTAAGATTTGTACATTAAAACTAATATTGTTAAGTTCATTAAATTTTAATTATTTTGTTCATTCACCAAATTTAAATATGAAATTGAATTCTTAATGTCCAAAAATTGCTTTGTCTTACTTTCATACAATAGAAAGAAGGCTAGTAGAAACAATTAAAAGAAATAAGCAGTGGTATGAGAAAGTATCTTTCTAAAAGTATACTAAACTAAACATACCATATACAATTTCACGGCAGGCGGTTTCCAATCTTTTTTTCAGAGCATCTTCTTGTTCTGTGTTACGAGCACGTAGGCGTTTCTCAAGCTGTTCAATCGATGGTGGCATCACAAACACAAGGAGTGGATCCAAATCTGTCTTTTTAATCTGCTTAACACCCTCAATTTCAATGTCTAAAATGCAAGTCCTTCCTGTGCAACGGACATCTTCTACAGCTTGTTTGCTGAAATATTAATTTGTTTAATTTAGTCTTATTGCACATTAAATAATTAGTAATAACTATAGAATAGTATAACTATATATAGTATTAGTAATATGTATAACTCTCATATGTAGCATATAAACCATAATAACTATTAATCAAAATAACTATTAATCAGGTTTAAATTATGATATGACAAAATATAATGTCAATTTACACAGTCATACCATTAGTATTTATAGTATTTATAATAATTTGAAAATGATCTATAATAAGCAATCTGGAGCATTACGATTTGATCAAGTAAACAATGACTTGTCCAGACCGATCATTGTTTGTTGGCATCGAGCCAAAATGTAAGCACATGGTTTCTTACTATTAGAAAAAATTAATTACCTTGTTCCATACATGTTACCACTAAATGTTGCAGTTTCTATAAATTCGCCTTTCTCAACGGCAGCAAGTATATCATTTGTATTAGTAAAATGATAGTGAACACCATCTTTTTCGCCAGGACGAGGGCTTCTTGTTGTATGGGATACACTAAATCCAAATTTGTCTGGAAAATCTTTGAGTAGTCGCTTTAACAATGTACTCTTCCCTGACCCTGAAGGTCCGCATAGAACCAAAGGACGAGGACCTTTCTGCACCATCGTGGCAAAAACTGCAAATTATAATTAAATTTATTATACTCAATTAAAATATCGTGAAAGTGTGAGAAGGCTTAAAATCACCACGCACATTTAAAGAAATGCGTGGTCGTGAGGAGTATTTAACCTTATGACAGAATATTGATGTAATAATGCAAGAAAATCTATATATTAGCGCTTGCTTTTAAATCGCGGAAAAACTTAAACGTCGCGAAAACTCGACACTCGACAGTCGACAGTATTTGTAGAGCAATGAGCACATTATTTGTATTGTCTATGGTAGTGATTGTGGATAGTACAGTACCCGGTGGTACAGTACAATGTTTTAAATATAAAGCTCATCAAGTTAAAAAAAAACTTGTTTTTGGTTCTTTTACGAACAGACATAGATAGAAAAAGTACGTAAAATAAGGCAACAACAATAATAATGTATTTTATAGTCCAGATTGTAGAAATGGAATAAGGCTGATTTTTAGTTCAAATTAGTTTACTTTTCGGTCTGAACGCATTGTTTACTTAACACGTAATAAAAATATTGTTACTAAAAAATGACATTAATTAATATTAAAGTTTATTAATCAAACATAATATTAAGATATCCCCTACAAGAACAAGAAACATTTATGTTTTTGCAGGGTTTTTTACAGTCTGATTTTATAATTTTCTTTAGGAATATGTATTTTATTTATGTGGTAAGACTCTATATATTTTAATTATCTACGGATTATATATTTTAATAAGTCAGGAGTAAATAATAATTATAATTATTTATACATTTATAAGAAAATGACATATATAAGTATAAGTCAAATTATTATATATATATTAGAAGATATTTTCTTATTTTCTTATATTAGTCTTATTTTCTTGAAAGAAAATAATTAAATTAATAATAACTCCATTTCCGGTGCTTTGGTAACAACCAATCACTGAGGTTCTTCCTTTCTCCTATCTGACTACTTACTATACTCTATTATCTATGCTTATGTCTCTATGATAGATTACGTTTGCTATTCTTTTGGATCATCCGTTAATTTCAAGTTGAACAAGCAAGTGACATTTTATATCATATTACATTTGGTGAATTCTTACGGTCTTGCTTGGTAGAGCAAAAAGTATAAAGCTACATTTTGCAAGAAAACATATTGGACAAATAACTCATTATAACTATTAGAATCATCTATATACAAAAATATGGATGTTCAAGTGAGACGGCACAGGACGGTAAGATTGATATTATTTGTTGATTAAAAGAAAAATTTCAGTTATTAAACATCTGGATTTATTTGTGTTTTATAGGTGGAGATCCAAGATCAAGAAAATATTTACGCTTCTAAAAAAATTAACTTACTTATTCCAAGCAAACGACAAGGTTTAACTATTCGTGGGGCTCTTGGAGAAATTAATACTAATGTTGAAGTCCATCGCGAAATAAATGGGAAAGTAACTAAGGCATCGGAGTTTGAGAAAAAACCGACCATTAAACGTGGTGTCGGGAGGTAAGTAAATAAAATTTTGCTACCCTCTTTTTATTTATTTATTTATTTAATGATAGAACTATACATTTACAATTATTAAACGTCGCGTTTGCATAGAAAGACTGATATTAAACTTATATAATCTATATTCTATATGCAGGACCTACAACCATGTGCAATCTAAAGTGGACACGGGGCTGGCTGGCAAGCCGGTTGTGCAGCCATCATCAAGACCTCTATTAAGAAGAGAGGAGAGTACAGCTGGTTTAGCTGCCCGTGCTGTTGGACGGACAAGAGTTAGTTGAACACTATAAATTCACCAGTACATTTTAAAAATATAACTTGTATATTTGTTATCCATAATTACTATATATTATTTTAAAACATTGCATGGCCAGTTTTAATAGACATCTTTTGAATAGTTTTATTTGTAATTTTGTCGGATAAAATGTTGCAATTCATTAATTTTAATCCATCAATATTTTTTATAAATCTAGATTCATTTAATTACTTTATTGAACTCCATTAGAAAATCACAATTAAATTATTAGATTATTATAGGCTATATTTCACTACATAAATATAATCTTTTTTACTGGGACCGGGATGGTATTCCAGAGGTTTGCAGGTCATGTACTGCCGGGGTTGATCAATGTTTTATCCAAAATTTAAGTTAAAGCATTTACTGTTATATTTTTAGGCGGCCTTAAAGGAATCTCAAAATGATTTAGAGTCTATAAACTCTGTCCTTCAAGGAAAAAAAACTCAAGAAAGTAGAAAGCCAACAAAGTTGGCAACTCTCAAAGAAAGTACAAAAGAGACCAAAAGTTTACTGAAGCCGATTCTAAAAGAACCAACAGATTCTCTCGGCAAATTGAAATTGGCTGAACAAAATAAAACACAAAAGAAACAGAATGTTGAACTTGAGGTTAAAACTTTGCCGAAATTACCTGAAGATATTGAAGACATTGATGCTGGAGACAAAAACAGTCCTCTACTCATGCCCATTTATATTAAGGACATTTACAAATATTTGACTGAGCTAGAGGAGAAGTATCCCATTGAATTCAATCACTTGAAAAATCAGGTTTGTTTAATTTAGTTTTTATACAGTGATTTTTTATTTAAAGTGACTTAACTTTTTATTTCTACTATGATATACAAAAAAAAAAACAAAGAATATAGTTAATATTAATTAAATATCTGTTTCAGAGTGTAATCACGGGTAAAATGAGGGCTACTTTAATTGACTGGTTGGTTGAAGTACAGAGACAATTCTCTTTGGTTCTAGAAACCTTCCATTTGACTGTCGGCATCATTGATCGTTATTTACAGGTAAGTTCAACAAAAGTAATGTTCAAAGTTAATTCAATGTATAGTTGTTATTTAAGCAATTTGCATAATAGAATTGTTGTAGAATTTGTTGTTTTGATTGTAGGTTGTACCAAATGTTCAAAGGAACCAACTTCAGTTAGTCGGAGTTACTGCAATGTTCATTGCTAGTAAATATGAGGAGATCTATGCTCCCGATGTGGGAGACTTTGTGTACGTCACGGACAACGCGTATTCCAAGTCCGATGTGTTCCAATGTGAGAGAGAAATCATGTCCAAGCTTGAATTCTGTCTGGCTCGTCCTATTCCTTTAAGTTTTTTAAGAAGGTAAATTGATATTGTTGTAAAGGTCAAACATTTTTGCCTAATATTTTGTAAGTTTAATGTAGCAATATTGTCAATAAGTAGATAATAAATAAATGTTGTTTCAGATTTGTGAAAGCAGCGCATGGGACATCCAAGAACCACCACCTGGCCAAGTACTTCATTGATCTCAGCCTGGTTGAGTACTCGATGGCCCACTACCGTCCCTCGGAGCTCGCAGCTGCTGCAATATGCCTCTCCTTGTACCTTCTGTCAACTAAAAAGTTACAAGATGTTTGGACACCAACACTCTCATATTACTCCGGGTATTCTCTTCAACACATTGAACCTATTATTCACAAAATAGCAAAAATTGCAGTAAATGTTGATAACTCTAAACATAAGGCTATCTATAATAAATACTTAGACGGAACGTTAGCTAAAGTTTCGAGTCTGCCGCAGCTTAAAGGAGAGTTGATACATGAATTGGCAGAAATACCATCAATCTCTTAGTTTTATTACATAGCTTTTGTAGTGTTTTTATTTTATGTTTTCATTGATACTTTATAGTGTATTTTGTGTTAAATGTATAGACAGACTGAGTTTTTTGATTAAGGTTTCTTTAGGTACCTGCATTTTATTATTAGATATAATTTTAATTGTAATTTAATATGACGGCGTTATTCAACATTGACGCACCGATACAGGACTGAATTTAGATTTAAATTAGACTAATTGACGGCTAGTATTTTTAAAAATTTAACTAAAACCAAATAAATATTAGTTTAATTTTGGATTATCTTAAATAACACCAAAAATATTGTCTGCATTTACTAAGGTTTAAATAGAACTATTTAATTTATTCATATTTGGTCATCATATATATATACATATATTGGACAAAATTTTCTTTAAAACATAACTTAATGAGTTAATTAGATGATCAAAAATGCACAATGTGCATATGTTGTTATATTATTTTAAAATAATTTATATGTAATATATTTGTTGTTTTGCTAACATTACAGAGATTTAATGAATCTCATCTCTGCATACAATTTAGAGGAAAGTTTTAATGAAACTTATAATACTATTATATTGTAGTTAACGTTACTGACAATTGACAAAAATAGTTGATTATTTTTGTGACATGGAATGTGTGTAATTCAAGTTTTAATGTTTGCTAGATATTTTTTTATGTAATTTGATAGAAATGTGATTAGTATTAGATAAGTTTTAGATAATGATGTAATTAATTTGTTGAAAATAAAATGTTTTGAAATAATGTTTTTTTACTATATTGTTTCCTCCCGTCTGTTGTATCTTTTGAACCATAAAAGGTAATTGAAACATATACCGGGTTAAAAAAATTCGGGATTTTGTTTCTACAGTTTTAACGCTGTTTTGATATTCTTCAAAATGTGTCCAACCTTTTATAATTTATATAATTTGATGACTGTTTTATCAGTATCTATGAATGTGCAACTTGCCTTTGGATTATGCGGACATTTTTGTTACTTTTTTGATTAGAGTTTTGTTTTATCTTTTATTGACGAATAAATAGAATATAAAATTCATTGTCACGAGCAGGACACTAACCTGCGAGGTCTATGTTACCGTCTCTTCGCTTTGTCAAAATAAGCTACCATAACGCTACCCTTGATGAATGTACTATACTAGATGTAATCGTCTTTATCGGCTTAACAATTTCAAACATAATAAATTGAACAATTCCTGATATTTCCGCAATAAAGGATAAATATGTCACTCGCTGCGGACGAACTTTTCAGACTAATTTAGTTCCTATAACTGGATGGATGGAAAAATGATATTGAACATAGAGGCTGCAATTAATGGAAATATGAAATCATTTTTAGAGTTACACTTTTAAAAAGGTTAAATAAAACATATATATGTATGTACATCGATATCAAAATTTACTTCAGGGGTGAACCATCAAACAAGAAACAATAAGAAGAACTCATAAAAATATGAACTATCCCAATTTGAAGATCGAAATGTACCAAATAGATTTTTTTTAATTTCATAGAAAATGTATTTGATGTCGCATAGACTGTTTTGTTTGTCGATCTGTCATAACGTACAATTATCGGTAGTAGGTAGTAGTAATTCAATCCACTCTGGATTGAATTATTGGTAACATTTTGATTTTACTACCCTCATTGCGTAGGTTGATAACGGTTTTATGGTTTTCTCTGTCTACGCCTTAAAAATATACGTAATTCTGTCTCTAACTACAAATATAGTTGTAATTACATTCACTTGACATGAGTGATATAATGAATGTCCGCATTCGCGGATATTCGCATGTTTTTGTATATTCGTATTCGCATTTGTAATAGTTCAAATAGTTCTTTACATTTCTAATATATACACAAGTATACATGTATATAATTATTTGTGTATTATACAATTTTTTATAATATAATATTTTATTGAGGTACTAAAAGTAAGGCCTGGATAACTTAATAAAATAATATAAAGATGTAACGAACAAAATATGTTAAATACATTAATAAAATGACACCACAATAAATCCAGGTCTATGTTATCATTTGTAACTATTAAGGTAACTAGTAAGTAGAATCTTTCTTTAAATAAATTACACCATTGGTTAAAACAAACGTCATCTTTAAAAAGATTTCGCTCATTATGTTTTTGAAAAAACTACTATAAAACTTTATTTTCGTTTTGCAAATGTTTTTTTTTCAATCAGTTTTTTTATTGGGAAGCGCAAAAAATCTTCATATTCTAAACTTTTATATTCCACTATTTTGAAAATACTTGAATTTGTTTCAAATTACTAGAATATTTTCAGCAAAGAACAATGGCAGCTTTCCATACATCATTTTACCTGACATTTTTTGGAAGCGTCTAAATATAAAAAAATATTTAAACGATAGAGGTAACATTACATAAGCTTAATCAGAAACAAATATTTTTTTAGAAAGTCACAAAAAAAAGATATTTCAGTTTTTGTTTAACAATAATTTGAGGTTACCTGTCAATACTAGTTGTCACTGATTGTAATTATAGTCTATACAAACATAAAAAAATACGTAAGAGATTTCCTAAATGATGATTTTAATATTAGTTATTAGTTTAGTAAAGGGTTAGAATATGTCTTGAACGGATTTTATCGCGTTTATTAACGCGAATATATATTTGCAATGAATAATATTTGTCTAAATATAAGAAAACCGATCTTTCTTCTTTGCAAATATGTCAGATAGCTATTTCTATTTACTAAGCTTCAACCTCTAACATTCCAATACTGGGCATAGGCCTCTTTCACCAGATAGGAAAAGAATCGCAGCTTAATAGCCGATGGTCCAATGCGTGCTAGCAAATTGCCTACTATCGAACCCGCGAACACCATCGTATAGGCAGCGCTAATCGACAAGACCACCGCTATTCTATAGCGATCATATAGTATAGTATACAGGTGAAAAAAAATATATTTTGTTTAGAAATATGTAGTTATACATTTATTTAGATAAGGATAATATAGGACAGACATATGTAAGTCTATAAACAAAGAAAAAAAAAATTAATATAGGTATTTATAGTAAAAATAAAACAAGATGGTATTTTAATTACATAATATATTAAACACTGCATATCATTATTATTGCAGCCAGGAAAGAGGCAATGGTTACAAGTATTAGCGGCTCTCCTGTAATCTGGTAATGCTATAGTTCCATTCTCTGTATTCCGAATGCCTGATGGCCTGACAATATCTTGCTCATGTGGATCTTCATGAGATTGGTTGTCCTTCAATATGCCAACATTGGCATTGAGATATACTCCACAACAATAGGCTCATTAGGTGGCTCAGTATGCGAGGCATCATCTGACATGGGGATGATGATGCCTTCTGGCTTCTTCAACTCTTAATTCATTAAGGCGATTCATATATAGGAATAGGACCTCTCTTTTGGTTCGCAACCAACAGGAATAGCATACATTGTCTGAAGTTGTTACCTGGCAGAAATATAAGAAATCTTTCTGATTTTAGCACATAAAACATATATCTAGGATTAATGTTATTCAGGGTAAATTAAACTTATAATATAAATGTATTTATGTAACTTTCACAATCTAAATAATTGTAAGAAGATTAGATATTAAAATAAATAAAATCAAACAAACATTTTGAAAGAATAAAACCTAAAGTTCAATGTGTATAGAATACATAAAAATAATAGCATAAAACAGAACTTAAACTAAGATGTACACACCTGATGTGGTTCCTTACTGCATGTAATTATTTCTATCATCTGCCGTTGTAGTTCAGAGGGATTATCTCTTAATATTTTCTCATTTTGCCTTTGTATGAGGGAACATCCGCATAAAATACAAACATTGGTATGACCACGCTGACTTGGTGTCGGTCCAGCTTGTGGTTCATTACCAGTATTCTGTTGAAGATTCCGATTTACTGCATCTATTAAAAGTTTCTAACATGTTTCGCAAAAATAATCCTCATCAGTTATCTGAAAGTAATTTGTAATAAGTGTTAACGCATTATAACAAATTATGTTTGAAAGTATAAATAACGAGTTAATTTAATATAATTTAGGGATAAACACGGGCAATAGCATTTTTAAGAACTTACGATTTATGGATAAATCGAGTTGCAGAGCATCGTACACACTTGTGTTTTGTTCTAAAATCCGATATCGGCGAAGAGTATTCACCCAAATATTACAATTCACGTACAATATGTGCTTGCGCTTGCTATCCATGATAAAAGAACACTCAGAACAGAAAGATAATCGAAATCCGTTAAGGCGTCCGAGAATGAATAGTTGCACAGAAGTCGCGATGACAGCGTAAAAGTAAATAAAACACGCAAAGCTAGTTAAAATGGCTTCCAGTACTGTCAAAGTCAGTCAAACTATTAGTCAGTTATCAGTCATTTAAATTGACCTGTAATAATATATTTGATTAATCTTATAGTTAAATACATACAACAAACGCAATTATTGAGTTTCTTTATTATGTAGTAATAACAACAAAGAAAAATTAATATTGCTATTTATCATTTTAAATAGTTTTTTATTTTTTAATTGTATTAAACCGGAAATGCACAAAAAACCGAAATTAAAAGCTTATTAAATAAAAGTTTTTTTCGTGGCTTTCCCACGTAAATCTAAGACCGTGTAAAAAACGACTAAATGATACAATTAAGTTTCGCTTTGGTCTTGTTTTTAGACGCTTCATAAAAGGTTCAGGTAAAAAATTGCCATTGTTCTTTATTTCGTATTCGTTTTCATAATTACTAGACATACTCTGAATCCGACTATGAACAAAAGTGACGTACATAAGTTTAGTACATAAGGAAAGTGTATAAGGCTAGTACATAAGGGAAGTATATAAGGCTAGTATATAAGGGAAGTATAGAAGGAAAGTACATAAGGGAAGTATACTAAATATTTTTAGTGAATTGTATTTCAGATTACTAACTAATTTGTCTGAAAATGGGTAGATCTACTAAACGCCTTGCTCATATCATTTAATTGAAACTAAAAAAGACAGGGAGAAACGCCTATCTCGACAGAGAAATTTTACCTCAAGGACAATTTAAAAAGAGGCTTGCAAAGAGCGAGTAAATAAAATGTTTTATATGAGAAAAGTTTCGTAAAGGAAAAAGATCGAAGGACAAAGTCACCGTCTCGGTATGATACATGATCATCTATCCAAAGAGACAGAGAAATAACGTACCCATCGTCTCAGCTTAAAGCATGAGATGGAAGAGCAACGTGGCAACCAACTCTTTGTTTCACTCATGAAATTTGAAATCATCATCACTTATAAAACGAAATACCTGAAAATTGTTTTTTTCGGCTTAGGTTAATGCGACAAGCCAGTCATGTTTGTAGCAATATCGCAAATAATAATTTTGTTAGGGCTTTACCATTACCATTTTTGTTGATGTAGCATGTGCCGTTTGCAAAAGAAGTCTTCATCAACAACATCGTTTCAATTTACAAGCATGTATATAGTACGCTTTTGCCGAAAGAACTGATTACTTTAAGTACAATAAGTACGTGCCCTCGTTGTTACAACTAATATTAGAAAAAGGACTTTTTTTAGTTCTGCATCTGCATATTCTGATAAAAGGATGCTTGCAGATGTACTTTCTGAATTAGTCAATTTGACCAACATTGAAAAACAGTTTTTAAGTCGCATTACGCTGTTTTTAGATTAAATTGTTAAACTTAATAATGGTTTCAATTAAAATGAGTGTAAAGGGCAGACATTTTATTTGCAAAGTATTTTATGGAAATAGCTGAACGGTTACCACTGAAATCAAATCGAGCTGGGTTTAGTTTGGTTGTTCAAAGTCTCGAGAACCTTTCATTTTCTAAAGAATTAAGGATATACAAAGACTGACACGAGCGTTGCCTTGGTTAATATCCAATAACCATCGGTACGGAATGTGATGTGCGCGTTTGCTGCCTCTAATATTAAGTTGGGTCGTTACAGTCCACAAACTGCCAGGGTAAACTAACAGGGTATCACCCTCAATAGAGCTATAATCGATCTTAGTAGAAAACAATTTGCAAATAGGTAAATGCATATTGCAGTAAGTGGTGTCAAAAGTTTGAAAGGCAAAACTTTATCAGATATGGATGCTAAAAAGAGATTAAATAGACACATATAATAGAAATACTAAACTAAGAAATCTACCAAATCTACCGACAATGAGGTCCAATCAAAGCAGGCGTTAGCTAGCTCAGAGTGACGAAAGCACCCATAGTGCTGAAAGTCTAACTCTGTATATATACGCGCAATATCGATTTTTTTATACAGGAGACCTTCTGGTATGAGTGTGGTATTTTTAGAAAGCCCTTGGCCCATAGATCCAGAAAATGCATTTACACTTAGCAATATACCTACCGCCTCACCTCTACGGCCGTTTGAAAAATGAGACTAAAATTTAGTTTTTGGCTCTGCACCAGTATAAAATCACTTATTTCCACCTTGAAAAAACAAACAAACAAACAAAAAAAAATACAAACAAAAAATGTGAATGTGCTCGAAACGTTGCACAAATTGCATTTTTGATTTTATTTTATTAGATTGATCAAGGCAAGTTGGCAACGTTCCGAACACATTCACATTTTTTGTGTTTGTTTACGTTTGTGAATAAAAATGTTCGTGGTTTTTTTCGTCGCAAAATTCATATCAGGAGTTTTGTCAGTGGATTCGCTTTCGTCACTCGGTATTTACTTCGTTGAGAAGTTTTTGTTTTGATATAATATACCTCAAGTAATGCAATTAGAAAGCGAACAAATTAGTATACGTTGACGACATCATCTTAAGAGTCAAGGGTGCAAGAAAAATTACATTTTTATTGCACCACACGGGAAGCACCAGCTTTTAGATAAAAAAACCTTAAGATCGGTTCTCCCAGTCAAGAGGTTTGAGGTAACAAATAAAAAAAATTGAGAACTTCCTCCTTTTTTTGAAGTCGAATAAAAATCAATATTCATTTCTTATTTTTTTATACAATAAAAAGTACCTTAACCTAGTAATCACCTCACGAGACTTCTACAAAACCATAGACAATGTGGACAAAAATAAAAAAACTGAATATTCGAATGTGAATAGTTGCATTCGCAAATATTCAATGTATCATTCGTTACATTTACAAATTCCCTTATTCTATATTCTATATATTTTGTCTATTGATAGTGATACCGAATACCATAGAGTACTATAACTGAATAGTTAAAAACTGTTACAATCTGCATGAATAATAGACATGTTATAGTAGTCTGTGTCGGCCAACCAGCCGTTATTTTCGAGCTTCAATAATTATCGTCAAATCAATAATTGTTCAACAAAGTATTCTAAACTCATTTTATGAGGTTCAGATTTTTTGAGGACTAATCGATAAAAGGGAAATTAAGTTAACCAGTGCTCTTTATGGCCATATAGGCCTTTATAAAAAATAGAATAATGGAGGTTCAAGTCAGGAGGCTCAGAACGGTATTTATCCTAACTGAAGAAATATTATTCGTAACTTAATCATACCTTAGTATTAACTGGTCAGTTATTTTCATTTCATAGGTACAGGCTTATGATCAAGAAAATGTTTATGCAACGAAAAAATCGAATTTACAAATTCCAAGCAAGCGACAAGGTTTAACAGTCCGTGGCGCCCTTGGGGAAATAAATACCAATATAGAATTACACCGGGAAATAAATAATGCTAAAGCAGCTACTGCAGCAGCGGAATTTGAGAAAAAGTGTACTATTAAACGTGGCGCTGTGCGGTAAGTATTTACATTTTTTAATATTACTACCCACTGTTGTGTATAATTATTCATTCGCTAACGTTAAAAATCTAAAATTTATACAATATTAACTTTCAATGAATTATAGTTTTAATAATCAAAACTTAAAAATGATATTGAACGGTATAATTCCCTGCTATAAAATTTTTCTTCTTATATGTTTGATTCAGAAACTACAATCATGTTCAGTCTAAAGTGGATACCGGGCTGGCTGTTAAGCCCATTATTCAGCCTTCTGCAAGACCTCCATTGCGTCAAGAAGAAAATGCTGTTGGAATCACTGCTCGGGCTGTAATTCGAGCAAGGGTGAGTAAATATAGTTAACAACATGCAAGTAGGTTATTATTATTTTGGTACTCATTGAATATAAAAGTCACATGAAAACATACAACTTAGCAATACTCTTGAACAATACATACAACTTGGCAATACTCTTGCATAATCAAATTTTTAAACTTTTGGGGGACTGAATATTACATAGCTTTTTTTTATCTGAATATGTGTTCCTCAGGCTGCATTAAAGGACTCACAAAACGGTTTAAAGTTATCTGAAAATGTCTTCCTACAAGCTAAGAAAAGTCAGGAAACGAAGAAGGCAATGAGGTTGCCAACACACAAAGAGAATGCAAAAGAGATTAGAAGTATACTTAAGCCAATAATAAAAGATACAACTGAAGGTCTAGCTAAATTAAAATTAGATGAGGAAATTAATTTAAAAAAGCAGTATGTTGAATTAGAGAGCAGTACTTTGCCAGAATTACCTAAAGATATTGAAGATATTGATGCTGGCGATAAAAACAGCCCCTTCTTACTGTCCACCTATATTAAGGACATTTACAAATATTTGACGGAGCTAGAAGAAAAGTATTCTATTGAAACTGATCACTTGAAAAATCAGGTTTGTTTAAATAAATATTTTTTCACATTTATTTTGTAGAAATAAATGTAAAAAAATTACAACTATGTTAACTAATGTTATTCTTATCTAAATTAATTAGCTGACTGAGGTAAATTTGTATTTCAGAGTGTGATCACGGGTAATATGAGGGCTACTTTAATTGACTGGTTGGTTGAAGTACAGAGACAGTTCTCTTTGGTTCTAGAAACCTTCCATTTGACTGTCGGCATCATTGATCGTTATTTACAGGTGAGTAAAACAAAAGTAATGTGTTATGTTTATGACACGACTGCTTTTTACATTTTATTATTAACTTATAATATATATTCAGTGTCTATCATCTTTTTGCTACCAAGCACAATACCTCAATGAAGTTAATACTGTGTTTTATTGAACATAATATAATGTTAATTCAATGTGTTATTCAAGTTGTTACTTAATCAGTTTGCATAATAGAAATGTATTTAATATTTTTTTATTTTGATTGTAGGTTGTACCAAATGTGCAAAGGAACCAGCTTCAACTAGTTGGAATTACTGCAATGTTCATTGCAAGTAAATACGAGGAGATCTATTCTCCCGATGTGGGAGACTTTGTGTATGTCACAGACAACGCCTATTCCAAGTCCGATGTGTTCCAATGTGAGAGAGAAATCATGTCCAAGCTTGGATTCTGTCTTGCCCGTCCTATTCCTTTGAGTTTCTTGAGAAGGTAAATTAATATTGTTGTAAAGGTGAAACAAATATGCTCAAGATTTTGTAAGTTTAATGTACCAATATTGTCAATAACCAGATAATAAATAAATGTTGTTTCAGATTTGTGAAAGCAGCTCACGGGACATCCAAGAACCACCACCTGGCCAAGTACTTCATTGATCTCAGCCTGATTGAGTACTCGATGGCCCACTACCGTCCCTCAGAGCTGGCTGCTGCTGCAATATGCCTCTCCTTGTACCTTCTGTCAACTAAAAAGTTACATGATGTATGGACACCAACACTCTCATACTACTCCGGGTACTCTCTACAGCACATTGAACCTATTATTCACAAAATAGCTAAAGTTGCAGTAAATGTTGACAACTCCAAACACCAGGCGGTCTACAATAAATACTTAGATGCAACGTTAGCTCGGGTCTCAAGTATTCCGCAGCTTAAAGGAGAAGTGATATATGAATTGGCAAAAATATCATCGATATCTTAGTTTTCTTACTGCTTAGTTTTGTATTGTTTTGACATATATGTAATGTGTTACATTGTATAAGGTTGATTATAACTGGCATTTTGTAATTTTATATATTAAATTGACGAAATCTCTTTGAATTTTGAACTGTGTATTTGAATATTGATTATATATCGACAGCAATTACTAAATGAACTGATAAAGAAATATTCTAATATTGGTTTCCAGCCTTAGTATTGATATCAACTACTTATTAGAATTTTAGAATATAATCATCTTGTCCGATAATATATGCTATATATTTCTTCTTAAAACAATTTGTTAAATATGCACAGAACATGTTTGTAATATTATTTTATATATATTTATTTGTATATTGTTCTCTTGCTGTTAATAATTTTAATTTCAACTTTATCCCAGTTAAATTAAAAATATAATTAAGTTTCAATACAAGCATAGCTATTCAGTCACGGAACAATTTTTTATATTTAAAAATGAAACTTACTGACAATGGACCAATTTATTGTTTGTGATGTGAGTATTGACCAAGATGTAACGTTTAGATGAATAAATGTAATTTTATTGAACTGTGATTAGATAATACGATGTAACTTGTTAGAGTAAAGTTTTGTGATTCAATAAAGGTTTTCATTATTAATGTATTTTATTTGACTTAAAAGTTATCCAAGTACAAGTAAATCAGCAGAAAAATTATGATTTTTTATTTATTGTTTTAAATGTTTGATATCTTTAGGAGACCTTGACTAAATTGCAAAAAAACTATTGCACATAAATAAATATGGAATATGTACGCAGCACACAAAATTATAATTGGTCAATCGGCTGGCAGTTAGATTCAAACGTTCCATCACAGTACCGGCAACATGACCTTTGATGGTAGTAATCTTCGGAAATTGGGAAAATACAATATTAATTATTTATGTAATTTTTTGTTTAATTTATTTAATAAAAATAAATATAAGTTACACAAACTTTAATAGATAATACTTATTTTGAGGAAAAGAAATGATTACGAGTTTTTCACCGAATGAAATATGAAGCAGAATGTAGTTGAAAAACTACATTATTCACTTTTTAATAGTAGCGTGTAATACACGAAAAACCAAAAAAGTAAAAAATATTTTGCTGTATTTACGTGCTAAGGAACGTTTGTTCTCGGATTTTTTATTCAACTAGTTTCTTTGTCTGCGAACGCGTCGTGTTTCATACAAGTCAGCGCTTCTCTCACAGAGAGCGTTGACTGATTTGTCGTTCGACTAGTTGACTGCGACTTCGCAAACATATCGTAGATCACGACAAAGTTGATGCTCGCACACGGACAAAATGTTGTTGTAAATATTAGCACCCAACATTTATATCATCTAGTAAAGTAGTAGGGCGCATCATTTCAAATAGACAAGTTCAAGTAGTAAGTAAAACAAAAAATAAGATAACTTTAACTTTAATAAAAATTAAAAAAAAGTTCTTGAATGTTGTCAAGGAAGTATGAAAGAATTTATTGTGATATTTTTCAAAATTATCAAGCTATTTTGGCTAATAATAGTGAGTGGTCGTGATATAACCAGCTGTTATTGGCCTTACTGTAGGCGTGCATTAACAATGTGCGCGGATTTTAAATGTGTATCATAATCGAGAATTCAATGGCAGGGACTTTAAATTTTATATCAAATGTAATGAAGTATTTAAAGTAATCCTAACCAATATTGTAACCCTTGGGATTTAAGGCAAATTATGTGTGAATGACGTGTGTATATCGAAACAGGTCGCCGAATAGACCTGTTTCATCAAGACGGGTAACGACACGGTAGCTCAGTGGTTAGAGCAACGGGGACTATATCCCAGAGGTTGAGGGTTCAAAGGTTGATACATTTTTAATTGTATATTAAACATAACATGGCTGACATTATTGAGACCACTTTAAATACCAAATAACAGACTTCGTGAAATGAAATATATATGTAAATCTTTTTTCTATAAGTGACTTACTTATTCTTTAGAATGTGAATTGGATACACTTGGGCCTTGTTGTGTTCACTAAAGTCTCTTAATTTTTTTATTGTTTGGAAGCTAGAGACATACGGTGCAAGATCTGTAGGTCATAGCTATATATCCCACTAGTGATATATTCGAGTTCAAATATATATATATTGTGTTGTTGATTGAGTTGAGTAGATCCTATCTCGATAAGGTTTCTGTCTATTTTTCTCTTTTTATGTCACAATCTTTGCACAGCACAGTTTATTACGTCTCTTGTTTGCGGGATAGAATATAGAACAAATTAAAAGTTAGTTTAGGTTATTTATTTATCCCCATTTCGTACCTATAATGTTAAATAAGGTAGGTGCGGCCAATAAGGCCTATCGGGTAATAAGGCCTAAGTAACAGAAACACAACTTTAAATGGTTCCCGCTAAGCGAAATCACAGTCATAGGTAGCAAACCATCCTAGATGGCGCCCCAAACCTGTTACGACTCGCAAGCCCGCGTGCTGCCGCCAGTGCGACATCGTTCATTGTGGCCGGCGGACACACGTCTCGATTTATAATATAACGGTCGAACCAAACGTAAGTATTTTTTTCATTTTTACACTTTTCCACATTATTTTATAGTTAACTTTTCTATTAGTTAATGTTTTAAAGACCTGTATTGTACAAAATAGTATAAATTAGACAAAATAATAATGTTTTAAACTTTTCTTGACAATGTGGTTGGTTGTTAATAAGGCCTATAAAATTTGACCATAGGCCTTATTACCCTCCTTTATTAATATCATCGAGTGACTATTTTACTGTTTATTTAAGAACTTTAGAAATGAAATAACAACTGTTTTTAATTGATTTATGGTTTTCAGGCAAACCTAATAATCACAATGCCTCCCAAGCGAGCATTGTGGTCTGAAGATGATCTGGTGGCAACAGTCAGAGCAGTACAATGTGGACGGTTGAGTACGTACAAAGCTGCTGAAAGGTACAAAGTACCCAGAAGAACTATACGAAACCACCTCCAGACCGCCAGTTTAAAAAAAACCTTGGGCCGAAAACCTTTACTTAATCAAGAACAGGAAGCTGAGCTTGTGAGTAGAATTGTGAGGTTTGCTGCAATAGGATTACCTGTTACTCCAGAGATTCTCCGCCGGTTAGTCTTTAAATTTTGCGAGACGAATTCCATCAATCATCCCTTCAATCAACAAGCTAAAGTTGCTGGTAAGGATTGGTTTAGGGCGTTTATGAAGAGACATCCGGAAATATCCCGTCGAAAGGCTCAGTTTATGAACCCGGCCAGGGCTCAAAAGCTTAATAAATTTATCGTAGATGATCATTTCCAGAGACTGAACGAAGTTTATGATAAATTGGATCTCAAAACTCATCCTGAGAAGATTTACAACATGGATGAGAAGGGCTGCCGCCTAACGATTCACCACCAGCAGACTGTTTTGGCACAGAAAGGAGCCAAAAGAGTTCATTTACAGTCTTCGGAACACGCCGAAAGTGTCACCATCGCCGGTTGTGTGAACGCACTTGGTACTAGCATACCACCAATGATAATTTTTAAGGGCAAACGTTTGAAGCCTGAGTTATATGATAATTTACCACCGGGATCATTAGTAGAAAAATCTGCAAAAGGTTACATGACAAATGAACTGTTTAAAGAGTTTTTGAAGCACCTAGCCCGCTACAAAACTGCAGGAAAGTGCCTCTTAATATTTGACGGGGCAGCTTGTCACTTAGATCTATCCATCGTGGAAGTTGCAGATTCACTCGACATAGCATTGTACTGCTTACCTTCCAATACAACCCGCGAACTGCAACCACTTGACAAAGCTGTCTATAGATCATTTGAACACCACTGGGATTCAGAAGTTTTATTATTTAAGGAACAAAATCCAGACAAAAAGCTTACCAAGGCACGCTTCAATATTATACTTACTACTGTCTGGTCTAAATGTATGACACATAGTAACATAACAAGTGGTTTTAGAGCGACTGGTTTGTATCCATTTAATCCGCACGCTATTCCTGAAACAGCCTTTGCTCCATCTGTATTATCAGAAGCTCCAGCTCCTGTACCAGACGTTGTAGATGTAGAAAATTCGCCATCTCGCGTCCCATCTAGGCCAACAGCTTCCGAGACACCCCAGACATCGACGTCCATGCAAGAACAAAGAATTGATAATACCCCAAAAAAATCATCTGAAATGTTTTACAGAATGGTTTACGGTAGTTCCAGTTCTGACGATGAGGATAATGTACCCCTCGCTCAAATGAAAAGAGCATCATTTAAGCAACTCCTGCCTACACCAGCTAAAAATACCGAAAAGACACCAACAGTCAGAAGAAAAGCCATCAATTATAGAGGAACTCCAGTTACCAAAGACCTGTTTGATAAAAACAAAATAGAAAAAAAGACCACAAAAATGAAAAGCACAAAAGGAGCAAAGAGCAGGAAAGAGAATAGAGAAAGTTGGTACTGTCACGCATGTAAACAGGAGCAAGAGACTGCTATGAGGATGTGTTGCAAATGCAGCAAGTGGTACCACGAGGAGTGCGTTGGTTTAACAGAGGAGGATGATGATGATTTTGAGTGTCCAGATTGTGCCTAATTAAAGAAAAAATGTTACTTTTAAGTCTTTACTGTGATTATCGTATTACTATTATTTTATGGATCTCAATTACCAAATATAAGAAGATTATTTCATTTATTTTTGTAGTTTAAAGTCTTAGGCCTTAATATACTACCATAGTTTAATAAGGTCTAAAGACAGTGTTTTTTAAAATGTTTAATTTTAACTATGTTTATAGCAGAAGTTGCTGTTTTTCGTTTTTAATTAATAGTGATTGACATAAATGTTTAATAAACATTAAAATTAACTGATTTGTTTAAACAGTCTTTGATTTATTTGAATTTCCGCTTAGCTAGGCCTTATTGCCCGCACCTACCTTATGCTATTTTTTTATCGTAGAAATGTACACAAAACACTAGACAATTAAATGAGACGACTGAAAAAGAGAGTTTTCCACATATGGAAAATTTACCTACAAATGAGCATCTAATAAAAAAATATTGGTTTTAAATAATTGTACGTGTAATTATTACACAGTAATGGAAAAATTCTGGCAAATCTCTTTGTTACCCTTGTCTTTTAGACTATCAGGTGACGTGTCTTAAATGTTCTGTTGACATTGCAGCAAGAAAACGCACTTTATGACATATATTATGCCTATTATCACATAAATGATGATTTTGAATGTGTGTATAAACATAATCAATTGTTTTCAAAGTCTTCGTATTTACCATTTTGTACCTAATTGCTTTTTCGATAAAATTTTGTTACATCCATATTTGGAGTCGGTATTCTTTGTTTAGATTTGTAAATAAATTGGACTTACGTAAAGTAATTCGAGTTAGAAAAGAAGAAATATATTTAATAATTTGATAACAGACACATTTCAATAATTTACGCATAGTAATAAAAATAGCGTACGCTAAATGTTTGTAATGAAGTGGTCAACACTTAACGCTACTGCCAGACTGCTCTACGATGTAGATTCTTTGGAATACCACGAATTGGAAGAATTTATTAACGCTTTGTGTTTAGCCGAACGACTTTAGTTAATCTTTTATTACCGGTTCTTTGCATTATATAAGGACTATTACCGAATGACTATTTAAATAAATGATCCTTACACTGTTACTACTTAAACATATATAAGCATTTGGTATTGTTCTGCACCAAAAGAGGTAATATATCATGTGGTTTAACAGTATTGTATATTTGTTACACATTTTGATATTTAATATTTATTGCGCATAGCAATATGAAAGCGGGTACAACGTATGTGTGTGTGTATGAAATAGCAGTGTCGGATTTTTGCAACAATCGCATGGCAAAATACATGCACATACTCGTTGTAATGTAGCGAAGGGTTGTCTCGTAAATATTTCGCCCACGCAATTTACAGCTTTGGGAATCCTCTTAACGGAATACTGGGGCAGTTAGTGAGGCCCCGGATATTTATAATTTTAGCGGGGCTTCCAAACCGCTATTGTTTTCTGACCTTTGTTAACTCTTTCATGATTTTGCTCTTAACAATTGTATGTAATACACGCTTCATTTCCCAATTTATTTATTAAAATATAAAATTAAAATTGTTTTATTAGGAATACATATATTATATTTTTACTCTAACTCATGTGCCACAAACTGTGAAATATGTTTATGAAATAGCTTCGTTTTTTTAACCTTCTCTTCAACTAGTAATTTCAATACTTGATACCGTTCACACTGAATTAAACTTTAAATTATAATGACCCTTTCATGTCTAATGGTAATAGTTGGAAATGTAATTTCAACTAAGAAAATTGAAAACTGAAGTTTCTGAGCGCACCAAGCTTAAATATCAAGTTTTGTGTGGCAACAAAATGTTCCATATTATTGTCATGTTATACTTTTCTACTTAACGTCTGGAGTCGCAAGTGTCTCCGAGTAACGTTGCTTCCGTTGTTTCGCAAACTTTTAACGAGTTTGTTGGACACGAGTAAAAGTGAGAACCTTAGTACCGACCGCCGTCTTCTGTTGTACATATGTTACAGACACTCGTAAACAATCTACGGGAAATATGAAACATCTAGATAACTCTATTTGTCTCGGCGTTGTTAGTATTAAATAGCACGTTGTCTGTAGGAAACTTCGTCTTTTTAATTAATTTATTGTGTTTTACATTAAGGTACACTCCTAACATACGTCTCATGAGATAGCAAGGAATCAGAGTGTATTAGAATAAAGAATATAGTGTATTATTAATTATTTATATCAGATAATAAGATTATCTCTAAGTCATATATTAAATTTGTTAATATAAACCTCATAGAGCTAATATAAACCTTGGCTTTTCATAAATGTATCGTGTAGTGCAGATCAACAGTCCCGGCTGTATCGCCATAGGTAGCACTTAAAATTGCCGTTAAAAGGGGCACCGTTTCAAAAGCTTCGTATAAATAACGCCAGACCTAGACGGCTTTTACCGTGGCGATATTTTATGATATTCTTTCGTTTCCATTTGCCCGTTCGGATACAAATTACAATAGATCCTTTCAGTTTTTAGTTAGCTTTTTTAAGTGCTTCGGTCAGGATGATTTTGAGTAATGAAAAATGTTATTTACTTTTGTGATTGGAGTTTTTAAATAATGTTAGTTTTTTTTTACATTTATTGGGTCTCATCGAATATTGTCTTACGTGATACGGAATTCTAGTACCATACCAGCTTCAGAGTTCTCAACAGATAGTTAGTTGCACAAATAAAATGCTTTCTTTTACATATCATAATAATTTTGTACTGTTGAAAAATTAATAGAAACGTGGAGATTAAAAAGAATAAATAAAAAACAAACTTTAGCCTATCATAATGTGTAAATAATAAAAATATTTATTCACTTCAGACAAAATATATAGAAAAATATAAGGCAACCATGATAAAACTACCCCAACTATCCAATAAAGTGAAGTGAGAAAATAGATTGGTATGACGGATGTTTAAACAAGGCCCAAAATCGTTCTGAACCACAAACGCAAGTGAGCATGTTCGAGCCGACCTAATGTTTGTTGTCGTTGAAGGGTCGCCGAGTGAGTGGATCCCGTAAAACGTACCCCAAACGGGGTGAAAACTGTCGACCGGCTTGACCTCGGTTGAATAAGGGGTTAGGGGTACTCAGAGGCCTGAAAAAATGATGATTTTCAATAATTTTTTTTTTGTAGTTAATTACTTTATTTGACAAAAATAAAAACATAGCTTTATTAGAACACGTTTCGATTCGACTTCACGAAAATTTCAAAAAAAAAAAATAATAATTCAAAAAGTTATCGCTGTTTTTGTAGAGCCCGTTCCTCCCGAAGTCCTTTGCGGTGATCATCATAAGTCCTTGGAGATTCATCTAAAATCAATCGGACTAGAAAAATTAGTTTTATTAATAGATAATCTTGTGCCTGATCGAAGCTTTTTTTTTTTTTTTCGAAATTAACAAAATGGCGGCCTCAGGAATTTTTTTTCAAATTTTCGAGAAAAAAACCGACAGTTTATTGTTAAAGAAAATACGAAATTTTTGAAAAAATAAAAATCCTTCGATCAGGCACGAGTTTTTAATGTTTTTCAAAAGTACAATAAATTTTATTGAAATCTACCGAGCAGTTTTTAAGTTACAGTGATCACCAGTTCAGAAAACATAGTTTTGAGAAAAACGCATTTAAAGTTTTACTATGGATTTATGTCAAATTATAAGAATTATTTAATAACTTACACTTGCTTTTCTTCATTCACAGCTTTCGTCATGAAGGTTTCTGCGACGATTTTACTACAATTCAAAATCTGGTTCAGTAAAATATGCGTAGATTTATCTAAAAAAGACGGCATGTCCATCAGGCCGCAAAACTTGCACAATCCTTCGTATCCTATTCCTAGTATTTTCATTACAAAAATAAAACGTCTGTTTATTTCATAAGAATGCCCAACGAAAGAACAGGAAGGAATATATTCATTTCCACAGTTATTACATGCAACTACAATTTTGAATCCCAGCCCACGTGTACTTGCTGTTTGAAACACTACATTTCCATCACATTTTTTACATTTTATAAGAGCAGAATTTGCAGGGAATACCTGAATAAAATGTATTATTCGAAATTCAGTACTGCTGTCTTCAGGTACATCATCTTCAGTGTTTTGTTTAAATTTTTTAGAAGATGTACTCTGAATACTTTCATCACGTTCGGCTGTTTTCGGATTAAAAACATTCTTTCTTTTGACTGAACGCGACTTGTTAATTTTTTCAGAACTCCGAAATTCTCTTGAAACCTTTCTAGAATCACGTCCCATGGTTAATAATTTAATTCACTTGAGAAATAATTTATCACAAAACTATCGACTGATCAGTGCAACGACTACAGGCATACTGGCAACCAAAAAATATTTTTCAATTCTTGTACTACCTACAAATTGTGAATATATGTAGAAGGATATATAATTATAAATACATTAAAATGGGGAGATATTCATGACAATGAAACCCGAAAGGTCGGTTGCTTACAGCTGTTTCTAGCTACCTGCTCTCGAATGCCTCGTAGCACCCGAGCGTCCTTTGGTCATTTTTAAATAACTCGAAAAGAATTCGTCGGATTCACTTCAAATTTTCACACAATATTTTTAAAATATTATACTTTAAGAAAATGCAAAAAAAAATAAATCGATTTTTTGAAAATTCTGACTACCCCTAACCCCATAAGTGATGGTTATTTTTTTGTTAGCGATTTTTATTAATTTTATTACAAAGATGGTTATAACTTTAATTATATTGCGTTTTTATTTGGTGATTTTGTTTATTTCTAGTCCTCAGTTAAAGAGAATCGTTTTTTAAACTTTTTATTATTTTTCTATTTTCACGTTTCATGCAAAACATACGGAGAGTGGGAGATTTAAATTAATTATTAAAGTTATTACACATTAAGTACTTTATTATTGTTATTGTTAGTTCAAAGGAGTTATATAGTTCTTATTCACTGAGTACTTTTATTCAATTGAAAATGCGCCAAACACTTATTATGAAAGAGCACTTTTAGAAGCTTATTTTATTAGCAGCGTGGTTTTCAATCAGCTAACGTAGGTAAGATGAAGCAATCGTCATCTCTTTCACATTTTCCGGGAATTTTCGCTTAAAATTTACTTCAATATAATGTCTCTTAATGAAAGATACGAAGCAGCGAGTAATGAGATAAATGACTAAAATAGATGTTTTAATAGTTTCTTATTTTGTATTATAGTATAAGATAACATGGAGTTATAAGTATTAATAATTCTAATATTTCATTTATATACAGTAAATACAGTGTTATATATCTACTAATATATATAATATTATATAATATAACTATAACAGTGTCTGAAGTATGTATATAACATGTCATTTATATGTATATCTGCAATGCAAGCTACAGGAATAATGTATATTAATAAAGTAAATATGTTTTTGATTGTACTCACACAGCTATTTCGTAAATAGATCAAGTAAATTTACAGCATGTGATCCATAAATTGTCTTCGAAGGGACTGCAAAATCTACGTCAGCATCGCCCCGACGGGGTCGGACTGATTGCCCCATCTATCTGCGGGGTCGAGGGATCGAGAATAAAATAAGACGCTATAATCGACACGGATTATATCGCAAATGATACAGGACTTTAATACGGCCATAGGTTTATATTTTATTTACTTGTAGCGTGATATATCGATTATCGTTAGGTAGGTTATGTGTTTGGTCTCGAACTCTAGTAAATCTTATGCTTTAGGTATTGTAGAAAGAAATGTGTGAGAATGGCTTTTCTATTTCGATATACACTTCGCGTGGCTTTTGAAAGTCGCTTTCAGTTTAATGTCTGCTATACGTGCTGGGGTCTTGACAATGGGCAATTTTATAGCTGTTTAGTACTGATAGAAGTTATGCCAAAGTGCAAAAATGCAGTTGTAATATAAAACTGTTGAAGTACTTAATTTCTCTTGACTAATGTTATAAACGTAATATTTCATTTTGAAATAATATAAATTGACAAACCCATAAAATAGACATTGTATATAAGAGACATACAATTTAGATTTGAAAAATATTTTTTTCTATTCGCCATCGCAGTTAAAACAGCAGGCGTTACGATATGGAAAAATGATAGACAGGATTTCCTCTTATTGCTGACTCTTTTCCGTTTCCGATCTAGCATTTTTGTCGATCTGATCTTAGGACATTTCACTTTTATGAAATTGTTAGAACCATAGTAATAAAATTCAAAAATATTTTTATGTCATTTATAAGAAAATTATAGTTACAAATATAACAATTTTTTTCGTAAATCAAGACTGCCTAACTATTAATAAGGAATGGAGTTTAAAAGACAGTTTGTGTATTTATAAAACTTTGAAGACAGACCGTCTTCATAAGTATTCGTTTCGAGCAAATTCGGAGTTGGATCGTCGTTTCAACAAGTTAAAAGTTCTGTTGCAAATGAAGCGTCACAAAAATGAACGCTTTCAGTTAGTTATCTAACTTTTACAGTGCTACGGTTTGTTTATCTTAAAACACTTAAATTTTTATTGACTCTTTATCTACTAATTAACTAGGCTTGTAAATAATGAAAAAATAATTTCTTTTCACATTTAATCTATATACGAAAATATATTTTATCAAACACTTTAGATGTTTAACACATAATATGTTTTTCATTATTATTTAGGTTAGTATACTCTGCGTAATAGAATACAATAATTAAGAAAGTTTACAATAAGCAAAAGGTTTTTTTTTGTAGTTTCTTTGCCACGACTTTCTCGGAGTTAAAGTTGATCCCCGAAGACACTTTTAAGCCATTACTTAGTCGCTTGTTTTCGATTTGTTTTTTCTAGGACGGAATAAGACAGCGTGAAAAACAAGTAAGACTAACTTTCGGGCAATCAGCATGACTAACTTTTTGGAGGGTTAAATCAAAGGGTTCCGGTTTTATGAAGACTTATTTCAGACTTACCTTCAAGTTGAAATTAGATTTAATCTGGCTCGAAGCTTTAGGATTGAATTTTGTAAACAATTTCAAATACCTCTACAACTTCCAGGCTTTGTTGAAATACCAATGGGAACTCGGGGTACCGTTGTTTAGAATTTACGCTAAAATGAATTCGTAAGTACTTATATGAGGTCGAGTTTTGAAAATTCATCGGCTTATTCATTGACTATTTAATTATGATTATTTGTGTTTTGAGATTGTTTTATTTTGATATAACAATATCGCACGTGTTGTTATATTTTCCATTTCGACATATAACGAACATTATTTGTAAATATCATTTATAGCTACTTAATCAAATAGATGACACTTACATTAATCGAATAGGTTAATATATAATGTTTTATGTACAATATAAAATATATCTTTGATAATAAATAATACTTATAACGAACGAATCAGCTATGCCTTCGCTGCAAAACTGTATTAATTCAGAAATATTGATATTCACGTCCAAAATTTTACTAAAGTTTTGTGGCAACTTAATGATTTTTGAGACAAACTGTGATTTTGACATAATAATAAATTGAAAGAAGCGTTATATTGGCAACATAGAGGCACCTTGGAAGAATATATTTTTCATCTATTTGCGATAATATGTTTACAAAGATGGAAAGGTCGTGCTCGATCTCGGCTACATACTACTTTAAGGCAGGTTGGCCTTTTGTGTCGAGCTCGAAGCCCACACGCTTTTTCTTCTATTGTCCAGATCGCTTCACCGGATAGGAAATCGATGACGTGTTTGGAATTCACGCCTTTCTGTTAAGTTTGTGGCTATTTCTATGTGCTCCTGTATTTTTACTAGGATATATTTTTTTCATATTCTTAACTAAATAATTATCAATAATAAACATATTAAATGCAATTTGTATTAAATGCATTGAACTAAAAATCATATAGCACATAGAATTTCCTCGTGAGAATCAAATGCCGTAATGGAACAAAGGATTTTAAAACAGTAATAGCTTAAGTGATAAACAATGACAGCACCCTTGCGACATTTGACCTTTGGTGATGAATGGTGGCTGCCTGTCCCACGGGAACCATGTATTTTTCAAAAAAGAGTAGCCAATGTCAACATCAAAATGTATAAAATTTTACATTAATAATAATAGAAGGATTAAAGATGAACATTTATGATTTTGTAAATATTTTGTTGGGTATTTATTTAGCTGCAATGCGATGATGGTTCAGAATACTGGTAATTAAGTAATTATATATAATAATTTAATTGTATTAAAACATTATTAAAATAATAAACGCAGACAATTTCAATGGAGAATAAAATTCGAGAATTGGTGCTAAGTGTTATTAGGAAACAGAGGTTGTTATTGTTTAATTTATCGTAAATGTTTGTTGATGAAACAGTTTCAAAAAAATAATTATTGATTTATTATCTTTATTGCTCGAAAAATAATGTTAAAAATAATGCTAAAGCACTCTATACCAGTCAACAGACTTAACAAACAGAAATAACAGAAATGGGGGCAAAATAAAAAATGCTCTGAAAAACGCTCTCAGCTCTTGGCTTCGCTAGAAAACTTACTTTTTTATGTTGCTAAAAAACTATGATAGATATATGATATCAGGGAGGAATATATTTTACGTCATGTTGTAATTACCCTCATTTCATTTTAAAATATATTTAGGTTTATAAATAAATTATATCTACAGATCCTATAATATGAAAATAATTATACACTACATATTGTCCGCCACTTCGTCTGTCTGTGCGGACTAAAAAAACGGTGGTATACGTTTTCAATTTTATATCAGAACAATGGAAAGACACAAGGCTAAACGCTATTATTGAAGCCTAAGTCACATTTTCACTAAACAACTACCTACTTTGTCCTTAAACAAACCAAACCTGTAACACTATTTCACTATTTTGAATACTTTGTATAAAGTAGTAAAACTTGCTTTTAATATATATATATATATATATATATATATATATATATATATATATATTTATATACCAATATGTATATATATTGCTTACTTGCTTTTAATATATATATATATATATATATATTTATATACCAATATGTATATATATGGTTTAAAAATATATATAAATGCGGTTAGGACTCACAGCTACGGTTTCTGGGATATCGTTCACTGTATAGTAGTACCTTTGTATTATACTCGTATAATACTTTATTTCTGTCCTCATTCATCCTTTGTTATCTGCAAATATAACTAAAATTAATATACTTATTCCGTACACATATAATACTGTTCGCTTTTAAACTAAAAATGAAGATATAAACAATAAAATTTATCTTTAAATCCGTTATGTCTCTGTCTCGGGCCATCACCAGTAAAAATACAAGTACTTGAATAAGAATCATTTAGATTAGTCAATTTACATTTTAATTAAAATATCAAGGAAATACAATTCGTTTGAAGTTAATAATTATTTGTTACAAAAGGTTGACTTTCAAAGTGGCTATTTGAATGTCCGAATAAGCATTGAGGGTATCGTGTTAAAACCAATGTTTATATCATATTATATGTACAATTATATGTGTATACAATTATATGTATAGGGTAAATATTTTATATAATTCAAAAGATGTCAGTAAATATAATTACGGTATTATAAAAAAATAATAGGTACAAATTTTTAGAGACGTTATTAGGTAAATATATTTATTGACGAAAAATACCTTAAATGTTTTATTTTACGAAGTGTGTTGGAACGTCTCCTGGAAAGTGAAAAAAATGTTCCTTTAATATTTGAATTCAGATTTTAAATTGCTACATTATGATTTTTCTCCCCACATATAAATACTGTGTAATTTAGACAAGTGTATTGACTTGATTCAAATTAAAGGTTTGTTGGGAGAAGCGAACGAAGTGAGCGGAGCGTTTTACTGGAGACTTTTTCACATTGTTTGTGACGAATTGGCTCGAATACTACTTGACGGAAAATTATGAAACTTTGAAATCAAAAAGACACACATTAGATGATGGTTTTACAAAACAATTTAGAAAAATGTCCTCAAAAAAAATATTTTTTTTATATCATGTAAAAAACTGATATCCCATTGAAGTCAATGGGAAACGATGAGTCAATATACTGGGCTCGCTTCGCTCAATATGCAAACGGCATCCGAGATTTCGCGAGCGCAGCGAGTCGAAATTGAGGGTTTGTTGGCGCCCCTAGTTTATTTATATAATGTACTTTTAGATACAGTTCTAAAAAATGGAGAGATGAATAATGTTTAGTTATATTCGTCAATCAAGTACTCTATCCTAAAAATACGGAATGGACTACATTATAAAAAAGGATTCTATTAAAGTACAGCATTTAATAGCTAATTACATGACCATTTTCTCTGAGTAGATATTTTTAATATGAATTGTTCGCTCTATGAGGATATAAGGGTAACGACGTGCTGAATTAATCCAACATTTTTTCTAAGTGGGCATAAACGGGGTGTTTTCACCCATCTATATTGAAGTGTCTATATATATTTTACGATCCATCCCGATCGAGGACACTTCCAGTGGACGAATATCAATATGGAATGGACAAAACTACCTTTTTCATGTTTTACAAACTGGTGGCTTTTTGTGAAAGCTCAAAACTTTTTATTACTTCAAATTTAATCAAAAAGAAAAGATGATGACTTAATGTACAAAATTACCTTTCTCATGTTTTACAAACTGGCGACTTTTTGTGTTAGGTCGAAACTTTATATTACTTCAGACTTAACCAGAAAGAAAAGATGATAACATATTGCGGATAATGTAATGACATGGATATTGATATTCATATGGATTTTGATAAGAGAGGATGTCAACAGAAGAAGACGAGGATGAAGAACGTAAACTGATTTAGCAAAGAAGTAAGTTTACACTAAGAAGATTTATAATAGAAGAGCGTGAAAAGAAATTTCCCTACGGCCTTGACAACTCGACAATGAGACCTCCGATTGGGAAAGGGGAGGAAAATGACGAAATAGAAAGAAAATAAAGTAATTATAATATTTTCATAAGCGAGCTGTCAGCGTGAACCGATTAGGATATTTACATTTTGTACATAAAATGTCGATAATGAGACAATGATGACAACTTTTTGGTGTAATGGCTGGTTACTGATTTTGAGTTAGGTTCAAGCTAAAAATATTATATTATAAATATATATTACTATTTATTAATATTTGTTTAATTATTATATTATATATTATAAGAATTATTACCTGTATTTACTTTACCCAAGGAGAATTTATGTCAATTATAGTAAGTATACCACGTAGTCAGAGTGAACACTGCTTCAGTTAGAACCGAAATGACTATCATACCTTATTCTTTACACCTCCTATATACCAAAAACACATGAAATACATGAGATAGAACCTGTCCTTTATATAGAATGTATATTATTAATTTTATCTAGAGATAAATGTTTATGAATCTAGTATAGACTGTGACTAGTAGGTGTACGGACTATTAAAAAAGAAGTCGTTCTGAAAGTATTATTTATCACTGTTGTCACTCCACTGGACTTTCTTAAGGACCAATATATCATTATTATGTTTAAAATAATTAATGTTATTATTATTTAAAAACTGTTGCTTTGAAATATTAAAATAAACAAAGATGCGGAAATATATATATATATATATATATATATATATATATATATATATATATATATATATATATATATATATATATATATATATATATATATATATACAGTACTGTGTTAATTATTATATGTCATTCCAAATATTATTTATAACTGTAAATATACTGTATTTTGAAAAGTAAGGCTTACTAAATATAATATTTACATATATATCTCATTATTGTGACAACTCTGCAATTATACTATAGACTGTTAGGGCTAAAAAAATATATAAAGTATTAGATTTACACTATTACGATATTTATATACTGCAATTCTTAAACAGCTGGTTCAAGAAATTAAAATTAAAAAGAAAGCAGATAAAATTCTTTATTTGAAATTAATAACTAACTTTATTTTCATATTAAAGTTTATATAATGGTTATAAAATAACAATAAATTGTTACTTATCGTTCAATATATATTACAAAGAGACAATAGTTTAACTTTTGAGCCGTTCAGGAACATCCAAAGTGACCGCTACTCATAAACAAGTGAGAAATTGTCTTGTCTATCTTAGATATGTGACTGAAATAAAGACTAAGAAGATTTTAAAGCAACCTTATAAAATTTTATAAACAGTCTGAATGTCTAATGAATGAATCTGATGAAACTTTTTGAAATTTAATTTTGTTACACTATATTATAAAATTGATAGTTCATAAACGTAAAATATTGATGTCATGTCACGATGTAGCGAATTCAGTAGATAATCGTTAAATGTATTCAGTGTTTTGTTTTTGATGGTAGGGAAGGGAAAACGAGCTTGCGGATAAGCGAAGTCAAGTGATCACCGCCGCCCACTACCTCTTGCAATATTCGGGAAATCGCAAGAGCGAGGCAGGCCTGGGAGTTGGAGTATACACCTTTTTGGGGAATTCATATTGTATCGATCCGGATGCTGTGATCAGATCAAATAGCTCTTCGGAACATACTTTTTAATTAGAATGTGTCAAGTAAAAAAGTCTCAGAGTAAACCTGCATCAATATTCTACCTACTTAGAGTTATAGGCTTTTGTAACACATAAAAAAAATGTATTTCCTCTGTAAACCTATGTAACGCGTTGATTATAAGTTGTTATAATAAAATTATTTTGTTAGTTTTATGTTCGCAGTTAATTAAGTATGGACGACCCGCGTACTCGTCCTGTGTTGATAACGTTCATTTAATCCTATAATATACGCACCTATTGACAGGGCTCATTACATGTAATTACTTCCCACTTACAGGGAATTATCTTTGGGGTTGTTTTAGAACCCGATTAATATTTTTTTTAGAAAAATATACGCTCTATATGTAATATACGATATTGAGTTACTAAGTAATTGTAAAGGAGATTTCAGATTTGTAAGTAATAAGAAACTTAATTATATCTAATCCAACAAACGTATTTATGTACATAAACAGTTATAGTAATTATTTGATAAATTGATATATCGATATAACGTCAGAGGCGGTTATGTGTTAGCAGTCGGCATAAAGACGGTTAGGAAAGTCATTAAAATCAAATACCATACGCTCATGATCTTAATCGAACACCGCAGTACTGTCTTAATATATCTGTTATCTGCATATTTGTACTTCAATTATATTAAAGGAATACGACTTACATCCAAATTCGACGTAGTCAAGTGTTTTCGGGAGGACTATATTCGTAGCGGGAAGGACCCGCTTTGGGGCGCGACTTCAATTTTGGCTCGTTTGATGTGTTTAATTACTTTGTTTGTTCTTGTGCCGACTGACGCTTGTTGCGGTCATTCTAAGTCGGAATTTCCAAAACTGTTAGTTCTATTAAATGTAACCTACGTTAAACTATTAATAGTTTTATAATGAAACAAAATATTTAAAGTCGTATTGAAGAGGCCAGATGAAATGCCAGCTATGTGAAATGAAATTGTATTCTATGGTTTTCGAGCATTACATTTTCATTGTTATAATATTTACGGTATGACTGTCTGTTATTGAATGCTGTTATTTTCATACAACTTACGTATATACGAAAATTTTTATAATTATTTATATACTATTATTTATAAGAAATAGTATTATTATTATTATTATTATTTATATGAGTGGAAATTACGACGTATGCATGTAAATAGTACATACATATATATTATGAGATGTTATAAATGATTTTATATATATATATATATATATATATATATATATATATATATATAATATGTTTTAATTAAAATAAAGGTTATTCTATATATTCGCTTTCCATTACTATTATCAACAAACATCGTTCTTCCAGCGTCATCGGACATCGGTGAGGCTATATTATTATAAATAAACATCAAGCAAAATTTGGAATAACATTTCCTTAGAGTACTCGTTGATATCCACCTTATACAAGATTTGTCAGTGCTATAAATATTTTTATTGCTTATTTCTATCAGTGATACCAGTTAAAACGTTTACCACAGAACTTCTTAGCAATACCGTTGCCAACCAAGAAGCACTCGGTTCCTGGACCGCCTTGGATTGCCAACCTTCGCACTATCGACCTAACGTCACGTAGGAAGTAAGACCGTGCAAAGGTCGACCTGGCGTTACGCCAAGGGCACAGCGCTCGACGTGGTGACGGCGTCAGAGGTTGGAAAAAGAGTACGAGTATGTCGGGTCACAATTGATACTTAATCACCGCCGCCCTCCTGAGTAATTTGTACAATCTGCGGTCTATTATTTAATAAAATTTTAATTAATTTTTAGTACAGTGATTTTGAAAGAACAATAAATTTAATACTATTTCTTTTAAAATAACTTTATAATGCACTAGAGAAATCTAGGGGATGTGAATAGTGCCTTCATCTATATCTAGCGTAGTAAAAATATCTTCGACCACGCTCGCTAGAGCAGTGGTTGTGCTTATTTCCTTCGTAACGCCTGATTGGAAACATGGTAATATGTCTTTAGATTCTAAATAAAAATATCGGAATAGGATTGAGGGACAACAATGATCTCGGGGATACCTAAAATGCCTGTTTAATGTATTAGGATTGTTAAGACTTTCTGGTGGTAGATTGTGGTTGTGTCTTTTTATTCATGCAATATAATGTTGCTAACTTTTTATGTAAGATTTTAATTTAAAAAATTAATATCTAGAACCGTATCTTATATTTCATACTATGTCATTGACAAACATTTGGAATAAATTAGACCAAAACTACCTCGGTTGCATGAAAACTTATTTTTAAAAATACCAATAACAATTTTCGAAACTTGATCTTTAGTAAGACAATTTGTTATTTGCCTTATTACATTAATTATATTTTAAGGTAATTTAATTATATATAATTATTATCAATCCATATAGATGTACTACTTAATTACCAGAGTTTTGAATCATCACCGTTGCAGGAAAAGAAATACCCAACAAGATTTTATAATCTTAAAGCTCACTTAGATTATGTTTACAGATATCAGTAATATTCATCTTTAATCCGACTACTATTATTAATGTAAAAGTTTATAAAGTTAGATGTAATACAGCTATTTTAAATTAAGTTTTACGTTCAATAAATCATAAATAATTGAATTAGCTCTCTTTAATATTTGATAACAAAGTTAATTACGTAAATGTTTACGTTTTTTTTTAAATAACTGTAATTTATTTATACACGTTTATAAATAACATTTTTTTCAAAAAGAATTTTCTTGGTTAAGAGTTTAAATAAGTTTGGGCTGTAGTTGTGATCCTTGTTACGATTGTAAAAGGGCTAAAGAAGTGAAAGTTTATTAAAAAGCTTTATAGATTTTATTCGGTTCTATTTGAAAAGTTTTGTTTAGTTATCAACTGAAAGGAAACTCGTATTTATTTGCATATATTTTTAATATTTGTATAATATCTGTCATCAGCTCTTCAAATTAAAAAACTACGTAATATTAATAGTCTTGCTAGATAATAAAACTAATCCTTGAAGTTCCGCAAAAATTATTAAAATATTAAAACCTAGTAAACCATTTTAAAATATTTGTGAACATTTGATTTATATATCTTCAAAGTATAAAATTCAATTTTATATTACGATCCAAAATTCCTCAAAATCGGATCAATTATGGGCTTGAGGTCGAAAAGTTATTGAAAGTACTTATTGTAATACTCAGGTTGGTTCCAATTTATATATTTAAAAGTTTTATTCTTTTGTTCTCTGACAAAAATTAAAGCATAAGTTAATCGCAGCTTAAATAATATTTTTATTTTAATATTCTAAATCAAAATTCGGTATTTGATAATAAACGTATATGGATTTATTTTTCTTTTCAAATCAAGATATTTCCAATTTATAGAATGTTAAATTGTTGTTTTATAATACAGTAATACTAAAGAATATGATAAATGTTGAGAATCAAAGCCATAAAAGTGGATCGGTGGTGAATCGGTAGATGTGAAATGTAGCGGGACTGCAAAGACGCTTTAAGGACAAGAGACGTGCGACAAAGTTTTTATTTCCCAAGGGACACACTGATCGTAGTGCCGCACAGGTGCTCCCGCGAAGGAAACTTATATTATTTGTTTGAATGAAACTTTCTGGTCTCGATTGAGGTAAGTAAATTATATTTGTATTTCCAGCGCCATCTTGTATTCAATGTTTTGTTTTGTTGTTCAATTTGTAAATGAAAACGACAATTCAATTTTATTTATTCTACATTTACATACCTTGTTTAATATTATTTTATAAATGTACTCTTTGTGGACGTGTCTTATCATTGTGTACATATATAATGAATGTTTAACCCTAATAATTGAATTGATCTGACCGTCTGATTAGAATTATACTTAATTCTAAACCAAAATACTTTTTTATAAATAGTAAACCGAAGATTGCCAAATTACTCCGCCTATATTTGTCGCGAGGAATATGGTTATCTATCTCTCTCTCTCTCTATTTATTAGTCTTTTCAGACAATTATCAAATAATTCAGTAACTGTTTAAATTTCAACTTCTTTATATTTTTCATTCTTCTTGATAATTTATTTTAAAATTGTTATATTTTATTAAAACTAAAGACATATTCATGAGTATCATTTAATAAAAGGATATGCAAAGTAAGAAAAGTTACCACAATTGTTCACGCATTTGTTACGGAGTCAAATTGAATTGATGTACTTGGGAATGTTGGAGAAAATGTTTCTTGGAGGTTGATGAATCTAATTTTTGCCTTCCGAAGTAGTACCGCCTTCCTCATCAAATTAAACCCCATTCGAATGCTAGCACAGAAGTTAACAAGTTGAAATAAACTGTCGCCGCGTGACTCGCAAGATCCAGTTCTCGAGGTAACTTGTGATCTCAATGCGTCTTTTACATAAAATAAAAACATTATGTGTCATATAAATACTAGTCCTTTGCTAAGTTATTCAGTTTAAATAAATTCATCGATTCGCCGATCTTTGATATTGTCTTTATTATTCTTTGTTTGAATTTTGTATAATTATAATTTTATGGAGTCCTTTAATAGATTGAGTATCTGCAGATAATTAGTGGGAAATATTGTTATCAATGATAAGTACTACCAGGAGTTGGTTTTAGGAGGTTTTTTAATTAAATAAGAACTTGTACCCATCTAGTATAGTGTCAAATGATGTCTATAATTAGGCATCATTAAAGCCTACAAAAATGTATAAAAATATGTTAAAAAAAAGTTTACTAGTAAATATAAATATTAAACCCAGTATTCTATGTACATATAAAATAAGAAGTACAATTAATTAATAAGATATACATAAAAATATTAAAATTAAAACCACCAACGCAAGAAGTCGCCATCAGAGAATCAATTGTGGTGTTAACATGTTCAGAATACATTTATTATGTCGAGTCACGGCGCTCATTTGGGTATTAGAGATAAAATTAAAATTTACGCTGTGCCCAAAGCAATTTGTTACTGCCTGTTTTACTTTACGCGGAAAATAGGCTTTAGTTTATCCATGTTTTGAACATTTCATAGGTGGATATAACAATGATGCCATGACAGCACTATTTTGTTATGAGACATCACCTTTTTTAAGTTAAACCTTTTCTTTTTAATTGATAATATCAACATGCTTTACTATTTAAGTTATTTTCTTACCTAATTTCAGGATACCCACCAATAAACTAAAAATTAAATTTAATAATTTATATTAAGCTGCTCTTGTGCGGCAATTTACCTGTTAGTAATTGTTTTAAATGCTTATAATTTTATATATGGTAGTAATCATTACAATGCAAGTGTACATAGAGTTAAAAGATGGTCAAATGAGAATTGCGGGGATAATTTATCAGTGAGGATATCCATTGTTATTTGGTTTAGTGTAACCTGCTAGTGAGTCTGATAAATATCCTTTCGGAGTGCGCCGTCAGTCAAATCGCGGTTGCCTGCATGCAAGATATATAGTGGAACCAAGATCGTCCTTGCGAAATCGAGCCTGAATTAGTTCAAAATTAATTGGAATGGCTGCATCATATACAAAGTTTAAAGTAATTATCAATCTTAGTTAATTAATTATAACGACATCTTATATTTTTAACATACGGTATTTTTTCAACAAAATTTGAAATATTTTTCATACTTCCGTAGACACAACAAGACCGTGTCTTCTACTTATATTTCCTCCGGTCTAATGGCTAGAAAAGAAATAGAAACAGAAGATAAAAATAGCATAAGATTATAGTATTCAATAATACATATTTTATTTAAATGATTTACAGCCCTTTTTATATTTTGCAGGGATTCTTTTCGTTAACAAAACGAAAGTGTTGCATTGTAAACAAGTCTTTAAGGAATACTGTATATATCACAATACATTGTTATATAATAACTAAATGTAGTTATCAGACAAAAATATAAATCATAATGACATTCGGATATTAAACAAACACAAAATTTTGACAAATTGTCAACTTTTAAAACGAAACAGTCGTGAATGAGTCCGTCTAGAGTCAGGACTAAAGCAGATATTAAAGATTTTGTTTTACATTTCACTTGCTCGATTACCTGATGATTTGCCCACGTGTTGTCTGATAAAAGACCAAATAACGATGTGGATCCGATATCAGAATTGGGATCAAATCTAACAAATGAAAAGACGTGTAACTAACCTCGAAACTTCAAAATGGCGAATGAGGATTTCTGTCATTCGGCTCTCCGAGCTATTTGTTGGAAAATTCCTCGTGTGCCCGTGCGTTAACTATAAGAATAACTAACTTGTCGGGAGGGATTGGAAGCGGCACGGATGTATATTATCTTCTACCTCTTGAGTCTGTACAACGGAGAGCCGTTCGGATTATTGGGAACCCAGTGCTCGGTGAACGACTGGACACTCTGACATTGCGTAGAGACGCCGCCTGCTGCTGAATTTCATCATCGCACAACATGTCTTCTCCTGAAATACCATCTATACCACCTGGTTGCATGGCGATCCTCTACTCTGAGGTTTTCAAGGACCTTTTTTCCACGTACCCCTAGGATGTGAAACGACTTTCTTTTGGCGGTATTCCCGGATTGATTCGACAATGGCACCTTCAATAAATCGGTATATTCCCATCTTTAAGGAAAGCAACGCTCTTGCGATTCCCCGGATGTTGCAAGAGTTTTTGGGTGGCGGTGATCACATGTCATCGGTGACCCGCGCGTTTGTTTGACCTCCTCTAACATAAAAAATAATTTATTTAACCTTTAAATCAGTTGTGTCAGTGCCTCGGACCATCACCAGTAAACATACAAGTACTTGAATAAGAATCAGCTAGATTAGTCAATTTACATTTTAGGTAAAATATCTTACAAATACTTGTCGTTTGAAGATAATAGTTATTTGTTACAAAAATTTTGACTTGACTAAAGATCGCAATTCGAATTTCCTTATCTGAAGGTTCCGTGTTTAAACCAATGTTTATATTATATTGTCAATTGAAATGTACGATGAAAAACTGTTTAAACATACAGAATAATATAAGTGTTCTGGTATATCATTTTAATTCATGGTGGTTGAGAAGGTAATACAATTTATGATTCATTTTGTTTTAGCTATTAATAAGTTATATTTAGTAGGAAGTAACTAACTATAATCACAGAAATAATAAAGAATACTGACATTTTCCAGAGACAGCATTATATTAGATTAGGATATTTGTCGACCAGAAAACTTGTTAATATATAGTTACAAAATAAAATTTCGTACCCTTTCATATAATATTATACAATTCAAATAACTATACATGAATTAGAATGAAATTAAAAAGGTTTGATTATTTATATAATTTAGTTTCAGGTACATCACTAAAATCGACGGATGAATAATGTTTAGTTACATTCGTCAATCCAGTACTCAACCCTAAAATACGGAATGGACTACATTATAAAAAGGATTGAATTAACAGCACTTAATAGCTAATTACATGACCTCTTTTCTCTGAGTAGGTATTTTTCACTCGAATTGTTCGCTTGTATTTATGAGTAAATCAGGATAACGACGTGCTGAATTAAACCAAGATTTTTTAAGTGGGCATAAACGGGGTGCTTTCACCAATCCATATTGAAGTGTCTACGAATATTTTACGATCCATTGCGTTCGAGGACACTTCCAGAGGATGAATATCCATATCAAGTGAACAAAATTACCTTTCTCATGTTTTACAAACTGGCTTTTTGTGTTAGTTCAAAACTTTATATAACTTCAGACTTATAACTTGAAATAAAGAATGGTATCATAATGCGGTGCATGTAACGATATGAATATTAAATACTAACGTGGATTAATATAAGAGAAGAGAACGATTGGAAATGTCTTAAGACAGATGCTTATGGAAGAAATTTACATACTCCTCCGACCACAAATAATATCTTCGATTGGGAAAGAACAATAGGATGGTGACCTAGGAAAAAGGGAGTAATTATATTATTTTAATTATCTTTTCAGAGAGTCCAAAGAAGGTAACCTATTTTCGAGTTCAATATTTGTATAAAATTATTTATGGACTTCATTTATTTAGTATCCCAATTAACATAATAATAAAGTTAATAATGTAAACATACCTCAAAAGCAAAAATATTTTTGGTTGAACGGAATGTTTTGTTGGTTCGTTAATTTATTTTAAAGCGGTATATTCAGATGGATCTCTCGGACATGCAAACAATTAATTACGTGGGATATTAATGCAGGACATTACTCAGGAGCGAGCTGTGTCAGCGTCGACCGCTTAGGATGTTTAAATTTTGTACTTAAAATATCGATAATGTAACTATGATGACAACATTTTGGTACAGTGGCGGGCTACTGATTATAGGAGATAATGGGTTACGTTTAAGCTAAATATATACTACTTGTATTATTTTTTCTTTCATATATATCCTTTGTCAAAATATTGTAACAGATTAGTTAGAATCAGCCCTTTATATAACATATAGATTATGTATTTTATCACTAAATATATTGACGTTTGTGAAACAGTGATCACAATAAAAAAAAACCCCGGGTGAGTTTGTTGTGTGGTTCTTCTCAGATCAGGGCCGTTTGGTTCCCCCGTAGCCTTATTTTAAGTTGGTGAGTGTCTTCACAGCAGGGCTTATTTTGATACGCACGATATTAATATAGGCCCTCTTGTCACTTCCATTTGACGTACACAAGTGATCACTGGTATGGATTCAAAGTGGAAAAAATATAAATATGTAATAAATAATCTAGAACCATTTTTTATAAGAGAGGAGGGCAATCGCAGAAGACGAGGATGGAGAACGTAAACTGATATAGCAAAGAAGTCAGTATACGGCCTTGACAACTCCACAATGAGACTTCCGATTGGGAAAGGGGAGGAAAATGACGAAATAGAAAGAAAATAAAGTAATTTTATTATTTTCAGAAGCGAGCTGTCAGCGTGAACCGATTAGGATATTTACATTTTGTACATAAAATGTTGGTAATGAGACAATGATGACAACTTTTTGGTGTAATGGCTGGTTACTGATTTTGAGTTAGGTTCAAGCAAAAAATATTATATTATAGATATATATTACTATTTATTAATATTGTCTAATTATTATCTTATATATTATAAGAATTATTACATGTATTTACTTTACCCAAGGAGAATTTATGTCCGTAGTCAGAGTGAACTCTGCTTCAGTTAGAACCGAAATAACTTTCATACCTTATTCTTTACATCTCCGCCTATATACCAAAAACTGAAATACATGAAATACATGAGATAGAACCTGTCCTTTATATAGAATATATATTATTAATTATATCTAGAGATAAATAAACATTTAGCATCTATGGTACTCTGTGACTAGTAGGTATACGTACTATTAAAAATTCATTCGTTCTGAAAGTATTATTTATCACTGTGGGCACTGGACCTTCTTAAGCACCAATGTGTCATAAATGTGTTTAAAATAATTTATATATCTGTTATTAATAATTAAAAACTATCGCTTTGAAAGATATCCTACTGTGTTAATTATTATGTCATTTCAAATATTATTCAGAACTGAAAGCTTATCGTATTTTGAAGAATTATGCTTCCTAAATACCATATTTACATATATATATCTCATTATTGTGACAACCCTGCAATTATACTATAGGCTATTAGGGCTAAAAATATATAAAGTATTAGATTTACACTATTACGATATTTATATACTGCAATTCTTAAACAGCTGGTTCAAGAAAATTCTTTATTTGAAATTAATAACTAACTTTATTTTCATATTAAAGATTATATAATGGTTATAAAATAACAATAAATTGTTACTTATCGTTCATAAGCTACTGAGTTATTTATAAAAGCAGCAAACACATAAATATATATTACAAAGAGACAATAGTTTAACTTTTGACCCGTTCAGGAACATCCCAAGTGACCGCTACTCATAAACAAGTGAGAAATTGTCTTGTCTATTTTAGATATGCGACTGAAATAAAAACCAAGAAGATTTTATAGCAACCTTATAAAATTTTATAAATAGTCTGAATGTCTGATGAAACTTTTTGAAATTTATTTTTGTTACACTCTTTTATAAAATTGATAGTTCATAAACATAAAATATTGATGTCATGTCTCGATGTAGCGAATTCAGTAGATAATCGTTAAATGTCTTTAGTGTTTTGTTTTTATGGTAAGGGAGGGGAAACGAGCTTGCGGATCAGCGAAGACAAGTGATCACCGCCGCCCACTGCCTCTTGCAATATTCGAGAAATCGCGAGAGCGAGGCAGGCCTTGGAAATGGGAGTATACGCCTTTTTTGGAGAATCCATATCGTATCGATCGGGATGCTGTGATCAGATCAAATAGCTCATCGGAACATACTTTTAATTAGATTGTGTCAAGTAAAAAAAAGTGTCAGTGTACACCCAAATCGATAAGCTACCTACATAGTGTCTAGATTTTAGAGTTATAGGCTTTTGTAACACATAAAAAAAGTGTATTTCCTCTGTAAACCTATGTAACGCGTTGATTATAAGTTGTTATAATAAAACTATTTTGTTAGTTTTATGTTCGCAGTTAATTAAGTATCGACGACCCGCGTACTCGGCCTGTGTTGATAACGTTCATTAAATCCTATAATATACGCATCTATCGACGAAGCTCATTACATGTAATTACTTCCCACTTACAGGGATCTATCTTTGGGGTTGTTTTAGAACCCGATTAATATTTTTTTTAGAAAAATGTACGCTCTATATGTAATATACGATATTGAATTACTAAGTAAAATTGTATAGGAGATTTCAGATTTATAAGTAATAAGAAACTTAATTATATCTAATCCAACAAACGTATGTATGTACATAAACAGTTATAGTAATTATTTGATAAATTGATATATCGATATAACGTCAGAGGCGGTTATGTGTTAGCAGTCGGCATAAAGACGGTTAGGAAAGCCATTAAAATCAAATAGTTACCATACGCTCATGATCTTAATCGGACACCGCAATACTGTCTTAATATATCTGTATATTTATTAAGGGATTACGACTTACATCCAAATCATTCGAAGTAGTCAAGTGTTTTCGGGAGGACTATATTCGTAGCGGGCAAGGACCCGCTTTGAGGCGCGACTTCAATTTTGGCTCGTTTGATGTGTTTAATTATTTTGTTTATTCTTGTGCCGACTGACGCTTGTTGCGGTCATTCTAAGTCGGAAACGATTCCAAAACTGTTAGTTCTATTAAATGTAACCTACGTTAAACTGTTAATAGTTTTAGCTGTAATGACACAAAATATTTAAAGTCGTATTGAAGAGGTCAGATGAAATGCCAGCTATGTGAAATGAAATTGTATTCTATGATATTCGAGCATTACATTTTCATTGTTATAATATTTACGGTATGACTGTCTGTTATTGAATGCTGTTATTTTCATACAACTTACGTATATATGAAAATTTTTATAATTATTTATATACTATTATTTATAAGAAATAGTATTATTATTATTATTTATAATGAGTAAAAATTACGATGTATGCGCGTAAATACTACATACATATATATTATGAGATGTTATGAATGATTATAACGTTTTAATTCAAATAAAGGTTATTCTATATATTCGCTTTCCATTACTATTATCAACAAACATCGTTCTTCCAGCGTCATCGAACATCGGTAAGGCTATTTTTGCACGGTTTTATTTTAATCAATTAGTCTATTTTTAGTTTATATCTGTTAATCCGGATAGTCCGACCGATAGTAAAATATTTAGAGTAATATTCTAATAAAGTGAGAAGTGATGATTTATAAAGTTTTTTTTGTTAATGTCAACTCATTCGCACTATTTCTATAAATAATAATTACACAATATATTATTATTATAAATAAACATCAAGCAAAATCTGGAATAACATTTCCTTAGAGTACTCGTTGATATTCACCTTATACAAGATTTATCAGTGCTATAAATATTTTTATTGCCTATTCCTATCAGGGATACCAGTTAAAACGTTTACCACAGAACTTCTTAGCAATACCGTTGCCAACCAAGAAGCACTCGGTTCCTGGACCGCCTTGGATTGCCAACTGATTGAGCCATGGCTCAATCGACCGACTGTCATGCCTCACCAGTCCCGTAGGGGGTAAGACCGTGCAAAAGTCAACCTATTACGCCAAGGGCACAGCGCTCGACGTGGCGTTACCACGTCGAGCGCTGTGCATCAGTGGTTTTTTTATGTAAGAGGAGAGAAAAAGAGTATGTCGGGTCACAAATGATACTTGATCACCGCCGCCCATGAACTGTAATGCAAATTAAAATAAAAAATAAAAATGTATTTGAACAACACATAAGAAGCTGAAATAAAAACCAAAAGTTAAAAAATTATAATAAATGAACTAAAAGCTACAGAGTGTATATAAATAGATGAATAATGAGTGTTGTTTTTGTTGTTGTTCAATATAGGTCCCCAGTCAGCTTTTGTTGAGAACAGAGAAATGCTGGAAATTAAGTGGTTGCCATTTACAAAGCTACGTCAAGACGCAAACGCTTGTAAATACTAAAACGGACAGATAAACACATGTATTTTCAAAATCTACACAAAAAGAAAAACAATAATAATTAATAATAACAATGAAAATACAAAACCGCAACCTGTCATTTTTACACAGCAACTTATGAAGTTTCTATTTGTAATTATAATAGGAATAATTTATGTTTAAGTTTAAAACAATTTTTTGATTTTAAATCTCGCAAAGATGGTAGAAGACTATTTTACCATTTAGTAGCACTATATTTGAAACTACCATGAAAGACGGCTGTGTTGAACAGATACACTACACATAAATACTAAACAGGAAACACTTATCTTGTGAATTGAGTCTTGTTCGCCGGCCCACCTTAATTAGTATGGTTTTTGTTTGGGACTATACATATATTTAATTGTACCAAACAGTACAAGAACCTCGCAGACATTTTTATCCTTGATAACCCCAAGATTTTTCGCTTCGGAAACACTTTCTATGTTGGTGTTTTGGATAATAAAAGGTGGTGATAAACTTCATTATCGTTTAGCTTATTGAAACCAAGGGAACAGGTTCGATTTATACAGCTAAATATCATTGGCGTATGTATGGTATTTACAACTTTCTATAGTATAAACGATTTCACCGTATACGGAGTAAATAGAACCGGGCTCAAAATTGAGCCCTGCGGGATACCTCCGCACTCTGCTTAGATGTTTGATCCGACTGTTGTTTAGATCCAACCTCCTGAGTAAATTGTACAACCTGCGGTCTATTATTTAATTAAATTTTAAACCAAACGATCGTTTCTTTAGTACAGTGATTTTGAGAGAACAATAAATTTAATACTATTTCTTTTAAAATAACTTTATAATGCACTAGAGAAATTTAGGGGATTAAGAATAGTGCCTTCATCTGCATCTAGCGTAGTAAAAATATCTTCCACCACGCTCGCTAGAGCAGTGGTTGTATTTCTTTCCTTTGTAACGCCTGATTGGAAACATGGTAATATGTCTTTAGATTCTACTCGTAAATAAAAAAATCGGAATAGGATTCAGGGACAACAATGAACTCGGGGATACCTAAAATGCCTGTTTAATGTATTAGGATCATTAAGACTTTCTGGTGGAAGATTGTGGTTGTGTCATTTTATTTATGCAATATAATGTTGCTAACTTTTCATGTAAGATTTTAATTAAAAAATTAATATCTAGAACTGTATCTGATATTTCATACTATGTCATTGACAAACATGTGGGATAAATTAGACCAAAACTACCTCGGTTGCATTAAAACTTAATTTTAAAAATACCAATAACGATTTTCGAAACTTGATCTTTAGTGAGATAATTTGTTATTTGTCTGTCTGCATTTATTACATTAACTATATTTTAAGGTAATTTAATTATTATATATAATTACACAGGCACACAAAAAAAAAAGTCATGAACCAGAGGGGAGACCCCATTATTCTTAGGTTTTTGGGATCGCTGAAACCGAATATGACAATAAAAACTAATTTTAAATGCCAGTTTTCCCGCTAGCACCCCCTTATTACCTCTTAAGGGGTGAAAATTGAAATTTTTCTATAAAGTCAAGATAGATGTGTATTTCTACGTTTTTTGGGATGCTGAAAACGAAAATGATAACTAAAAATAAATTCATGACCACTATCTCCCCCTACCATCCCTTACAAGGGGTGAAAAATTCAATTTTTCTATAAAATCAAGACAGATGTATATTTCTACGTTTTTTGGGATGCTGGAACCGAAAATGATAACTAAAAATAAATTCATGACCACTATTACCCCCTTACCACTCCTTACAGGGGGTGAAAATTTAAATTTTTCTATATAATCAAGATAGATGTGTATTTCTACGTTTTTTAGGATGCTGGAACCGAAAATGATTACTAAAAATAAAATTTAAGACCTCTATCACCCATTAACACCCCTCACCAACCCTTAAGACTGAATCATGATTTTTGTCCTATTCTTCACAAGTTTTTCACTTTTTGTTTTTTTTTTTTGCTTTCTATTTAATACTACTTATACTGTTATCCATCCGGCAGTGTTGTAAAACGCTTAAAAGATGCTGAACCTAATTCTATGCCTCCGAAATAGAATTGTTACTATTTTCCTGAAAATTTAGGAGACTAAAAGATGCTGAACCTAATTCTATGCCTCCAAAATAGAAGGGATTATTTTCCTGACAATTTAGGAGACTACAGTGAGGAGCAAGATGCAAGGTTCCATCAGGATTAGAGTAGAATTAAATCATGAATATATATCAGATACTTCTGATCGATAAAGCATTTGAATTTCTAATATAAGAGCGAGAGAGAGAGTAACCTCAAACTAGTTTGATAAACATGTCACTTACTGTAAATCGTTAAAATTTCTTCATACATCTTGATTTTATACAAAATTGAAACCCCCCATTAGGGATTGTTAGGGGGTGGTATTGAGTAAAAGAGGTATCAAATTCACTTTTGGTTGTCATTTTCGGTTCCAGCATCCTAAAAAACGTAGAAATACACATCTATCTTGATTTTATAGAAAAATTGAAATTTTCACCCCCTGTAAGGGGTGGTAAGGGGGTAATAGTGGTCATGAATTTATTTTTAGTTATCATTTTCGGTTCCAGCATCCCAAAAAACGTAGAAATACACATCTATCTTGATTTTATAGAAAAATTGAAATTTTCACCCCCTGTAAGGGATGGTAGGGGGAGATAGTGGTCATGAATTTATTTTTAGTTATCATTTTCGGTTTCAGCATCCCAAAAAACGTAGAAATACACATCTATCTTGACTTTATAGAAAAATTTAAATTTTCACCCCCCGTAAGGGGTGGTAGGGGGTGATAGTGGTCATGAATTTATTTTTAATTGTCATTTTCGGTTTCAGCATCCCAAAAAACGTAGAAATAGACATCTATCTTGATTTTATACAAAAATTTCAATTTTCACCCCTTAAGAGGTAGTAAGGGGGTGCTAGCGGGAAAACTGGCATTTAAAATTAGTTTTTATTGTCATATTCGGTTTCAGCGATCCCAAAAACCTAAGAATAATGGGGTCTCCCCTCTGGTTCATGACTTTTTTTTTTTTGTGTGCCTGTGTTATTATCAATCCATATAGATGTACTACTTAATTACTAGAGTTTTGAACCATCACCATTGCAGGAAAAGAAATACCCAACAAGATTTTATAATCTTAAAGCTCACTTAGATTATGTTTACAGATATCAGAAATATTCATCTTTAATCCGACTACTATTATTAATGTATGTTTATAAAGTAAAGTAAAGTATGTAAAATTTATAAATTTAGATGTAATACAGCTATTTTAAATTAAGTTTTACGTTCAATAAATCCTAAATAATTGCATTAGCTTTCTTTGATATTTGATAACAAAGTTTATTACGTAAATGTTTACGTTATTTTTCAAATAAATGTAATTTATTTATACAAGTTTATAAATAACATTTCTTTCAAAAGGATTTTCTTGGTTAAGAGTTGAAACAAGTTTGGGCTGTAGTTGTGATCCTTGTTACGATTGTCCAAGGGCTAAAGAAGTGAATGTTTATACAAAAGCTTTATAGATTTTATTCGGTTCTATTTGAATAGGTTTTTTTAGTTATTGACTGAAAGGAAACTCGTATTTATTTGCATATTTTTTAAATATTTGTATAATATCTGTTATCAGCTCTTAAATGGAAAAACTACGTAATATTAATAGTCTTGCTAGATAATAAAACTAATCCTTGAAAATTTAAAAGTTCCGCGAAAATTATAAAAATGTTAAAACCTAGTAAACCATTTTAAAATATTTGTGAACATTTGATTTATATATCTTCGAAGTATAAAATTCAATTTTATATTACGATCCAAAATTCCTCAAAACCGGATTAGTTATGGGCTTGAGGGCGAAAAGTTTTTGAAAGTACTTATTGTAATACTCAGGTTGGTATCAATTTATATATTTAAAAGTTTTATTCCTTTGTTCTCGAAAAAAAGTTAAAGCATAAGTTAATCGCAGCTAAAATAATATTTTTATTTAAAAATTCTAAATCAAAATTCGGATTTTGAAAATAAACGTATATGGATTTATTTTTCTTTTCAAATCAAGATATTTACAATTTATAGAATTTTAAATTGTTGGTTTATAGTACAATAATAGGAAATATGATAAGCGTTGAGAATCAAAGCCATAAAAGTGGATCGGTGCTGAATCGGTAGATGTGTAGTGTAGCGGGACTGCAAAGACGCTTTAAGGATAAGAGACGTGCGACAAAGTTTTTATTTCCCAAGGGACACACTGATCGTAGTGCCGCCCAGGTGCTCCCGTGAAGGAAACTTATATTATTTGTTTGAGTGAAACTTTCTGGTCTCGATTGAGGTAAGTAAATTATATTTGTATTTCCAGCGCCATCTTGTATTCAATGTTTTGTTTCGTTGTTCAAATTGTAGTTGAAAACGACAATTAACTTTTATTTATTCTACATTTACATACATTGTTTAATATTATTTTACAAATGTGCTCTTTGTGTACGTGTCTTATCATTGTATATATATATATAATCAATGTTTAACCCTAATAATTGAATTGATCTGACCGTCTGATATTAGAATTATACTTAATTCTAAACCACAATACTTTTTTATAAATAGTAAACCGAAGATTGCCAAATTACTCCGCCTATATTTGTCGAGAGGAATATGGTTATCTATCTCTCTCTCTCTCTCTATTTATTAGTCTTTTCAGACAATTATCAAATAATTCAGTAACTGTTTAAATTTCAACTTCTTTATATTTTTCATTCTTCTTGATAATTTCTTTTAAAATTGTTATATTTTATTAAAACTAAAGACATATTCATGAGTATCATTTAATAAAAGGATATGCAAATTAAGAAAAGTTACCACAATTGTTCACGCATTTGTTACGGAGTCAAATTGAATTGATGTACTTGGCAATGTTGGAGAAAATGTTTCTTGGAGGTTGATGAATCTAATTTTTGTCTTCCAAAGTAGTACCGCCTTCCTCATCAAATTAAACCCCATTCGAATGCTGGCACAGAAGTTAACAAGTTGAAATAAACTGTCGCCGCGTGACTCCCAAGATCCAGTTCTCGAGGTAACTTGTGATCTCAATGCGTCTTTTACATAAAATAAAAAGATTATGCATCATATAAATACTAATCGCTTGCTAAGTTATTTAGTTTAAATAAATTCATCGATTCGCCGATCTTTGATATTGTCTTCAATATTCTTTGTTTGAATTTTGTGTAGTTATAATTTTATGGAGTCCTTTAATAGATTGAGTATCTGCAGATAATTAGTGGGAAATATTGTTATCAATTATAAGTAGTACGAGGAGTTGATTGATTGATTGATTGATTGATGATTGATTGTTTAACCCATTTAGTATACTTAAAATTCGGCTTGCAGAAAATCAATTCTAATAAATTGTCAAATGAGGAACCAAGCCAATGATGTCTATAATTAGGCATCATTAAAGCCTACAAAAATATGTAAAAATATGGAAAAAAAAATGACGTTTACTAGTAAATATAAATATTAATCCCAGTATTCTATGTATATATAAAATAAGACGTACAATTAATTATTTTTTTTTTTTTTTTTTTTTATGGAAGAGGAGGGCAAACGAGCTGGCGGGTCACAGATGATCACCGCCGCCCATGAACTCTTGCAACATCCGAGGATTTACAAGAGTGTTGCCGGCCTTGTAGGTAGAAGTAGACGCCTTTTTTGAAGGTACCCATGTCGTACCGATCTGGAAATACCGCCGAAGGGAGTTCGTTCCACAAGCGAGAGGAACGTGGAAAAAAAGTCCTTGAGAACCGCACAGTGGAAGATCGCCACGCATCCAGGTGGTAGGGATGGTAAAGAAGTCGATGGCGCGCTGTGCGGTGATGAAATTCGGCGGCAGGCATCAGATCGGATAGTTCTTCGGAACACTCCCCGTTGTAAATGCGGTAGAAGACGCACAAAGAAGCCACGTCTCTACGCAATGCCAAAGAGTCCAGCCGTTCGCAGAGCACCGGGTCCCCGACAATCCGAGCGGCTCTCCGTTGTACGCGGTCAAATGGTAGAAGCTGATATTGGGGTGATCCGGACCAGAGATGAGAACAGTACTCCATGTGTGGCCGGACCTGCGCCTTATAGAGCGCAAGTCTTTGGCCAGGTTTGAAATACTGCCCCGCTCTATTAATCACTCCCAATTTCTTCGAGGCCAACTTGGCCTTGCTCTCCAGATGACCACGAAACTGACAATCGCTCGAAATGTCAAGACCCAGTATTCTGATACTTGGCGAGGCAATGAGGGGGGTGCTCTCGAAGAGCGGTGATACGACAAATGGGGTTTTCTTAGTGGTAAACGCGCAAACTTGTGTCTTTAGGGGATTGAACTGAACGTGGTTCAGTTCACCCCACTCAGAGACCATCCCCAAGGAAGTCTCTATAGAAGACACAAGTTTCTTTCGGCACTCGTCGACGTTTTCCCGAGAGAGACCTGCACGGCCGGAATACACCGCATCCCCAGTGCTGTCATCCGCATAACAATGTATGTTGGAGATATCCAACATATCATTGATGTGCAGGAGGAACAGAGTTGGGGATAGCACGCAGCCTTGGGGTACACCAGCGTTCACGGGCTTGGGGTCCGAGCAAAAACCGTCGAGAACGACCTGTATGCTCCGCCCAGTGAGGAAGCTGGTGATCCACTTGCATAAACTCTCGGGAAGCCCATAGGAAGGTAGCTTCGAAAGAAGCCCCTTGTGCCATACACGATCGAAGGCTTTCGCCATATCCAAACTAACTGCCAGACCCTCTCCCTTGCTTTCAATAACAGCTGCCCAACGGTGTGTGAGATACAACAGAAGATCACCAGCCGATCGACCATGGCGAAAGCCATATTGCCGGTCATTGACCAACTGGTGATCCTCGAGGTAGGTTAGGAGCTGTTTATTGATAATGCTCTCCATTACTTTGGAGAGCAGAGAGGTAATGGCGATAGGTCTGTAGTTAGCTGGTTCCGAGCTATCACCTTTTTTAGGGATCGGATAGACAAGGGCACGCTTCCATGTGACCGGGACTACGCCTTTAAGGTAGGAGTACCGAAATAGACGCGTTAGCACTGGAGTCAACTCAGGGGCACACGTTCGTAGCACCAATGGAGAAATGCCATCCGGCCCACTCGACTTATGAACGTCCAAGGAAAATAGAGACTGCCTAATAGTTTTCTGCCGAAAAACTATTTCCGGCATTGAGCTCTGACACCGCGGGATGATAGGCGGTGTCTTCCCCTGGTCGTCCAAAGTCGAGTTGGAGGCGAAAAGAGTGCCCAAGAGATCGGCTTTCTCTTTTGCCGTGTGGGCCAGAGAGTCATTCCCCATGTGCAACGGCGGTAGGGACGGCTGGTTAAAGTTTCCCAGCGTGGCCTTTGAAAGCGCCCAAAATTTGCGCGTGCCAGGCGGGTACTTTGCCAGCTGATCCCCAATTTTGACGACATGCTTGAACTTTGCTCTAGCGATTTGCCGTTTGAAGAATCTGGAGGCACGATTATATTTCCTCTTCAGAACTCTAGAGTTCGGATCCTTAGTGACTAACGCATTGACCCAAGCTTGATAAGCCTGCCGTTTGCCAGCTGCTGCAGCCCTGACAGACGCATCAAACCAAGGCCGCGATCTGCCACCAAGTGGTACCACAGAGCTTGGTACAAATAGTTCCATGCCCTGTAGTATCACATCAGCTACAGCCGCAGCGCAGTCACTGGGATCATCGGAAGGGAAACAAATCGGCCCCCATGGGTAGGATGCAAAAAAGGACCGCATTCCATCCCAATCCGCTGACTTGTAGTGCCAAACGCGTCGAGTCGCAGGTGTTGTGCGAGCCGACCGTTGAATGGGCACTACACTCCGTACCAGACAGTGATCAGAGGAACCTAAGGGAGCCTCGACAGTGATCTGGTACTTTTCTGGATGTGTAGTCAGCAGAAGATCCAACAAAGAGGGCGTGTGGCTGTCCACATCCGGTAGACGAGTGTGCGTCTTTACCAGCTGGGACAGACCATTTGCCAGAGCAAAGTCAAACACAGATCTCCCCGCGTAGTCGGTGGCACGTGACCCTAGCCAATCGGCATGGTGCGCATTAAAGTCCCCTAGGACTACGACTTCGGCGGAGGGAGTCTGTGAAAGCAGATCGTCAATCTTCGCCTGAACATGGCCCAAGAGTTGATCCGTTTCTGCATTACCACTATGGGACCTGTAGAGGCACGCGTAGACTCTGACATGGTCGTCCATGTCCACGCGTAGCCAGAGTATAGACAGGTCCCGACCTTCAAAAACCTGAAGGCGACGGTAGCAGATATCCTCCCTTACGAACACAGATACCCCGGCGTGTGGTACAAAATGGTGTTCTAGTTTATACCCGGGGTATGACAGGTACGCTGTGTCGCTAGGTCGAGATATCTGCGTTTCCGTCAGAAACAACAAGGCCGGCTGCGCCGTCTCTAGATGATAATGGACGGCGTTCAAGTTGGAATGAAGTCCCCGGATGTTGCAAAAGTCCACATTTAGAGTGGGTCGGGGTGCCGCTGCGTTGACTCGTCGTTTGCCCTCATAAAACACAAAAGGCGATGCTTTGCCCGCCCCAGATACGACGGGCAGCCCGAGCAAAATCCGAGAATCATTTCCCCGATTTTGCTCGGGGAGGGGGTCCCCGGCTTCATCAAAGCCGGTACCCTCCTGGGGTATTTTTCTTGTAGGCATCGCTTAAAATAAGATATTCATAAAAAATATTAAAATTAAAACCACCAACGCAAGACATCCGCATTCAGAGAATCAACTGTGGTGTTAACGTGTTCAGAGTACATTTATTATGTCGAGTCACGGCGCTCATTTGGGTATTAGAGATAATTTAAATTTACGCTTTGCTCAAAGCAATTTGTAACCGCTTGTTATACTTCACGCGGAAAATAGGCTTTAGTTTATCCATGTTTGGAAAATTTCATAGGTGGATATAACAACGATGCCATGACAGCACTATTTTGTTATGAAACATCACCTTTTTTATGTTAAACCTCTTCTTTTTAATTGATAATATCTACATGCTTTATAAGTTATTTTTCTTGTCTAATTTCAGGATACCCACCAATAAACTAAAAATTAAATTTAATAATTTATATTAAGCTGTTCTTGTGTGGAAATTTACCTGCTGGTAATTGTTTTAATCGCATATAATTTTAAATGTGGTAGAAATCAATACAATGCAAGTGTACATAGAGTTAAAAGATGGTCAAATGAGAACTGCGGGGTAATTTTTCAATGAGGATATCCATTGTTGTTTGGTTTAGTGTAACCCGCTAGTGAGTCTGATAAATGTCCTTTCGGAGTGCGCCGTCAGTCAAATCGCGGTTGCCTGCATGCAAGATATATAGTGGAACCAAGATCGTTCTTGCGAAACCGAGTCTGAATTAGTTCAAAATTAATTGGAATAGCTGCTCTAATTGTTCTACAAAGTTTAAAGTAATTATCAATCTTAGTTAATTAATTATATCACCTCATATTTTTAACATACGGCATTTTTTCAACAAAATTTGAAATATTTTTCATACGTCCGTAGACACAACAAGACGACAACAACAACGTGTCTTCTACTTATATTTCCTCCAGTCTAATGGATGAAAAAGAAATAGAAATAGAAAATAAAAATAGAATAAGATTATAGTATTCAATAATACATATTTTATTTAAATGATTTACAGCCCTTTTCACATTTTGCAGGGATTTTTTTCGTTAACATAACGAAAGTGTTGCATTGTAAACTAGTTTTCAAGGAATACTTAACAAGTAATAACTGTATATATCACAATACATTGTTATATAATAACTAAATGTAGTTATCAGATAAAAATATAAATCATAATGACATTCGGTTATTAAATAGATACCAAATTTTGACAAATTATCAACTTTTAAAACGAAACAGTCGTGAATGAGTCCAGTGATCACTTGTGTGTTGTGTACCTCCTTGGGGGTTCCAAACGCGCCCTGGTCTGAGAAGAACCACACAACAAACTCAGTCGGTTTATTTCGTATTCTGTTACTTTTCATTCCTCTTCTTAATTATTCAAATATGTGTTGGTTGAGTTATTCATAATAATAAATATCATACAAATAAATGTTCTAAAGAAGGAATAAGTTAACTTTTGCCCCGTTCAGGAACATTCCAAGTGATAGCTACTCATAAACAAGTGAGCAATTGTTTTGTCTCACTTAGATATGTGGTAGAATAAACAAGTAGAATTTATAGCAAAATTAATTGTAGTAACAGTTTGACCCTTTGCAATTTATGTTTCTTACATTTTTTCATAATGTGTAATAAATATAAAATAATTATACCTAAGTATGTTATTTATTATTCATGGTTGGAAAAAAAAAATGATATCATATTTAATGTTGTCTTGATGCAGCGAATACAGTAGATAATCTTTAAATGTAGCAAGTGTCGTAAATAATAAAGTTTTAATTACACGGAGCTGGTCTTATAAGATATTGTTCTTTAAAAATGAAACACATGGATTTTTTAATGATTTTTTATTGCGTTGTAAGTATATTCATTTATATAAAAAAAAAATTAAAGTAGATAATTATAAGAAGGAAGTATTTTGGGAAAAAGCTAACATTGAACACTAAGTACCTTATAATGGTAAATATAATAAGCAATTAATAAAAAATAAAATAGGCTTTTTGTGGATAAAAAAAATGTATTTTCTCAGTGTAATGCCTGATATTATGTATTGTTGCGATAAAACTATTTTCTTAGCTTTATGTTGACGATTAATTAAGTATCGACGACCCGCGTAGTCGGCTTGTGTTGATAACGCTTATTTAGTATACGATAATATACTCGTATACGCACCTATCGTAGGAGCTTCCCACTTACAGGGACCCAGTGTTATTTTAGCTCCGAATGAAATATTTTTTTATAAAAAATAACATTCTCTATTAATTTCAAGTGTAAGTTTCATTTACGACACAAGCACTCACTGACTAAGATGATGCCAGAATATTACCTTTAAAATTGTAAAGGATGAAAAGAAGTTTTATTTTGTTGTATCCAGCAAAACTGCTGTAAATTGTTTTGGTTAATCTTAAGTTAGTAAGAAACAATTTTTTAGAATTTTAGGCCGAGTATGATAGTGGAAATAAAGTAACGTAACCAAGAGATACAATGTCTTACCAAACCACTGCATAAAAGTTACCGCTGCTCGTGAGCCCTTTTCATGCAAGGGTACTATTATTTCTAAATGGAGAAGCAAAACAGTCGACGCGTCGAACCGTGTTCTTGGGAGGTCTACATTCGTAGCAGGCACTGGCCCGCTTTGGGAAGCGGCTTCAAATTTGATCGGTTCGATGTGTTTGAGTATTTTGTTCTTGTGGCGACTGAAGCATGTTGCGGTCATTCTAAGTTGAAAACGTTTCCAATACTGTTAGTTCTATTAAATGTTACCTAATAGTTAATAGTTTTATAATGAAATAAAATAATTAAAGCCGTACTGAAGAGGCCTTATGAAATGCCAGTTATATGGAATAAAATTGTGTTCTACTGTTTTAGAGCATAAAATGTTTCTTTATTATAATATTTAGGGCAGGACTTTCTGTTGTTAAATATAATTAAATGTTGTACTAAATAAGTATAGTATTAAAAAAGACTAGTATTGATTGATAGTGGAAAAGATATATATATATAAAAACAATTAAGGAACATACTCCTGTAGAAAAAAAATTGCCGCCATATAATTTTTTTTTAAATTTGTTTTTTAAAAAACTGTCTGTTTATTATTTTCCGATTTTATAATAATTGGAAAGACTATTATAGTTAATTTTAAAACAATTTAGGTTCACAAAGATCCTGGGTCCACTAAATCTTGCGGGCAGGCAACCGCGATTTGACTGACGGCGCACTCCGAAAGGACATTTATCAGACTCACTAGCGAGTTACACTAAACCAAATAACAATGGATGCTCATTGACAAATTATCCCCGCATTTCTCCTTTGACCATCTTTTAACTTTATGTACAGTTAAATGATTACGACATTAATCAGTAGAATGATTACCTCCGTAAATAAAATATTATTCGCACATAGAAAGGATTGAACACTGAGTGAATTTGAGCACAAAGTACAGCTTAGAATAAATTTCTTAATTTAATTCTTAATATGTTGGTAGATATGGTCAACAGAATCAAGAAACAAGGCAAGGTAAGAAGAAGTAACTTACAAAGCATGTGTGTGGAGTATAAGAGATATCTATACATTTCGTTATTGAAGAGAAAAAGATTAATTAAAAAAAGTGGTGTTCGATAACATAATATTGCTGTCATGGCATCATTGTTGTATCCACCTACGAGATGAGTTTAAAAAATGGATAAACCAAAGTCTATTTTCCGCGTGAAGTAAAACAGGCGGTTACAAATTGCTTTGGGCAAAGCGTAAATTTTAATTTTATCTCTAATACCCAAATGAGCGTCGTGACGCGACATTATAAATGTACTCTGAATACATTAACACCACAGTTGATTTTATGAATGCAATGTTTTGCAATGTTGTTATTTATCTCATTCATTATAAAGTTTTCGATTTAACAATAATAAAATACTTAAAAATTAAATTTAGTGATTGGACTAACCATATATTGGGCTATTCATAGAAGCAGAGAATTTATATGCGGAGAGGCAATAATGATTCTATTGCCATGATCCGGTGTTTTTGAATAAACTTAGAAATTTCTCCAAAATATTTAAGAAATTAATTTGTATACAAGCTAAGTAGTAAAAATAAAATTTTAAATTGACAAGACAAAATAAAGGCAACTTGGGATGTTTTATATAGAGTTACTGGGAAATCTAGAGCCAATGGACCTATAAAGTTATAAATTGATAATATTGTAAGAAATAAAGATAAAAAGTGTCGCCTATTTTTGAGACCCTTTTTACCGAAATTCCCCTAACAGTCATGTGAAATTTAAATTCTTCATCATCTGATGCAATCGCCGAATTGAACAAAAACGTTAGTGTCAATAACAAATGTTTTGGTTTTAAACCTGTTTCATCAGATGAAATTATTAAACATTTAGAACCTTAAATCCAAAGAAAACCTGCGATTTTTGGGGTATGTTAGTTAAATTACTTGGCACTGTTATAAATGTTATTACTCCCAAAATTATCTCTTGTTTTCAACAAATGTATTGAAACCGGTATATTCTCAGATTTGATAAAACAGTAAAGTAGTTCCTTTGTTTAAAAGTGGCGGTAGACTTGAACCCGGAAATGATAGGCCTATCTCTGTTTTACTGACCTTAAGAAAGATCTTCGAAAAAAATATTCTAAATCTGGTGACAGAGTTTGTTTATAGCAGTGGGATCATACATAGTGGACAATATGGTTTCAGCAAGGGCAACTCAACGACTGATGCGGGTGCCGCTCTTTTTAAGCACATTTGCGATGCATGGGAGAAATCGCAGAATGCAATCGGAGTGTTTTGAGATTTGTCCAAAGCTTTTGATTGCGTGGACTATCAGACGTTGCTGTACAAATTTCACCACTATAGTGTAAGTAGCGCTGCGCTTGATTGCTTCTTACCTCGTAATCAAAATATCAAGAAAATTCATTTCGTTGGAAGTTAATAATTATTTGTTACAAAAGGTTGACCTTCAAAGTGGCTATTTGAGTGTTAAAATCAATGTTTATATTATATTGCATGTAAAATTATTTGTATAGGGTAAATATTTTATATAATTCAAAAGATGTCACTACTGTAATATAAAAAATTTATAAAAAATTCTAGAGACGTTATTAGGGTAAATATACTTATCGACCAAAACTACCTTCAATGTTTTATTTTACGAAGTGTGTTGGAACGTCTCCTGGAAAGTAAAAAAATGTTCCTTTAATATTAGAATTCAGATTTTAAATAGCTACAACATTATGATTTTGCCCCCCTTCATATAATATTGTGTAATTCAAACAAGTGTATTGACTTGTTTCAAATTAAAGGTTTGTTTATTTATATAATATACATTTAGATACAGTTTTAAAAACTGAACGGATGAATAATGTTTAGTTATATTCGTCAATCAAGTACTCTACCCTAAAAATACAGAATGGGCTACATTATAAAAAAGGATTCTATTGAAGTACAGCATTTAATAGCTAATGACCTCTTTTCTCTGAGTAGATAATTTTAATATGAATTGTTCGCTTTATGATGATATAAGGCTAATGACGTGCTGAATTAAGCGAACATTTTTTCTAAGTGGGCATAAACGGGGTGCTTTCACCCATCTATATTGAAGTGTCTACGTATATTTTACGATCCATCCCGTGCGAGGAGACTTTCGGAGGGCGAATATCAATATCGAGTGGACAAAATTACCTATTTTGTGTTTTACAAACTGGTGGCTTTTTGTGAAAGCTCAAAACTTTATATTACTTCAAATTTAATCAGAAAAAAAAGGTGATGACTCAATGGACAAAATTACCTTTCTCATGTTTTACAAACTGGCGGCTTATTGTGTTAGGTCGAAACTTTATATTACTTCAGACTTAACCAGAAAGAAAAGATGACATGCAGTGCATGTAATGACATGAATATTGATATTTATATAGATTTTTATAAGAGAGGAGGTCAACTGAAGAAGACGAGGACAAAGAACGTAAACTGATTTAGCAAAGAAGTAAGTTTACACTAAGATGATGTATGATAGAAGAGCGTGAAAAGAAATTTCTATACGGCCTTGACAACTTCACACTTCCGATTGGGAAAGGGGAGGAAAATGACGAAATAGAAAGAAAATAAAGTAATTATAGTATTTTCTGAAGCGAGCTGTCAGCGTGAACCGATTAGGTTATTTACATTTTGTACATAAAATGTCTAATAAGTCTAAAATTCTTTACTTGAAATAAATAATTTACTTTATTCTCATATTAAAGATTATATTATGGTTATAAAATAACAATAAATTGTTAGTTATCGTTCATAAGTTACTGAGTTATTTATAAAAGCAACAAACACATAAATATATATTACAAAGAGACAATAGTTTAACTTTTGACCCGTTCAGGAACATCCCAAGTGACCGCTACTCATAAACAAGTGAGAATGTCACGACGTAGCGAATTCAGTAGATAATCGTTAAATGTATGTAGAGTTTTGTTTTTTATGGTCGGGCAAACGAGCTTGCGGATCAGCGAAGTCAAGTGATCACCGCCTACCACAACCTCTTGCAATATTCGGGAAATCGCAAGAGCGAGGCAGGCCTTGGAAGTGGGAGTATACATCTTTTTTGGAGAATTCATATTGTATCGATCCGGATACTGTGATCAGATCATACGGAACTTCGGAACATACTTTTTAATTAGATTGTGTCAAGTAAAAAAAGTCTCAGAGTAAACCTACATCGATATTCTACCTACTTAGTGTCTAGATTTTAGAGTTATAGGCTTTTTAACACATACAAAAAATTATGTATTTCCTCTGTAAACCTATGTAACGCGTTGATTATAAGTTGTTATAATAAAACTATTTTGTTAGTTTTATGTTCGCAGTTAATTAAGTATCGACGACCCGCGTGCTCGGCCTGTGTTGATAACGTTCATTTAATCCTATAATATACGCACCTATTGACGAAGCTCATTACATGTAATTACTTCCCACTTACAGGGATCTATCTGTGGGGTTGTTTTAGAACTCGATTAATATTTTTTTTGAAAAATATACGCCTTATATGTAATATACGCTATTGAATTACTAAGTAAAATTGTAAAGGAGATTTCAGATTTGTAAGTAATAAGAAACTTAATTATATCTAATCCAACAAACGTATTTATGTACATAAACAGTTATAGTAATTATTTGATAAATTGATATATCGATATAACGTCAGAGGCGGTTATGTGTTAGCAGTCGGCATAAAGACGGTTAGGAAAGTCATTAAAATCAAATACCATACGCTCATGATCTTAATCGGACACCGAAGTACTGTCTTAATATATCTGTTATCTGCATATTTGTATTTCAATTATATTAAGGGATTACGACTTTCATTTCATTCAAATCATACGACGTAGTCAAGTGTTTTCGGGAGGACTATATTCGTAGCGGGAAGGACCCGCTTTGAGGCGCGACTTCAATTTTGGCTCGTTTGATGTGTTTAATTACTTTGTTTGTTCTTGTGCCGACTGACGCTTGTTGCGGTCATTCTAAGTCGGAAACGCTTCCAAAAGTGTTAGTTCTATTAAATGTAACCTACGTTAAACTGTTAATAGTTATATAATGAAACAAAATAATTAAAGCCGTATTGAAGAGGCCAGACGAAATGCCAGCTATGTGGAATGAAATTGTATTCTATGGTTTTCGAACATTAAATTTTCATTGTTATAATATTTACGGTATGCTGTGTTATTTGAATGTTCTTATTTACGTACAACAGACGTATATTCGAAAATGTTTAAGAAATAGTATTATTTTTTTTATGAGTGAAAATTACGATGTATGTACGTAAATAGTACATACGTATATATTATGAGATGTTATAAAATCATTTATTATTAACACTTTCCATTACTATTATCAACAAACATCGTTCTTCCAGCGTCATCGAACATCGGTAAGGCTATTTTTGCACGGTTTTATTTTAATCAATTAGTCTATTTTTAGTTTATATCTGTTAATCCGGATAGTCCGACCGATAGTAAAATATTTAGAGTAATATCCTAATAAAGTGAGAAGTGATGATTTATAAAGTTTTTTTTTGTTAATGTCAACTCATTCGCACTATTTCTATAAATAATAATTACACAATATATTGTTATCACAAATAAACATCAAGCAAAATCTGGAGTAACATTTCCTTAGAGTACTCGTTGATATTCTCCTTATACAAGATTTATCAGTGCTATAAATATTTTTATTGCCTATTCCTATCAGGGATACCAGTTAAAACGTTTACCACAGAACTTCTTAGCAATACCGTTGCCAACTAAGAAGCACTCGGTTCCTGGACCGCCTTGGATTGCCAACCATCGCACTATCGACCTACCGTCACGTAGGAAGTAAGACCGTGCAAAGGCCGACCTGCAAAGGGCACAGCGCTCGACGTGGTAACGACATCAGTGGTTTTTTTATGTTAGAGGAGAGAAAAAGAGTATGTCGGGTCACAAATGATCCTTGATCATCGCCGCCGCCGCCCATGAACTGTAATGCAAATTAAAATAAAAAACAATGTATTTGAACAACACATAAGAAGCCGAAAAAAAACCAAATGTTTAAAAAATAATGATAAATGAACTAAAAGCTACAAAGTGCATATAAATAGATGAATAATGAGTGTTATTGTCGTTGTTCAATATATGTTAGGTGCCCACTCAGCTTTTGTTGAGAACAGAGAAATATTCTCAACCCTGGAAATTAAGTGGTTGCCATTTACAAAGCTAAGTCAAGACGCTAACGCTTGTAAATACTAAAACAGACAGATAAACACATGTATTTTCAAAATCTACACAAAAAGTAAAACGATAGTCATTAATAATAACAATGAAAATACAAAACCGCACCCTCTAATTTTTACACAGCAAATTATGAAGTTTCTATTTGTAATTATAATAGGAATAATTTATGTTTAAGTTTAAAAGAATTTATTGATTTTAAATCTCGCAAAGATGGTAGAAGACTATTTTAGCATTTAGTAGCACTATATTTGAAACTACCATGAAAGAAGGCTGTGTTAAACAGATACACTATACATAAATACTAAACAGGAAACACTTATCTTGTGAATTGAGTTTTGTTCACCGGCCCACCTTAATTTGTATGGCATTTGTTTGGGATTATACATATATTTAATTGTACCAAACAGTACAAGAACCTCGCAGACATTTTTATCCTTGATAACCCCAAGATTTTTCGCTTCGGAAACACTTTCAATGTTGGTGTTTTGGATAATAAAAGGTGGTGATAAACTTGATCATCGTTTACTTTATTGAAACCACCGGAAAAGGTTTAAATGATTTATACAGCTACATATTCGCGTATATATGGTATTTACTACTTTCTATAGTATAAACGATATCACCATATACGGAGTAAATAGAACCGGTCTCAAAATTGAGCCCTGCGGGATACCTCCGCACTCTGCCTAGATGCTTGATTCGACTGTTACTTAGATCTATCCTCCTGAGTAATTTGTACAACCTGCGGTCTATTATTTAATTAAATTTTAAACCAAACGATCATTTCTTTAGTACAGTGATTTTGAAAGAACAATAAATTGAATACTATTTCTTTTAAAATAACTTTATAATGCACTAGAGAAATCTATCTATCTATCTAATCTAAAAATATCTTAGACCACGCTCGCAAGAGCAGTGGTTGTGCTTATTTCCTTCGTAACGCCTGATTGGAAACATGGTAATATGTCTTTAGATTCTAAGTAAAAAAATCGGAATAGGATTGAGGGACAACAATGAACTCGGGGATACCTAAAATGCCGGTTTAGGATTTAGGATTTATTATTAGGATCATTAAGACTTTCTGGTGGAAGATTGTGGTTGTATCTTTTTATTTATGCAATATAATGTTGCTAACTTTTCATGTAAGATTTTAATTTAAAAAATAATATCTAGAACCATATCTGCTATTTCATACTATGTCATTGACAAACATTTGGGATAAATTAGACCAAAACTACCTCCGTTGCATGAAAACTTAATTTTAAAAATACCAATAACAATTTTCGAAACTTGATCTTTGGTAAGACAATTTGTTATCTGTCTGTCTGTATTTATTACATTAATTATATTTTAAGGTAATTTAATTATATATAATTATTATCAATCCATATAGATGTACTACTGAATTATCAGAGTTTTGAACCATCACCATTGCAGGAAAAGAAATACCCAACACGATTTTATAATCTTAAAGCTCACTTAGATTATGTTTACAGATCAGAAATATTCATCTTTAATCTGACTACTATTATTAATGTAAAATTTTATAAATTTAGATGTAATACAGCTATTTTAAATTAAGTTTTACGTTCAATAAATCATAAATAATTGAATTAGCTTTCTTTGATACTTGATAACAAAGTTTATTACATAAATGTTTACGTTTTTTTTTTTTTCAAATAAATGTTATTTATACACGTTTATTAATAACATTTTTTTCAAAAAGGATTTTGTTGAGTAGAGTTGAGTAGAGTTTAAACAAGTTTAGACTGTAGTTGTGACCCTTGTTACGAATGTCCAAGGGCTAAAGAAGTGAATGTTTATTCAAAAGCTTTATAGATTTTATTCGGTTCTATTTGAATAGGTTTTTTTAGTTATCAACTGAAAGGAAACTCGTATTTATTTGCATATATTTTAAATATTTGTATAATATCTGTCATCAGCTCTTCGAATGGAAAAACTACGTAATATTAATAGTCTTGCTAGATAATAAAACTAATCCTTGAAGTGCCGAAAATTATAAAAATATTAAAACCTAGTAAACCATTTTAAATTTATTGTAAACATTTGATTTATATATCTTCGAAGTATAAAATTCAATTTTATATTACGATCCAAAATTCCTCAAAATCGGATTAGTTATGGGCTTGAGGGCGAAAAGTTTTTGAAAGTACTTATTGTAATACTCAGGTTGGTATCAATTTATATATTTAAAAGTTTTATTCTTTTGTTCTCTGACAAAAATTAAAGCATAAGTTAATCGCAGGTAAAATAATATTTCTATTTAAAAATTCTAAATCAAAATTCGGTATTTGAAAATAAACGTATATGGATTTATTTTTCTTTTCAAATCAAGATATTTCCAATTTATAGAATGTTATATTGTTGTTTTATAGTACAGTGATACTAAAGAATATGATAAACGATGAGAATAAAAACCATAAAGGTGGATCGATGGTGAATCGGTAGATGTGTAGTGTAGCGGGACTGCAAAGACGCTTTAAGGACAAGAGATGTGCGACAAAGTTTTTATTTCCCAAGGGACACACCGATCGTAGTGCCGGCCAGGTGCTCCCGTGAAGGAAACTTATATTATTTGTTTGAATGGAACTTTCTGGTCTCGATTGAGGTAAGTAAATTATATTTGTATTTCCAGCGCCATTTTGTATTCAATGTTTTGTTTCGTTGTTCAATTTGTAGTTGAAAACGACAATTAAAAATTTTATTTATTCTACATTTACATACATTGTTTAATATTATTTTACAAATTTAGTCTTTGTGGACGTGTCTTATCATTGTGTATATATATAATCAATGTTCAACCCTAATAATTGAAGTGATCTGACCGTCTGCTATTAGAACTATACTAAACTCTAAACAAATAATCTTTTTATAAACGTTTTCTATTCATACGACACGTGTTTAAATACAAAGTATCGTTACTGGATAAACCCGCATCCATTTTACACTCTACTTATTTTATTGTAAAATAATCTAAAAGTAATATCAGGACCAAATAAAATATAATAGATTCAAATCTTTATTTATTTTTTCCATCATAACTGTGTTTAATAAGAGGTTATAATATGTATGTATTAATTAACAAATCACAAATCTGAAATATCATTACGAATTAATTATTATATTTTTGAATAATTTTACTCAAAAATAATTTTTACTAATTACTTCTACAATTTTCATTCTTAAACATATATTAAGAATCTTTATTTTAATCTCATAAATAGTAAACCGAAGATTGCCAAATTACTCCGCCTATATTTGTCGAGAGGAAAATGGTTATCTCTCTCTCTCTCTCTCTCTATAGTAATTTCAGACAATTATCAAATAATTCAGTAACTGTTTAAATTTCAATATCTTTATATTTTTCATTCTTCTTGATAATTTCTTTTAAAATTTATATATTTTATTAAAACTAAAGACATATTCATGAGTATCATTTAATAAAAGGATATGCAAAGTAAGAAAAGTTACCACAATTGTTCACGCATTTGTTACGGAGTCAAATTGAATTGATGTACTTGAGAATATTGGAGAAAATGTTTCTTGGAGGTTGATGAATCTAATTTTTGCCTTCCAAAGTAGTACCGCCTTCCTCATCAAATTAAACCCCATTCGAATGCTAGCACAGAAGTTAACAAGTTGAAATAAACTGTCGCCGCGTGACTCGCAAGATCCAGTTCTCGAAGTAACTTGTGATTTCAATGCGTCTTTTACATAAAATAAAAACATTATGTGTCATATAAATACTAGTCCTTTGCTAAGTTATTTAGGTTAAATAAATTCATCGATTCGCCTATCTTTGATATTGTCTTTAATATTATTTGTTTCAATTTTGTATAATTATAATTTTATGGAGTCCTTTAATAGATTGAGTATCTGCAGATAATTAGTGGGAAATATTGTTATATAAGTACTACCAGGAGTTGGTTTTAGAAGGTTTTTTAATTAAATGAGAGCTTGTACCCATCTAGTATACTTAAAATTACTTCTGCTTGCAGAAAATCAATTGTATTAAATTGTCAAATGAGGTACCAAGCCAATGATGTCTATAATTAGGCAACATTATACAAAAATATATGAAAATGTGGTAAAAAAATAACAAAAGACGTTTACTACTACATATAAATATTAAACCCAGTATTCTATGTATATATAAAATAAGAAGTACAATTAATGAATAAGATATACATAAAAATATTAAAATTATGATCGCCATCGTTGCCATCAGAGAATCAACTGTGGTGTTAACGTGTTCAGAGTACTTTTATTATGTCGAGTCACGGCGCTTATTATTAGAGATAACAATTAAAATTTACGCTTTGTCCAAAGTAATCTGTTACTGCCTGTTATACTTCACGCGGAAAATAGGCTTTAGTTTATCCATGCTTTGAACATTTCATAGGTGGATATAACAATGCCATGACAGCACTATATTGTTATGAAACATCACTTCTTTTAAGTTAAACCTTTTTCTTTTTAATTGAAAATATCTACATGCTTTATAAGTTATTTTCTTGCCTAATTTCAGGATACTCACCAATAAACTAAAAATAAAATTTAGTAATTTGTATTAAGCTGTTCTTGTGCGGAAATTTACCTGCTGGTAATTGTTTTCATCGCATATAATTTTAAATGTGGTAGAAATCAATACAATGCAAGTGTACATAGAGTTAAAAGATGGTCGAATGAGAATTGCGGGGATAATTTGTCAGTGAGGATATCCATTGTTGTTTGGTTTAGTGTAACCCGCTAGTGAGTCTGATAAATGTCCTTTCGGAGTGCGCCGTCAGTCAAATCGCGGTTGCCTGCCCGCAAGATACATAGTGGAACCAGGATCGTCCTTGCGAAACCGAGCCTGAATTAGTTCAAAATTAATTGGAATAGCTGCTCTAATTGTTATACAAAGTTTAAAGTAATTATCAATCTTAGTTAATTAATTATAATGACACCTCATATTTTTAACATACGGCATTCTTTCAACAATATTTGAAATATTTTTCATACGTCCGTAGACACAACAAGACGACAACAACAACGTGTCTTCTACTTATATTTCCTCCAGTCCAATGGATTTAAGAGAAATAGAAACAAAAGATAAAAATAGAATAAGATTATAGTATTCAATAATACATATTTTATTTAAATGATTTACAGCCCTTTTCACATTATGCAGGGATTTTTTTCGTTAACATAACGAAAGTGTTGCATTGTAAACGAGTTTTCAAGGAATACTTAACAAGTAATAATTGTATATATCACAGTAGATTGTTATATAATAACTAAATGTAGTTATCAGACAAAAATATAAATTACAATGATATTCGGATATTAAATAGACACTAAATTTTGACAAATTATCAACTTTTAAAACGAAACAGTCGTGAATGAGTCAGTCTAGAGTCAAGACTAGAGCAGATATTGAAGATTTTGTTTTACATTTCATTTCATGATTACCTGACGATTTGCCGACGTGATGTCTGATAAAAGACCAAATAACGAGGTCCATCCGATATCAGAATTGGGATCAATCTAACAAGGGAAGAGACGTGTAACTAACCTCGAAACTTCAAAATGGCGAATAATGTTTTTATTTCTGTCATTCGACACTCCGAGCTATCCATTATTTATACCCTAGTCGACATCATTTCATCATTACTTGTCTCAAGAAATCTCATTGAGAGTATATTTTTTGGAATTATAGGACGTTAATGTTTTAATGTACCTGCATATGAAGGGCTGACTAAAAACCTATTATTTTGTGTAGACTGGAAATATTGTTGATAATATATTTTGATATATTATCATGTAGTTAAAAAAAGAGATATTGTCAAACAAGGTCAGGTTAGGCCGAACGTAGGTTGGGGAGCCATCGTTGGAAACTTCCTCGTGTGCCCGTGCGTTAACTATAACACACAGACTTGTCGGGAGGGATTGGAAGCGGCACGGATGTATATTAGCTTCTACCTTTTGACTCTGTACAACGGAGAGCCGTTCGGATTGTTGGTGACCCAGTGCTTGGTGAACGACTGGACACTCTTACATTGCGTAGAGACGCCGCCTGCCGCTGAATTTCATCACCGCACAGCACGTCATCGCCTGAAATATCATCCATAAGACTTGGTTGCGTGGCGATCCTCTACTCTAAGGTTTTCAAGGACCTTTTTTCGACATACCCCTAGGATGTGGAATGAATTTCCTTTGGCAGTATTTCCGGATTGATTTGACATGGATACCTTCAATAAAGGCGTGTGTTCCTATCTGCATGGCAGACAACGCTCTTGCAATCCCCCGGATGTTGTACGAGTTTTTGGGAGGCGCTGATCACTGGTCATCGGTGACTTGCGCGCTCATTTAACCTCCTCTAACATAAAAAATAATTAATTTAAATTTCTAAGATAATTTACCTTTAAATCCGTTGTGTCTGTGCCTCGGACCATCAACAGTAAAAATACAAGTACTTGAATAAGAATCATTTAGAATAGTCAAATTCCATTTTAATTAAAATATCAAACAAATACTTTAAGTTAAAAGTTAATAATTATTTGTTATTAAAAACTGACTTAAATACAAAAGATCGCAATTTGAATTTCCGAATCAACACTGAGGGTTTGTTTAAGTCAATGATTATATTATATTGTCAATTGAAATGTACAATGAAAAACTATTCAAACATACAGAATACTATAAGTGTTAAGTGTATATAATTTTATTTCATGATGATCGAGAAGATAATATTATTTATGACTCATTTTGTTTTAGTAATTAATAAGGAACAGTTATATGAACATATTTTAAACAGTTCAAAAGAAGTAACGAAGTGTAATCACAGAACTTAATTAATTATATTATATAACTTAATTAATTATATTAGGATAAATATATTTGTCGACAAAGAAAACTTAATATTTAGTTCCAAATTAGATTTTGTAGCCCATCGTATAATATTATACAATTCAAACAAGTATACATTAATTGGAATTAAATTAAAAAGGTTTGTTTATTTATATCATTTAGTTTTAGATACATCACTAAAATGGACGGATGAATAATGTTTAGTTACATTCGTCAATCCAGTACTCAACCCTAAAATACGGAATGGACTACATTATAAAAAGGATTGAATTAACAGCACTTAATAGCTAATTACATGACCTCTTTTCTCTGAGTAGGCATTTTTCACTCGAATTGTTCGCTTATATTTATGAGTATATCAGGATAACGACGCGTTGAATTAAACCAAAACTTTTTTTAAGTGGGCATAAACGGAGTACTTCTACCAATCCATATTGAAGTGTCTACGAATATTTTACGATCCATTTCGCTCGAGGACACTTCTAGAGGACGAATATCCATATCAAGTGAACAAAATTACCTTTCTCATGTTTTACAAACTGGTTTTTTGTGTTAGTTCAAAACTTTATTTTACTTCAGACTTATAACTCGAAATAAAGAATGGTATCATGATGCGGTGCATATAACGATATGAATATTAAATATTAACGTGAATTAATATAAGAGAAGAGAACGATTGGAAATGTCTTAAGACAGATGCTAGTGGAAGAAATTTACATACTGCTCCGACCACAAATAATATCTTCGATTGGGAAAGAGCAATATGATGGTGACCTAGGAAAAAGGGAGTAATTATATTATTTTAATTATCTTTTCAAAGAGTCCAAAGAAGGTGACCCATTTTTGAGTTCAATATTAGTATAAAATTATTTATGGACTTCATTTAATTAGTATCACAGTTAACATAATAATAAAGTTAATAATGTAAACATACCTCAAAAGCAAAAATATTTTTGGTTGAACGGAATGTTTTGTTGGTTCGTTAATTTATTTTAAAGTGGTATATTTAGATAGATCTCTCGGACATGCAAACAATTAATTACGTGGGATATTAATGCAGGACATTACTCAGGAGCGAGCTGTGTCAGCGTCGACCGCTTAGGATATTTAAATTTTGTACTTAAAATATCGATAATGTAACTATGATGACAATATTTTGGTACAGTGGCGGGCTACTGATTATAGGTGATTATGGGTTACGTTTTAGTTAAATATAGACTACTTGTATTATTTTTTCTTTCATATATATCCTTTATCAAAATATTGTAATAGATTATTTAGAATCTGCCCTTTATATACAGATTATGTATTTTATCACTAAATATATTGGCGTTTGTGAAACAGTGATCGCAATAAAAAAAGAAACCGGTTGAATTTGTTGTGTGGTTCTTCTCAGACCAGGGCCGTTTGGAACCCCCGTAGCCTTATTTTAAGTTGGAGAGTGTCTTTACAGAAGGGTTTATTTTGATACGTGGATTCAAAGTGGAAAATATATAAATATATAATAAATAATCTAGAACCAATCGGTTAAGATATTATGGCAGGTCATGGCTATTATAAGAACTATCTAAAACTCATTCATTGTCAAAGTTTAATACATATCCTCATTAAATGTCAATGTGGCATAGATGAGATATCTATGCCACATTGACATTTTTCTCCCTTAATTAATAATTAAATTAAAAGGTCTCGAAAATTTACTTGCAGGCCGATTGCAAAAAGATTTAATTCTTACTTACTTTAACAAAAAAATTTTTGCGCAAACAGTGCTTAAAATGTAACTGATGATAATCCAAATAATTTATATAATAAAGTTTTCGATTTAAACGATAACAAAATTCTTAAAAATTAAATTTAGTGATTGGGTTAACGATATATTGGGCTAAACATAGAAGCAGAGAATTTATATGCCGGGAGGCAATAATGATTTCATTGCTATGATCCGGTGTTCTTGAATAAAGTTAGAAATTTCTCTAAAATATTTCAGAACGTTTGCATACAAGCTAAGTCTATTTTTATTAAAAATAAAATTTTTAATTGACAAGACATATTCAACTTGGGATGTTTTATTTATTTAGTGTTACTTGTAAAACTAGGTCTGCTAATGGACCGATAAATTTGAAAATTGATAATATGGAAATAAATAAAGATAGAAATGTGGAGGTTATTTTCGAGACCTTTTTTACCGAAATTTCAATAAAAGTCGTTCGTAATTTAAATTCTACATCATTTGATGTAATGGCGGAATTGAAAAAAGTAAGAGTCAGTAATAAATGTTTTGCTTTAAAACCTGTTTGATCAGATAATATTATTAAAACATTTAGAACCTTAAATCCAAAGAAAACCGACGATCTCTGGGATATGTCAATTCAATTACTTGGCACTATTATAAATGTTATTGCCCCACAATTATCTCTTATTTTCAACAAATTTATTGAAATCGGTGTATGCCCGGATTTGATGAAAAACAGTAAAGTAGTTCCTTTGTTTAAAAGTGGCGATAAACCCGGAATTTACAGACCTGTCTCTGTTTTACCGACCTTAAGTAGTATCTTCGAAAAAATTGGTCTAAATCAGGTGACAGAGTTTGTATATACCATTCATAGTGAACAATATAGTTTCAGCAGGGGAAAATCAACTATTGATGCGGGTGCCGCGCTTCTTAAACACGCACGACGCATGGGAGAAGTTGCAGAATGCAATTGGGGTGTTTTGCTGTTTGTCCGAAGCCTTTGATTGCGTGGACCATCAGATGATGCTGTAAAAATTTAACCACTATGGTATATGTAGCGCTGCGTTTAATCTTACTGCTCTTACCTGAATCATGTTACTTAATATTTGATCTTACGGTATTTTATTATAGGGTAGTGCTGCCAAAATAAATTCCACATATATTTCACAAAAAAGAGCGTTGTAGGCTATTTATAACTTAAAAGCTAGAGATTCTTTGAAAAATGTTATTAAAGAAATAACATATTATTTATAAGTCAAAATTTTATTATCCGAAACCTTCCTTTTCTTAGTTTTAAATTTAATATCAACAGTGTCTTATTAAATAAATCTTATTAGAACGTTCAAGAATTTTTAGAGAATCCAAATGTGTGGAATTTAAGTTGTTTACTGATCTGCAGTGTTGATATTATAATGTACATTATCTAAGATGGTTAAATTTCTTTTAAAACTGTTGAGTTCTGTTCTTCTGTTCTTCTCGACAGAGCAGCATTCCTAACCGTTGATAGCTTACTCATAGACTGAATACACTGATCTTTCTTTACTGTAATAAAGAAAAAAATATTTTATTTAGATTTCTTTATTGTAATTGACGATGATTTAAAAAGTGCGTGTAAATGCCTACTTGAATACAGATGTTTTGTTTTTGAATTTGAACATGGTGACAGTTTATTTCAGTTTCTTAAATTCATTCTAACTTATATTTGATTCATCAACCAATCATTCAAGGATAATTTTATTTAAAACTCCCAAGTAAATAAATTCGATTTGACCCAGTAATGTAATTGTCTAAAAGGACTCAGAGAGAGAAAGAGGTAGGGAGATATTGATGGCTGTGAAACAGTGGTCACAATAAAGAAATACTGGGCTGAGTTTGTTGTGTGGTTCTTCTCAGACCAGGACGCCTAGCTGAAACTCTCGTAGCCTTAATTTTAAGTTGGGAAGTGTCCTTACAGAAGGGCTTATTTCCACTCCCATTTGACATACACTAATGATCATTGGTATCGTTTCAAAGTGGAAAATATATAAATGAATAAATAAATAATATTAAATAACTTTTTAATCTACACAACTATGACGTTAAAAATTAATGGTTTGAGTCTCAATAGTATAATTCCAATAGCAGAGGGTCAGATCAGTACTACGATTAGACTTAGACTTAGATATATACACAAACATTGACAAGATATGTACAATTGTAATGCACGTAAATAAAGAATACATTTGTGAAATAATCTTAAACCAAATGTAGAATAAATAAAATGTTATTGTAGTTTTAATCTACAAATTGAACAAAGGAACATTAAATAGAAGATGGTGCTAGAATTACAAACATATTTTACTTATCTCCCACAAGACCAGAAAATTCCGCTCAAACAGCTAATATAGCTTTCCTCCGCGGGATCGCCTAGGCGGCACTACGATCGGTGTGTCCCTTGGGAAATAACAACTTTGTTGCATTGCATGTCGCCTGTCCTTAAAGCGTCTTTGCAGTCTCGCTACACTACACATTTACCGATTCACCATCGATTCACCTTTATGGCTTTGATTTTCAACGTTTATGATATTGGTTTCTATTACTATACTATAAAACAACAACTTTACATTTTTTAAATTGGTAAATACTTGATTGAAAAAATAAAAGTCAATGCATATTCGTTTATTTTCTAATACGGACTCTATTTCACCACTAAAATTTTTAAAGGACAATATTTTATTTTAACTTATACCTAATTTATTGATCAAAAATAAGAAGAGTAAGAATTTTAATATAATTTCTTGATACCTACCTGATTATTATTGTAATTAAATACAATGAGTTTTCAGAGCCTCAAGTTCCATAACTGCTCAGATCTCGAAGAATTTTTAAATTAATTTTACGGAATGGATCGTGATATCAAATTGAATTTTATAACTTGTAAAATATGTAAATCAAACATTCACAAGTGTTTTAAAATGTTTTACTAGATTTTAATATTTTTATAATTTTCGCGGAACTTATTCTTGAAGTTATATTATCTAGCAAGACTAATTAATATTACATAGTTTTTTTCCATTTGAAAGAGTTGATTACAGATATTATACAAATATTAAAAATATATGCAAATAAATACGAGTTTCCTTTCAGTTGATAACTAAAAACACCTATACGAATAGAACCGAATAAAATCTATAAAGCTTTTGAATAAACATTTACTTCTTTAGACCTTGGACAATCGTAACAAGGGTCACAACTATCGCCTAAACTTGTTTAAACTCTTACTCAAGAAAATCCTTTTGAAAGAAATGTTATTTATAAACGTGAATAAATAAATTACATTTATTTGAAAATAATTCATATTTTTTATTATAATAAATTTTGTCATCGTGTCTCAAAGAAAGCTTATTCAATTATTTATGATCATTAGTCTCCGTAAACATTTAAATGTATGATTTTTTATATTAATAATAATAGAAGGATAAAATAAATTCATTTCAGTTTACAGTAAACATAATACCAGTGAGCTTATTATTATAATATCTTGTGGTATTCCTCTTCCTGCAATTTTATGATGGTTCAGAACGCTCGTAATTAAGTAGTATATGGAATTATATTATAAATAATAATTAAATTATTTTAAAAATACAATTCATATGATAAATACAGACATTTTGTTTTAATAAAAATAAAAATTAAGAATTGGTATTGGTAATTTTAATATAATATGACATTATTTTAAGCAGTTCTTGTCTAATGACACAACAAATTATTATAGCAAATATTAAAATTGATGTAATCGCATCAGATGGGGTACGATCTGACAAGTTGGCAAAAACACTAATAAACACTCACAACGATAACAAAATATTGTTTTCAGGTCTCGGCTTGGATAAAAAACTTAATTATTTTAGTGACAAAAAATAATTTATATCAGGAAGGAATATATTATAATATGAGGATATATTATTGCAATTAACACCATATTATTTAACAAAATACAGTTGTCCATGCAGCTAATAATGGTATTTGGTATAGTGGTATTTAGTATTTTGGTATAGTACTGATTATGGGTTTCGTTTAAGTTAAATATATTATATTGTTTATCATATATGTATATATTTATATATATTATTTGTTAAAATACGGATATACATTAGTTAGAAACTGTCATATACATATCTGTATATATAGATTATAAATTTGAATATAACACTCTTAAAGTAAAACAAAGTATACAATGATAAATAAATGGAAATATTATTATGAGGTCTCTGCTATTAATTTGCCTCGATTTGATGAATTTTGCAATTATTTGTTGCAAATTTTTAAGTGGATAATATTAATAAAATCTGAAATTAACAATGTCATATAATTTACCACAAATTCAAATAATTGCTTAATAGCTCTTAATAAATTTAATAGACTTCGATATTTTAAATTTATAATTAAATATATTTGTATATTAAAGATAGTAAAAATAAATGAATAAATAATGGAGATACTTATCGCTGCTGTTCTAAATTATTCAAAGGTTGAGTTGTTCATAACAATAACCATATCTTAAATAAATGTTCTAAAGAAATATATTTTAACCTTTGACCCAATCAGGAACATCCCACGTGACCACTAATCATATGCAAGCGGGAAATTGCCTCGTGTCTTAGATGTGTCACAGAATAAAGACCAAGTAGATTTTATTTCAAACTCAAAACTGTATTAACAGTTTGGATTTTACTTTTGTTACACTTTTTCTTATAACATTGACAGTTCACAAACATAAAATATTTATACCTATGTATGTTATTATTTATGGTTTGATAAAATTTTATGTTTTTGATATTATATTTGATGTAGAAAATTTACTAGATATTCGATAAATGTAGCAAGTGTCGTAAAAGAAAAAAGTTTTTAAAGAAACCAACAGGAAACATAAAAATTTTGTAAATACTTTTTTTTTATTTATCGATTGATTGATTGATTTATTTATTTAACTTCACGCCATATCCCTTGCGGGGTAGCCAGAGATGACGGAGAGCCAAACGCTGCGGTCCCTACATACCTCTTTCGCCTCGGCCACTGACATCAACCTCTTCATACATGCCCTCCGGGGGGTCCTCATGCTTTTTACGTGACTTTCCTCCAGTATCATAGATACTGTGTTTTCGAAGGTCACTCGAGTCCTCCCCCTGTCTCTCATTCATCGATTGATGAAACCTATATTACCACATTATTATCTGATAAATGAAAATAGTTAAACTATCAACACTTTATGATTATTGACAATATTATTTTACAATTAGATTGTCTCAAGCAAAAAATGTCGGAGTGTGTACACGGATCTTAGGGCATGACCCTAGAATGAAGTATTAAATATTAAAATAAAATAGGCATTTCATGGATAAAATGTAATTTCTCAGTAAAATAGTGTAAAACGGCGTATTATAAGTTGTTATGATAAAATTATTTTGTTAGTTTTATGTTGGCGGTTAATTAAGTATCGACGACCGCGTAGTCGGGTTGTGTTGATAACCTTTATTTAGTATCCTATATTATATACGCACTTATAGTCGGAGCTTATTACATGTAATTTCTTCCCACTTTCATTTCGGTTCTTTGATCCAATTTCATACAATTTTGCAATTATTCTCAATTTCTAAGTGAAATTATAATAGAGATTTCAGTTTTCTAAATTATGAAATATGTAGAAGTGTAAATATATTTAATACAATAACGTTACGTATATACTAAATGACTTGTAGGGATTAACTGATCGAACATTGCCAGGTCCAGGAGAGAGGAGGTTATGTGTATATATATACATATAAACGGATAGGTAAACACTAAAATTTCACGGTTACCCTCATAACTTCAGTCGGACGTCACGAGACCACCGTTCACAATCAACGTGACAACACAACATCCAACACAGCCTAGCCTACTTAGTATAGAAACTTGATATTTAATGTGTAGTTTTCTTTTATGACTTATAAGTTTAATGACAAAGATATTTGCAAATTTCTACCTCTAAGGGTATAATAGAGAAAGAGGATGGTAATTTGTAAAACAGTAGAACTTGTTAGATTTTATTCACAAAAAGCGGTGTGAAGGTTATTTAAACTTAAAGAATTGGAAATGGAAATTAAACCAGTCTACATATAGTACCACAACTTATAAGGAAATCACTTAGAATATACAGTACACAAAAAGGCAAGCAGTATTTCTTCTATGTCTTTACATAATTAACATTAGTATTCTTGTACATAAATGCATTTTTATAAGTATATTAGTAACTTTCAGTATTAGTGTTAATTCAGTATTATAAGTTACTCAAACATTAATTTACCACTATATTTAGAAATTATTGGATATATTATACTATACTACTATATTTACATTTTAATCGTTTTAATACTTTAAGATTTTCATCCAAGTCACTCGACGCAGTCAAACCGTGTTCTCGGGATATCTACATTCGTAGTAGGCATTGGCCCGCTTTGAGGTGCGGCTTCAATTTTAGCTCGTCAGATGTATTTAATTACTTTGTTTGCTTTTGTTCCGCTAATATTTTGTGATAATGAAGTAGGTTAATAAAGAGAACCGAATCGCTGTGATTGCCTTACATAAGGTACAGAGCCAAATACAATTTTTAAAATCCTCCATACAATGAAACCTCCTCTGTTTGTGACGGAAAAAGATTATTTCTTTCGTTTGTGTCATCCACGTAGTCTTAAATAGAAATAGATTCAACTAAAAGTGGTGTCTCATCACATAATAGTGCTGTCAAGGCATCAATGTTGTATCTACCTATAAAATAAGTTCAAAAAAACCAAAGCCTTTTTTTTCGCATGAAGTAAAACAGTCAGTAACAAAGTGCTTTGGACAAAGTGTAAATATTAATTTTATCTCTAATACCCAAATGAGCATCGTGACTGGACATAATAAATGTTCTCTGAACACGTTAATACTACAATTCATTCTCTGAATGCGATGTCTTGCAATGGTGGTTTTAATTTTAATATTTTTATGTATATCTCAGTCATTTATTCTAAGCCGTATGTTAAACTTCTAACATTCTAATACATACGAACACTTGTCTATTGCTTAAACTTTAATTGTATTTTATAAGTAACTAAGTTGCTCATTTGATAATTTATTAGAATAAACCTTCTGATATTCGGTTTGACTTAGTAACTGATGAACAATTGTAGTAACTTTTCTTACTTTACATATCGCTTTTTTAAATGATACACATGAATTTTTCTGGTGTTTTGATCCTCGAAATAAAATTAATTATGTAACAGTTTTTTAAATTTTATATAATTTCTTCTTTTAAAGAACGCATGAAGAATAATGAAGAATGTAAATGTGTAGAAATTTATACAATTACTAAATTATTTGATAATTGTCCGAGAAGACTATATAAGATGTAACCATAAACCTCTCGACCGAGAGGGTCGGAGTAATTTTGCAATCTTCGGTTTACATTTTATGAGATTAAAAATTCGTAATATATCTTTAAGAAAATTAAATTTGTAGAAGTAATTAATAAAAATTTATCTAACAACCGAAATTATTAATAAAAACAGAATATTTATTCTTCAGAAAATTTATTCTTGATAGTATTCGTAAACAGTACAATAATTAGCTTTGAACATTGACGTATCATTGTATATATATATATATACATATATATATATATATATATATTTGTGTATATATACAAAGAATATATTTGTAAAACAACATTAAATAAAATGTAGATGAAATAAAATTTAATTGTTGTTTTCAACTACAAATATAACAACGGAACGAAATATTAAACAGAAGATCTCGACAGAAATACCAACAAAATTTACTTATCTCATGAGAGACCAGAAAGTTTCGCTCAAACAAATAATACAGGTTTCCATCGCGGGAGCACCTGGGCGGCACTACGATCGGAGTGTTCCTTGGGAAATAAAAACTTTGTCGTATGTAGCTTGTCCTTTAAGCGTCTTTGCAGTCTCGCTACACTGCACTCCTAGCGATTCGCCATCGATCCACCTTTGTGGCTTTGATTCTCAACATGATATTGTTTCCCATTAGTGTACCATGAAACAACAACTTCATAATCTGTAAATTATAAAAAATCTTTATTTGAAAAAAAATGGAAAATCATAAACATTTATTTTAAAATACAGATTCGATTTCTAAATTAATATTTTTTTAATGAATATAAACATTATTTTATATCAAATTAAGTTATGTCATGATTTTTATTTGAGTTTAAAAAGAATAACAATTTTAAATATATAATTTCTTGATACCTGAATATTACTATAAGTACCTATAAAAAGTTTTCAAAGCCTGAAGTTCCATAACTGTTCAGATCTCGAAGAATTTAAATTAATTCTATGGAATGATATCAAATAGAAATTTGTAACTCGTAAGATGTTTAAATTAATATACAAAAATAAGGTAATATTTGCAGTTTATAAAGTTAATTACAGATATAACTAATGCAATACAATAAAAATATATATAATGGCAAAACGAGGTACTTTTCCTTTGGTTAACTGAAAAAACTACTCCAATAGTATCGTACACAATCTTTAAAGACTTTGAATAAACATTCACCTTTTAACCCTTGAACAATTGTAAGAAGGATTACAATTTCACACTAAACTTATTTAGATTCTTATTCGATAAAATCCTTTTCGAAAGAAATGTAATATATAAACGTGAATAAATATATTACACTTATTTAAAAAATAAATAAATAAACAAACTAAGTCATCAGATCTCAAAGAAATCTACTTTATTTATTTATGATTTATTGAACGCAAAAATAATTTTAAATAACATGTTTACATCTAAATTTATAATTTTTTACATTAATCATAATACCAGGACCATAATACTACCATCTAAAATGACATTCAAGAAAAATATTGATATTGGTGATTCAAATATTTTATGACACATTATATAAAGGTTTACAACATCAGGATACAGAATAAAGAAGGCATTTAATTTCTAATTTATCGCATTTTTTTTATCATAATGTCATCGAATCAGATGGGGTTTGGTCTGAAAAGTTGTCAAGAAAATATTATTAATAATGCTTTCAGTTAAGGGCTTGGGAAGAAAACTAACTTATTTTTATATTGCTAAAAAATTATAATAAATATATTACATCAGGAAGAAATATATTTTATTTATATAGAGGTAATGTTGTTGTTGTTAACATCATTGTACATTACAATATACAGTCGTCCAATCAGTTATTATTGTGGAAATTAGACACAAATGGGCTATATATATATTTATTTCCGTGGCTCTTATCACAATTTGCATTTACAGATACTAACATTACAAAATAAATTATACAGACAAAAGTAGAAACAGTACATGTTCTCAAAATATCAGAATAATTGAGAGATCATGGTTATTCGTATTTTATTTTAAAATCTAGCTTACCCTCCTTTCACTTGAATCCACTTTCAATAACTTACACATACACACATACACACATACACATATACATACATATATATACATACATATATATACATACATATATATACATACATACATGTGTTTAAATACACAAACTTAGAAATATTTATACGATCAGGATGGCCCATATCAGAGTTATCCATATTACAATAATTCCTTTTCTTTATAGTTATTATTCTGTGGATAATTTAACAAGAAGTCCCAAAACGATTGAATGTTATTTAATCACTCTTAACAATCCTCGATTCACAAAATAATAACTGAATTAATTTTCTAAGAGCACCAATAATTAAACAAACATCAATTAAAATAATAATGATTGAGTAACTAGGGTTTCGTCGTGAGCGTGGTGCGATTGCCTTTCCAAAAGTGAAGGAAGGCCGACTCGCCGCCACTGGTCTTACGTTCCGCTATAATGACAGCTTTTAATTGTCATCCTGTTGCCCACGTCAAAGATAGAATATTCAATGTTATTAATACCTGCACCGTCATATTTTTTCTATATTTTGAATATTATATTCATAAATGATATTGACACTCGCAGCACTCGAACATGTGGTCGGTGTGATACCTTCCACAGTGCAATCACGCCAGTGCAAGCTTGAGTATTATGTCTCATATGTTAATTTATATTTATCTTAATTTATCCTTTGGGAATATAAAACACTAAATATTTTTTATCAAGTTAGCATATAATATTACATGTTAAATTTGTTCCATAGTAAGTATATTTAACATTACATAAATATATTTGACAGCTAAAAAACCTTTAAGTTGTTAAGTTCACGAAATGTTTTATAACGTTTACTAGTTACTAGTAATCATACATTGCAATCAATTATTTAAAAATGCCTGGATTATTTGTTAAGTTTTGACGCCCTTTGTGTTTTATGCAATTCATACAAGTCTCCATTGATTTGAATAAAATTAAAAAAGTTTATTCATTTATCTTATTTAGTTTTAGACTCATCTCTAAAAATGGATTAATAATATTTGGCTATGTTCGTGAATTAAATACTAAATCATACATGGCTTCTTTACTCTGGGTAGATATTTTTGACATGACTCGCTTTATGAGGATATAAGGGTAACGACGTGCTGAATTAAGTCAACATTTTTCTAAGTGCGCATAAATGGGTTGTATTCACCCATCTATATTGAAGTGTCTTCGTATATTTTACGATCCATGCCAGTGAGGACACGACACGAGGAGTTCAGAGGACGAATATCAAAATCGAGTGGACAAAATTACGTTTCTCATGTTTTACAAACTGACGGCTTTTTGTGTTACGTACGTCAAAAATTTATATTACTTGAAAATTCATCATAGTGTCTGGAATTTTTACTAAATATTTTACATAATTATTCGTATGTTGCATGTACTTGTTTAATACAAAATAATAATAAACCCCGAAATAATAAGGAACACGTATTTATAATGAATTAAAATCTTAAGTATATTTAAAAAACAAACATTACGTATTCCAATAGACATTTCGTGATTTAAGAATTTACCATTGCACTTTCAGGTGAAGGGCAAGTGTGGTTATGTGTGACTCGTCGGCATAAAAAACGTATACACACCATCCTCACAGCTTTAGTCGGACGCCATGGAATCCCTTCGTACACACCGTGATACCATAACAGCATAATCCCATAAACAAAGAAACTTGAAATTTTTTGAGTCGTTTTATGACACAGATAATGGTAAAATTCTATATAGTAAAATAGAGAATGAGTATAGACATTTTGTATAAAAGTATTATTTTTTAGGTTCTATCCATGAAAAGCGGTGTAAAGGTTTAAGCTCAATCTAAAGAATTATGAATAGAAATTACATGTGACTCTGACCCAGTCCACATATTTCACCCCAAGTATAAGTAAGTGTATGTCCTGACCTACCTAATTACACCTAATCCTATAAGTGTCTTAAACATTAAAGTTCACAGATATATTCATATACGTAAATATCATATTTATATTTCAATCGTAATCAATTAAAGCATTAAGCTTTAAGATTTTCGTCGAAGTAATTCGACGCAGTCAAACCGTGTTCTTGGGAGGTCTACATACGTAGCAGGCAATGGCCCGCTTTGAGGCGCGGCTTCAATTTTGGCTCGTTTGATGAGTTTAATTACTTTGTTTGTTCTTGTTCCGACTGAAGCTTAATGCGGTCATTCTAAGTCGAAAGCGCTTCCAAAACTGTTAGTTCTATTAAATGTTACCCACGTCAAGCTGAGCAAATAGTTTTAAAATGGAACGAAATATTCAAAGCCGTATTGAAGAGGTCAGATGAAATGCCAGCTATGTGGAAATTCTATTCTATGGTTTTCGAGCATTAAATTTTCATTGCTATAATATTTACGGTATGACTGTCTGTTATTGAATGTTGTTATTTTCGTACAACATACGTATATACGACTTTGTTTAAAGGGATTTATAAACAACAATCACTATTAACAATAAGAAATAGTCTTGTTATTCTCTTTAAATAGCAAAGATGCGGTATGCCGAAAGAGTTGATATGATAAGAATTAAAGAATTATTTAATATAAAAATATTTATACTTAGTTAACATTTACCACCACATGGCCGTAATATTACGACCATATTACTAGTTATTATTTAAATTGCATACACAGCATACCTTTGTTCACTCGAGGTCATGTAAGAGAATTATTGTTGAATAAGAACAGAATATTCGAATGTTATTATTAAATTTATAAATGTAAATTAATTGCACAACGTAGAATTTCTGGCATACAAAAAGTTATTATTTATTAAGGTTTCTTTGCAGGCTCGTTTCCAATGCCACGTAATCTCTCTTTTGACGAGAACAATCCCAGCAACATACATGTGTATAGTAAATAGGACCGTAAATCATTTTAATAAAATATGTAATGTTGAATTGTATTACCTGAACCTATTCGGTCTTTTGTTTTTCTTTCTTTATGTTTATCATAGTGTATCTAACCCATTTAATAGACTGCAGGAAATAGGAGTAGAAAATATGCTCCTGTTGCATCGTGGATTGGTAAAAAACGTATTTTAATAATTAACAAAGATAATAATAATTGATAATTACTTTCAACTTTTTATAACTGTTGGAGCGGCTATTGCAATTAATTTTAAAGTAATGCAGGTTCGGTTTCACAAGGACGATCCTGGTTTTACTATGTATTTAAACCAAAGAACAATGAATCCTCATTTACAAATTATCACCACATTTCTCATTTGACAATCTATTAAGTCTATGAACATTTGCATTTTATTAATTTCTACCATATACAGGGTGGGCCAAGAATTCGTTAACATTTAAATGTAACTTACCACGCAAACTATTGCCGCGCGGGGCACGGGCGCGGGCGGGGGCAATAGCTCGCTTCTTGGAAATTTAGTCGCAATGGATCGCTTCACGGGGCCACAACGCGCTTACTGTGTGAAACAGTTTTATTTAAACAACTTTTCGCTCATTACTGTGATACGCTTATTTCGCGTTGAATATGGTTTACACGACTTAAGTCAGTGTCCAAGTGCTCCTTTAATAAAGAAATGGGTGAAAAAGTTCGAAGAGACGGGATATACACTAAATGTAAAACAAACCGGCGGCCCGCGGACTTTTCGAAGCGAAGAGAACGTGCAGCAAGTTTCCGCTTCTGTTCGACGTGATCCAGATTTATCGACGCGCAAACGTTCGGCTGAATTAGGATTATCCCGCACATCATTACGCCGTATTTTGAAATTAGATTTGAAATTACATCCATATAAGATCCAGATAGTGCAAGAACTAAACCCTAATGATTTAAATTTGCGTAGGTCATACGCCGAAACAATGTTAACTCGATTCAGTAATTTTGACAACGTCTTATTCTCTGACGAAGCCCATTTCCACCTAAATGGACATGTAAACAAACAGAATTGCAGGTATTGGAGCAGCGAAAATCCCAAAGCTAAACAAGAAAGGCCACTTCACTCTCCTAAGGTAACTGTATGGGCTGCAATTTCAGCAAAAGGAATCATCGGACCTTACTTTTTTGAAGATTCTCGAGGCCGTTCAGTTACTGTTAATTCTGCCGAGTATGTGAAAATGTTACGGGAGTTTTTAGCACCGATGCTGCTGGAATTTGCTGGCTATAATCGTAACACATGGTTTCAACAAGATGGAGCCACGTGTCACACATCGAACGAGTCCTTGCCGGTGGTCAAAGTAATGTTTCCAGAAAAGCTGATTTCCAGACGAGGTGACATCCCATGGCCGCCCAGAAGTCCAGATCTATCCTCAGCAGACTTCTTTTTATGGGGTTATTTAAAGAGTCGTGTCTACATTGATAAACCGAATACACTCCGTCAACTTAAAGAAAAAATCATCGAAGAGATGTCGGCGATCTCGCGGTCTCTTTGCAGAAGAGTATTCGAAAACTTTAGGACTCGCTTAGATGAGTGCAAAAACCGAAACGGTGGTCATTTAAACGAAATAATTTTTAAAAAATAAATTACAACTAATTAGCTTTCTCGTAAATAAACTATTTCTAAAATATGTTAAATGGTTTTTTTATACGATTTTTTCAAATGTTAACTAATTCATGGCCCATCCTGTATAAAATGATATGTGATAAAAATAACTACCAGCAGGTAAATTTCCACACAAGAACAGCGTTATATAAATTATTTTGTAAACATTTCGCAATTAAAGATATGAGGATTAAAATAAAATTGAAGTCTCACTACATAATGGTGCTATCATGGCATCATTGTTGAATCCACGTATGAAATGAGTTCAAAACATGCATAAATGAACCAAAGCCTATTTTCCGCGTGAAGTAAAACAGACAGTAACAAAGTGCTTTGGGCACAGTGTAAATTTTAATTTTAGCTCTAATACCCAAATGAGCGCCGTGACTCGACATATAAATGTACTCTGACACGTTAACACCACAGTTGATTCTCTGAATGCGATGTCAGGCAATTGTGTATATAATTTTAATATTGTCATGTATATCTCATTCATTTATTCTACGCCGTATTTTATTATTCATTTGATGTTACTAGGTTCAATATTTTTAAACCACATCGTATATTATTTAAATTTTAATTGTGTCAGGACTAACCTCATTTGATAATTTAATGTAATCGATTTTCTACATGGGCCTAAAAATGGAAGGAATTAATAAAAATATCCCGCAAGTGACTAGTATCTTTATTATGTATTATGTATTTATATTATGTAAAAGACGCATTGAGATCACATGTTAACTAGAGTACTCGTTCAATTCGGGTGATCATGGTAGTCACGCGGTAACAGTTTCTTTCGACTTCTTAACTTCTGTGGTAGCATGAGAATGGACTATAATTTCACGAAAAATGCGAATTACAGCGTTTAAATATTATATTTGGATGGCAAAAATTTGATTCATCAACCTCCACCGAACATATTTTTCTAAATTGTCAAATATATCAATTCGATTGGTTTTAGTAAATCGTGAACAATCGTGGTCACTCTTCTGACTTCTTGCATATCACTTTATTAAATGATACTTATGAATTGTTTTGGTGTTTTAAGAGTATGATGTGATATAAAAGGAATTATGTAACTATTTTTAAAAATGTATAATTATTTCTTTTAAATAAATCATAAGAAATAATGAAGAATGTAAAGATGTTGAAATTTGTACAATTACTAAATTATTTGATAATTGTCTGAGAAGACTAATAGGTAACCACAATCCTCTCGACCGAGAGGGTCGAAGTAATTTTTCAATCTTCGGTTTATATTTGATGAGATTAAAGTTTCGTAATATATCTTTAAGCAAATTAAATTTGTAGAAGTAATTAATAAAAAATATCTAACAAATGAAATTATTTATAAAAATGGAATAATCTGTTCGTAATGATAATTTAGATTTGTAATTTGATAATATTGTATATACATATTATAACTTCTAATAATAAAACCCAATTATGACGTCAGAAAATTATAAAGATTTGAAATATTTAAACAAAATTTATAATTCATAATTCTCTTATACTTTATTTTGAGCCGGTGCGTCGTATAGTCGTATTACAGTTACCTGCAAAAAGTTTTCAGAGCCTCAAGTTCCACAACTGTCCAGATCTCGAAGAATTTTTAAATTAATTCTACGAAATAGACCGTCATATCAAATTGAATTTTATAACTCGTAAGATATTTAAATCAAATATTCCCAAGTATTTCAAAATGATTTTACTAAACTTTAATAATTTGTTTATACTTTGTAATAGAGAAAATAACGTAGTTTCGTAGTTGTAAAGTTGATATAGATATTATAAAATATATTTGAAGTATATGTAAATCGATACCAATGCCTTGACGTTTACCTTACTAAAAAAACTACTTGAATGGATTGGAACAAAGTCTATAAATCAGTTTTAATAAACATTCACTTCTTTAGCCCCTCAACGATCGTAAAAAAGGATCATAACTGCTCCCTCAACTTATTTAAACTCTTATCCAAGAAAATCCTATTTTAATGAAATTTTATATATAAAGACAAATAGACATATTACACTTATTTAAAAAAAAACAATAAAAATAATAAACTACTTTAAAGATTTCAAAGAAAGCTAATCCAATTATTTATGATTTATTAAACGTAAAATTTAATATGAAATATCTCTGTTGTCATTTAAATTTATAAACTTTATATTTATAATCATAACAAACTTCTCTGATTTCTGTGAGAATAATCTGAGTGAGTTTTAAGATTATAATGTCTTATAAGGAATTTCTTTTCCTATAATGTGATGATGGATCAAAGCGCCAGGTATTAAGTAGTGTATCGAGATAGATATACAATAGTTATAAATAATAATAAATTGCTATATTGCTATATTACATATTCTAAATTGCTGCCTTTTAAAACTTATTTCGTTTTATGAAGCAGAAATTTATTACTATTGAATTATGTTGTTAATGCATATACTCGTATATGACAAAATTTTGTAAAATAGTTGGAATGATTTAATAAAAAATCTAGCACTCTTTAAATAATTTGTCCAGTCGAAGTCGTAAAACAAAGTTAGTTAATGTTGAATATAAGCAGAATAGCCGAATAATATACAATGTTTTACGTTTTGTATTTTGATAAATTTTGACATCATAGCACAGTAAATTTATTATAATATATGCCAAGGAAATTCCTTTTCAATGCAACGGTTTCCTGTAGTTAACGATAACAATCCCAACAACATATAAAATGAACTGTAATTCATTTCAATAAAATATATAACATTGAATCGCAAAATCTTATTAGGTCTTTTGATTTTCTTGGAAGAATATTTCTTATGTTTATCATTGTGAAGTTAGTCGCCATACTGCTGTTGACTGTAGAAAAGAGGTGTAAGCGAGGCGTTCTATTTGCGGTAATTAAATGCAAATTGTTTTTTTAATTTCGTTGAAAAAAATAATATGTTTAAATTATTATGACGCCATTATAATTATTTACTTATACTATTAGTTATTTTCAAATTTGTATAACAATTGGAGCAGCTATTCCAATTAATATTGAACTAATTTAGGCTCGGTTTCGCAAGGGTTCAATTACGGTACGATAAATTAAATAGAAGATGGCGTTGGAAATAAAAACATAATTTGCTTATCTCACGCGAGACCAGAAAGTTCCGCCCAAACAAATAATATAGGTTTCCTTCACGGGCGCACCTGGGCGGCCCTACTATCGGTGTGTCCCTTGGGAAATAAAAACTTTGTCGGACGTCGCCTGTCCTTAAAACCTCTTTGCAGTCCCGCAACACTACACATTTACCGATTCACCATCGACCCACCTTTTTGGCTTTGTTTCTTAATATCTTATTGTTGTTGAGTATCTTAATTACTTTACTATATAATAGCTTATTGTTGAGTATCTTAATTACTTTACTATATAATAGCTTCACATTCAATCAATTTATATAAACTTGATTAGACAAAACAAAATTTTTAATTATATTCGTTTATTTTGCAAATACAGATACGACCAACGAAAACATATATTAATTTTAACGAAAACATATATTGATTTATTTGAAATTAAGTTGTGCTTTCGAGAATAAACGTAGTTTTTCCATTTGAAAAAGTTAAAGATATTATAAAAAAATATTAAATATATATGTAAAGCGATACGATTCCTTTTCCTTTAACTAATTAAAAAACACTACTTGAATAGTTTCGAACAAAATCTATAAAGTTTTTGAATAAACATTCGCTCCTTTAGCCCTTGAATAATCGTAAAAAGGGTCACAAATTCGTTCTAAACTTTTATAAGTCATATCCAAGGAAGTCCACTTTGAAATAAATGTAATATATAAAGGTTAATAAACATTCATATTATATTGTCAACTATTTAAAATATTTTTAGATGTAGTAATTATATAACGTATTAATTACAAGAGAGAATATAAACAAAATATTTTCTAGAGTTATTATTAGAATAAATACAATTAACGACCAAAATGACCTTTTACAAAATGTGTAAGAATGCTGATTAGTAAATCCTAAACAATGCTCCTTTATGTTATAATTAAGGTTTTAGCCAGTTATAAAATAAGATGTTTGGCGCCCTTCAGCTAATATTTTATAATTCAATCAAGACGCTATTTATTGACTTAACTAACTCAGAAAAATTTTATATTTCTATTCATTTACTCAAAGATATATTTCTGGAAAATGGAGGGTGGAATAGTGTTTTTGTTAAAATCCTAAGAATGCGAAATGGACTACATGATAAAAAAAGAATGAGTTGAGGTACAGTATTTAATAGCTAATTACAAAATTATCTTCTTCGTAATTTACAAACTGGTGGCGTTATGGGTAAGGTTAAAACTTTATATTACTTCAGAATTATAACTGAAAGGAAAATATGAGAACATAATACGGTGGATGAAAAACAAGTAACAAGATGATATCTTAACTAATAACGCGGTTTGTTATAAAAGGGGGAACGGAGAATACATGAATAGAGTGTGTGCAAAGGCAAAGAAGTAAGTTTCTACTGAGATCATCTTATGATCACTCATATGATAGAAGAGCATTATTGCGCGGGCTCTAAATAAGATCTTCGATTGGAGAGACTAAGATGATGATGAACTAGAAAGAATAGAAACTAATCCCGGAAGCTTCCCCACCAAGTCGAGCAAAAAGATGCGTTTCGTCGTATTTTCAAATCTTGGTAACTTCTTTGTAAAAAAGTTTAGAAAGTTCAAACTTGTAACGAACTTGTAGTGTAGTTCAAAAGAATATTATATAGCTCGATATATTTTATTTGTACCAGTAGTTTTTGAAATGTTACAAATAAAAATTTCTTTATTTAGTCACTGATTCACTGATTCACCGATCAATAAAATTTAAGTGGAGACACACTACAACCAGGGAGAGCTGAAAATGGTATTCAATAAAACTTTTGTGTTTGAATTTGATGTGGAGCCTATAGTATAGCCAAAATATCCGAAAAACGGAAGAGCGCCTTAATAAATACTAAAGTTGTAAATTTTGTAATAAACACATTTCTTTTAATTGTTATAAAAAGCGAAATTGGTTTATTTACCACTTCTAAACAACGTTTATTTATAATAAAAATATTAAAATCTGCAGCTGAAGCACAAGACATGATCATAATTCCAGTAAAGAAAAACTATCTAAAAAAGAGTTGAGATTCTATTAAAATCATACCATTAAAAAAAACAAGTTTCGCAACACAATAAAAAGTTATTAAATCCAGTCAAATTAACATATCTATCTATGAGAGCAACTTCATCGAACCACTTGATCATAATTGATACCTTGTTGGTTCACTAACATTGAATCTTTTATTTTTATTCCTCTATGGGTCCACTATTATATCTTGCGGGCAGACAACCGCGATTTTACTGACGGCGCACTCCGAAAGGACATTTATCAGACTTACTAGCGGATTACACTAAACCAAATATTAAAGGAATTATTGACAAATTATCTCCACATTTATTTGATCATCTTTTAAGTTTGTGGACGGATTGATCTCTCTAATAATATATAAAATATCCGATTAAAACAATAAACAAGGAGGAAATTTGAGAACAAAAATAAATTATTAAAATTTAATTATTATAATATTGGTAGGTATCCTGTAAATAAAATAAGAAAAAATAACTTATAAAACCTGTAGATTAAAAGACAAACCTATTTTAGACATTACGCAATGAAAGAGAAATGAATTAAATTAAAAATGGACTCCCATCACATAAGTGTGCTGTCATGGCATCATTGTTATATCCAACTATAAAATGAGTGCAAAACATGGATAAATTAACGACATTTTCTGCGTGAAGTAAAATAGGCAGCTACAAATTGCTTTGGGTACAGTGTAATTTTAAATTATCTCTAATACCCAAATGAGCGCCGTGACTCGACATAATAAATGTACTCTGAAAACGTTAGCACCACATTTGATTCTATGAATGCGACGTCTGGCAATGGTAGTTCTAATTTTTATATTTTTATCTATATCTCATTCATTTATACTACGCCACATGTTAAGCTTTTAACACTCTAATATATACGAACACTTGTCTATTGTTTAAACTTTACTCTTAACTTAGTTGCTCATTTGATAATTTATTGGAATAGATCTTCTGCTATTCGGTTTGACTTAGTAACTCATGAACAATTGTGCTAACTTGTCGTACATTGCATATCGCTTTATTAAATGATACTCAACTCATGAATTGTTCTGGTGTTTTGAGACTCGAAATAAAAAATAAATTATGTAAGTTTTTTAAAATATTATATAAATACTTCTTTTAAAGAATTCACCAAGAATGAAGAATGTAAAGATGTTGAAATTTATACAATTACTGAATTATTTGATAATTGTCTGAGAAAACTAAGAAGTAACCATAAACCTCTCGACCGGGAGGGTCGGAGTAATTTTGCAATCTTCGGTTTATATTTGATGAGATTAAAGTTTTGTAATATATCTTTAAGAAAATTAAATTTGTAGAAGTAATTAACAAAAATTTATCCAACAAATGAAATTATTTATAAAGACAGAATAATTTATTCTTAATAATATTCGTAATCAGTACAATAATTAGGCTTGAACATTGACTATGTACTATGGTACAATGATACGTAATGTACACAAAGAATATATATCTAAAATAATATTAAATAAAATGTAGAATAAATAAAATTTATTCGTCGTTTTCAACTACAAATATAACAACGGAACGAAATATTAAATAGAAGATCTCGTCAGAAATACCAACAAAATTTACTTATCTCATGAAAGACCAGAAAGTTTCGCTCAAACAAATAATATAGGTTTCCATCACGGGAGCACCTGGGCGTCACTACGATCGGTATGTCCCTTGGGAAATAAAAACTTTGTCGTATGTCGCTTGTCCTTTAAGCGTCTTTGCAGACCCGCTACACTAGCGATTCGCCATCGATCTACCTTTGTGGCTTTGATTCTCAACGTTTTTGATATTTTTTCCTATTAGTGTGTTAAAAAATAACAACTTCATAATCCGTTATTTATATAAAAATTTTTATTAAAAAAAAATGGAAATTTATAAACATTTATTTTAAAATACACATTCTATTTCAAAATTAAATTTTTAAATGAATAGAAATATTATTTTATTTGAAATTAATTTGTGCTTTGAAAAGAATAACAATTTTAAATATATAATTTCTTGGTACCTGAATATTACTATAAGTACATATAAAAAGTTTTCAAAGCCTGAAGTTCCATAACCGTTCAGATCTCGAAGAATTTAAATTAATTCTTTGGTATGAACCGTGATATCAAATTGAATTTTTATAACGCGTAAGATGTTTAAATTAATATACAAAAATAAGGTGATTTTTGCAGTTTATAAAGTTAATTACAGATATAAGTAATACAATACAATAAAAATATATGTAAAGGCGATACGAGTCACTTTTCCTTTAGTTAACTGAAAAAACTACTCGACTAGTATCGTACACAATCTCTAAAGACTAAATAAACATTCACCTTTTAACCCTTGAACAATTCTAAGAAGGATCACAACTTCACCTTGAACTTATTTAGATTCTTATCCGAAAAAATCCTATTTGAAAGAAATGTAATATATAAACATGAATAAACATATTACAGTTATTTGAAAAATAAATAAACTAAGTCATCAGATCTCAAAGAAATCTACTTCATTTAGTTATGATTTATTGAACGCAAAAATAAATTTAAATAGCTATGTTACCATCTAAATTTGTACTACTCCTACTACCATCATCACGCTGCATTCAGCAGTTGTATGGATATATAATAATTATAAATCATAATTAAATTGTTTTCAAACATAATTCATATAATAAATACAAGCGGTTTGTTTTAATGAAAAACATTTTTTACACCATAAAATATAAAACATAAACAAACTAACAAATAAAAAGTACAATAAACGGCTATATCGCTTAACGGTGTTTCTTCCAGGCAACCTTACAAACATTACGTAATTAAAAAAAACCATTGGTACCGGTGGGAGGCGTAAAGTTATATTTATAAACATACATATAAATAATAACACACGAATAACATTATAAAAATACAATAAAATGAAATAAAATTAAAAAAAAAATGCAATACTCTATTTATATTATATACTTACATAATTAAAATAAATAAGTGATTATAAATGACTTATATTAATACAATTATATACAGAGTCTTATTAAGAAGTTGTTTTATCTATCTTTACTCAGAAAGTATTCTTTTACAGATTTTTAAATAAAATTAACGTTTAAGATACCCGTATAGACAGAGGAAGAGTGTTTCACCGTTTTGTTTCAAGCCCTGTAAAAAAGTGCTAATAAAATTTAAAATTATGGATTAGCATTTTTAATATTAATAATTGTCACAATCTCAAATCTTCCTGTGGCCCTAGAATTTCAAATATTTTCTTTAGGTTTGAGGGTGTCGTTGGATGGAATAATACATAGTACAACAGAGAAAGTACATGTAAATCCCGCCGTCGACGAATAGTAAGCCACTTGAGCTGTTGATGAAATCGTGAAATATGGTCATATTTGCGCAAGCCAAATACGAACCTTATAGCTAAGGTTTGAGTTCGCTCAAGTTTATTAAGAACCAATTAAAATCCTCGGTCAAATTAAGAATGCTTGCATCAGCATAATCTAGAATAGAAAGTAGGAGAGAATGCGCTGACATAATTTTCGTGGGAGTAGGTAGAAAATATCAGAGTCGCTGAAGAGAATTCGTTGCGATGAATATTTTTTACTAAGTACTTTCTTTTATGTGAACGGACCAACATAATGTTTGATCCAGGTACAACCAACAACAACAAGATCTTTAACTGGCTCATAGTATGGTATTGCTATTATTGTTGAATTAACTTACTAAGAGCACTAATAATTAAACAAACATCATTTAAAATAATAATGACTGAGTAACAAGCGATTCGTCGTGAACGCACCAATTAAGTATAGAGAGTTTAAAGAAGGTGACGTATTTTTGAGTTGTGTATTTTTCATGGGTCTCATGTAACGATGTGGTAGCCCAGTTACACAATAATAAAGTTAATGATGTAAAATTCACTCAAAAGCCTATTTCTGCTTAAAGGGGAGGTTTGGTATTTCGTTAATTTATTTTAAAGTGGTATATTCAGATGGATCTCTCGGACATGCACACAATTAATTACACACGATATTAATGCAGGACATTACTCAGGAGCGAGCTGTGTCAGCGTCGACCGCTTAGGATATTTAAATTTTGTACTTAAAATATCGATAATGTGTCCTTGATGATAAAATTTTGGTATAGTGATGTTTGGTATAGTACTGATTATAGGTTACGTTTAAGTTAAATATATTATTTTATTTATTATATTTTATATTTCAATATTTGTAATTAAGTTTTTAAGCTGAATAAACTATGTTATTTTCTGTATATTAATTACTCTTGCTAGAGTAATAAAACAAATTCTTGGACTTTCGCGAATATTACAAAATTATACTATACTAGTGAAACTATTTTGAAATACTTGTGAATATTTGATTTACATATCTTACGACTTATAAAATTCAATTTGATATGACGGTCTATTCCGTAGAATTAATATAAAAATTCTTCGAGATCTTGGCAGTTATGGAACTCGAGGCTCTGAGAACTTTTCTAGATACTTATAGTAATAATCAGTTTGGTATTACATATTTAAATTCCTTATTTTAATTTCTTGAACACAATTTAAAGCACAAGTTAATTTTAAATAAAATAATAGTTTTATTCATTTAAAACTTAAAATTTTGAAATATAATCTTTAATTGAAAATAAACGAATACAAATGTAAAGTTGTTGTTTTACAACACACTGTCAACGCGAGACTCGCGTGATCAAGTCTCGAGTTAACTTTTGATCTCAGTGCATCTTTTACATATAATAAATACATAATGCATCGTTCAGATACTAGTGGCTTACGGGATAATGTAGCTTAAATAAATTCAATGCCATTATTAATATGTCATTGCCGACCTTTAATATTTTTTTCAATATTCTTTGTTTAAATTATTTGGAATTATAATATTATGTCACCTGACAATATTTACAGATGGTAAGTGATAGATATTAATATCGATAATAAGCAATAAGATATAATGGAATTCTATTTTAAGATTTTATAATTATTTTGGGCATGGTCCAAAAATTATTATAGAATATATAATTTAAGTTTAAAAATAATTTTAAATATGTCAAAAGATAAAAACGTTGACTCTTAATACAAGATATACATATCAAAGCCAGTACCGTTCACTGTACTTATAAATTATCAATATTCAAATTAAAATCACCATTGCAAGACAGACGTATTTATAAAATCAACTGTGGTATTATCGTGTTCAGAGTACATTTATTATGTCGAATCACGGGGCTCATTTGGGTATTAGAGATAAAATTAAAATTTACGCTGTGCGCAAAGCAATTTGTAATCGCTTGTTTTACTTTACGCGGCAAATATGCTTTGGCTTGTCCATGTTCTGAACTTTTCCATAAGTGGATACAACGACGATGCCATGACAGCACTAATATATAATGAAACTGTACTTTTGATTGAATCCATTTATATCCAAATGCAAATTGTATAGATCTGTCTTTTAGTCTACATGCCTTGTTAATTATTTTTTCTTGCCTAATGTTAAGAGAGCTAGAAGTAGAAACCAATCAAATGCAAAGTATATGAAATTAGAAGATTGTAAAAGATTGTCGAGAAACTGTCTTAGTTAATTAGTTATAATGCAGGCTCTAAATATTGAAACATACGTATTTTTGTAATAGAAATAAAAAATCGTTTGAATATGGTTGCCGACACAATTGAATCGACAACAGTCTAAAGACGTATACCTTAGCTCCAGAATAATAAGGGAAAAGTGATAATCTTTCAACATAACAAATTGTAAAATAAGATAACATTATGCGATTCAATAATATCTATTTCATTTAAATGTCCATTTTATATGGAGGTGGGATTGTTCTCGTTTACAGAAAGAAACCTTTGCATTGGAAGCTACTCTGTCTTTATTCAACGCTAACTCTTTTTCACGACATCGGGTGAACAAAGGTATCCTATGTATGCGATTTAAATTAACTGTTAAAATTAATAGCTAACACAGTCTAATTATCAAGTTTTAAAACGAAGCATGTTAGGTTTTCTGGTGGTAAATGAGTGAATCGGAACATTTTTTTTATTTATATATGTACTAATATATTGATCATTCCCAAATTTTATGAAATATATCTAGTTTTACTGAGCATATATCTGAATATTCCTTAATTATAAAGAATAATACAATACCAAGTGTTATTGTTAATGGCGATTATTGCTTATGACAAACTTTAAATAATTTCGTATATACATATATTGTACGGCATTAATAAAATTCAACAACAGACAATCAAACCGTAAATGTCATAATAATGAATACTTAATGCTGGAATATAATAGAATACAGTTTCATTCCATATAGGGGGCATTTCATCTGGCCTCTTCAATAGGTTTTAATTATCGTTCCATTAAAAAACTATTTGCTTAGTTTGAAGTGGGTTACATTTAATAGGACTAACAGTTTTGGAAGCGTTTAAGACTTAGAATGACCGCAGCAAGTGTTAATTGGCACAAGAACAAACAAAGTAATTAAATACATCAAACGAGTCAAAATTGAAGTCGCGCCTCAAAGCGGGCTCTTGCCTACTACGAATATATTCCTCCCGAGAACACGGCTTGACTCCCGACATCACGATTGAAATATAAATATAGTAAACACGTGTTAAGACTGTACTTTTAATGTTAGTTTTTTATAGAATATTAATGCTGAAAAAAAACTGCTATGCTTAGACTTGCTTAGATTCGAAAAGCACACTTTGAGATATTGAATGCTTTCGGCAATATCTAATCAGTAATAATGTTTTTTTTGTTGTAACGCTGAGCTGTGCAATTCAATTGTTAATTACGTACAAATATAAAAACACTGTTTAGTTTCTTCATTTACAAATAATAATACTCTTGCGAGAAATGTAGCGATAGTTTTTATGGAGTGATTTGGAAGACATTGTGTCTCTTGGTTCTGGAACATGTCGCTATTTATTTCCCACTATCCTACCCGCCTCGAAAACTTAAAAAATTGGTTCTCGATTACTTAGATTTAACGAAAATAATTTACACAACTTGATTGTTTACTATTATTTATTATTTATTTATCTTCACGCCATATTCCTTGCGGGATAGCCAGAGACGACGGAGTGCCAAACGCTATGGTCCCTGCGTATCTCTTTCGTCACGGCCACAGACGTTAACCTCTTCATACTCATACTTCATCCTTATGTATTTTCACAATTTGATGGATACAACAAAAAATATATATCATTCATAAATATTCATGCATACTTCTATTCTTTTTTTATAACTTTAGGGGTCAAATTCTGGTACCGTCTTGGTCAGTGAGAGTTTTTGTCGTAAAAGAAACAAACAATTTTGAAACTTCTCTACTCAGTGGGTGAGGATGTGTTGTTGCTAATAGAGGGCGAACTGCGATCCCAGGGCGTTTCACCAAGGCAATAGGGTAATATAAAACAAAATATTTTTATCTATTATTATAATTATACAGAAATACATTATATTTTATGCGAAAAAGCCTAAATTATAACGATTTTTTTTTATTTATTATTTAACGCTTATAGTGCTTGCCATGGTAAATTAGGATATTATGTGTTTGCTTTTTAAAAAAAATGGCTGATTTCGTATATTAATACAATTTTATAATAAATAAGTAAATTATTCAGAAAATTTATTGCACAGTTTAAACATTGTATACACTCCGATTATATTTACTTCACTCAATCTAATTATTAAAAATAATTGTCAGTAATTATAATGTATTTACTGCTTAATCATTAATCAGTTTCAGTAATAATCAATATTGCTGGTTTCGTCAGTTTGTAAATAAAAACACTGTGATAAAAAAAACATGCGTGCGTACAAAGTACACATGTCAGAAGTGAAACTTCTTTGGCGAACTAATTTATAAATCTTGTTTATATTTATACAAATCTAAAACTTTAAATTTCCAACATTAAGAGGAAGGGAAAAAGGAAGATAGGTTAGGAATTTAATTGTCATTAAAATAAAATTAACTAGTAAACGAATACACAACCAATAGTAATACGACGTTCGCTCTGTCTCACTTTTTCTCTCAATCTTTCTCACTCGCTTGCTCCCTACTTTCACTCCACGGCTGTCTTACTCTCTCTCAATCGGTCTCGATCACTCTCTCTCTCTTTTCCGACACTTCCGTTGCATACCGGCGTGACGTTTCATCTGTAAAAATTTTACCCTCTTGCGCCTAAAGAAGTTTCACTTCAAAAGATTTTAATTTATTTCATTTTTAAATAACAGTTTCTCATAAGACCCTCACAGTTTAATTAAAAACTTTATTCTTTACGACACTTGTTACATTTAACGATTATCTACTGAATTCACTACATCATGACATGACATCAAATATAATATTAAATAAATAAAATGTCATCAAACCATAAATAATAACATACATAGGTATGAATATACTATATTTATGAACTGTCAATGTTATAAGATATAGTGTAACAAGCGTAGAAACCAAATTGTGATTTCAGTTTTATACGTTTGATATAAAATCTACTTTGGTCTTTTGGTCTTTATTCTGTCACATATAAAACAATCAAGTCAATTTCTCGATTGTTTATGCGAAGCGTTCACGTGGGATCTTTCTGAATGGGTCAAAAGTCAAAATATATTTGTCATTGGAACATTCCTGATTATGGTTATTTTTGAAAAAACTCAACCTCTTGTTATGATCACTAACTATATATAACTACGGTACTGAAATTTGCAGCATTATCCTGTTATAACAAACTGAAAACTTCCTATTTTAGATCAAGGTCTATTGTTTACAGTTTTAAAATTTCATTAAATCCAGCTCAGCAAGCAAATTAATAGCAGAGTTCTCACAATATCATGATCGTACATTTGTTATTCTATACTTTGTTTCATTTAAAAAGAGTTATACTAAGAAATACTATAGATTTACAGCTCTGTAGCATTATAATTTATGTACCATAAAGGATATCACCAAGTACAATAAATAAAAAAATCTTACTTGTACATTCACTAATTTGTTTGTTTCAACATTGAAAAGGGTTAGTCGAGGAATTTAATATCATAAATTATTTAAAACACATCACACTATAGACTTTACCCAGAGATATGTATAATAAAACTTTCACAACGAATACGTTTTTATAGTTCGTATATTCAATTAACTCATTCTACAGTAGTTTCTTAAACACCTATTTTTAGATAAAATTAAACATATACATATATATATAGAAAAAGACAGCTTTAACCCGTTCATGCATGGTTTTGATTGATTTGGAAAAGTATATAATTTGATGAAAAAATAGGTAAAGTTAAGAGATGAATGTTTCATCCCTTACACCTCGACCTGCATCTCAGTTCAGACATAACCAAAGCTATGTAAAACCTAGTCTAGTCAAAATTTGAAATAATATCTTCTTGGATATATATAGTAAATAGATTTAAAAAATCAATATAATTTTAAGATTGCATTTAACAAAAACATTTAAAATATTATAATATATTTTGCTTAAAAATAACTAAAATAACCCATAATCACCCATAATCAGTAACCCGCCACTATACCAAAATGTTGTCATCATAATCACATTATCGATATTTTAAGTACAAACTTTAAATATCCTAAGCGGTCCACGCTGACACAGCTCGCTCCTGAGTAATGTCCTGCATTAATATCCCACGTAATTAATTGTTTGCATGTCCGAGAGATCCATCTGAATATACCACTTTAAAATAAAGTAACGAACTCGTTTGACCAAAAATATGTTTTCTTTTGAGTTATATTTAATTTATTTACTTTATTATTATGTACATGGGATACTAATTACATGAAGACCATAAATAATATAATAGAAATTTTGAACTCAAAAACATGTCTTTTTGTACAAATGTATAAATAAATTATTTGTATAGAAAATAAAATTAAGATAATTACTTTGTTTTCTTTCTAGGTCACCATCATATTGATCTCTCCCAATTGGAGATGTTGTTTGTGGCAGGCGAAGTAAGTAAATTTATTCCACGCTAAAAAGAGCGACCGAAGAAATGAGATAAAATCTTACCACTTTTTTTGTTTGGTCACCCTTTCCTCTAATAATAATCCACACTGACACTTAATATACATATCCTTACGTGCACCGCATTATGACATCATTTTTTCTTTCTAGTTATAAGAATCTTAATTTATATAAAGTTTTGACGTACATAATGTAAAATACGAGAAAGGTAATTTTGTCCTCTCGATATCTGTAGCGCCCTCTGAAAGTGGCCTCGAGCGGGATGGTTAGTAATGTTATACGAAAGACGAGACGAGACGAAAGAAGAGAAAATGTTCTTCAACTGAACTCAAATCTTAATTGTAATATTAATGGCATATTTTTTTGTCACTAACTACACGGTGATCTGAAATATTTTGTGATATTTTTTTGGACAAATGTATTTATTTTAATATATTGTATTTAGTTTATAAATTTTATTATATTATTTAAATTATAGATAAAATATATCAAATGTATGTAATATTGAGAACATATACCTCACTTATTTAGGATCAGTGGCGCGCAACAGCTTGTGTATAATTGTTTACATATATTATTATGTGTAAATACATAACATATTATGTATTTAGGAAGGTAGGATAGGTCATAACCTATCATAATTATATTTCATTGGTTTTCTAGCCACACCACGAGCATGACAGCTTTATCACCAAATTTTGCATTTTTGTTAACGTTTCCGACCATATACAAAGCCCCATCCTACCTTTCACGTAATGATCATCATGGTCAAATATTTAAGATAAATATAAGATAAAAAGTACCTTCTATCATACTCTAAAAATAATATAATATTTCATAACATATTAATAACACCAAAACTAATTCTTTAACTTGATTTATTTTAAAATAAAATGTCTGTATTTATTATGTTTATTATTTTTTTTAATCGATTTGATTATTATTCATATTTATTATATTTTAAAATATACTACTTAATTAAAAGCGTTCTGAACCATCACCAAGTTGTAGGAAAGGAAATAATTCACTCAGATTATTCTTACAGAATTCAGAAATGTTCATCGTTAATCCTATCCTAGTATTATTATTAATGTAACAGATTTTAAATTTAGATGCCCTTTAAATTAAATTTAATGTTCAATAAATCATAAATTGACTTAACTTTCTTATCTGATCTGATCTGAGATCTGATTATATTAAAATATATATAATTTTTTCAATAAGTGTAATATGTTTAGTCATGTTTATACTCGTACTATACTTGTTCAGAAAGGATTTTCTCGGATAATAGTTTAAACAAGTTTAAGGTGTACTTCTTCTTATGATCGTTCAAGGGCTAAAGAAGTGTATGTTTATTTAAAAGTTTTATGGATTTTGTCTATTCGATAATTTTTTTTAAGATAACTAAAGGAAAAGAAACACCTATCGCTTTAAATATATTTTAAATATTTTTTTTTACTATTTCTTTAATCAATAACAATTATCAAATAATTGAACAATTTTTTAAATTTCAACACCTTCATATTCTTCATTATATTTGTTGATTTCTTTTCAATTTGTTATATCAACTTAAAATAAAAGACCATTTCAAGAGTATCATTTAATAAAGCGATAAGCAAAAGAAAGTTAAAAGTTATCACAATTGTGCACGCATTCGTTACTGAGTCAAATCGAATTGATAGACTTGTAAATGTAGACGAAAATATTCATTGAAGTTTGATGAACCTAATTTTTACCATCTAAAGTATTACCGCGGTCACATGAAATAATACCTAATTCTCACGCTGGCACAGAAGTAAGAAGAAGCGAAGTAAGAAGTCGAAATAAACTGTTTCCACGTGATTCCCATGTTCATCCGACTCGATCGTTCTGGAGTTAACTTATTTTCTAAAATCACATAAAGTAAATATAGAGCATCATCTAGATACTAGCTTACTAATTTGAATAAATTTCAAAATATGTCTAATCGCCGATCTTTAATATAGTCTTCGATGTCCTTCCCTTATTTTTTTTTATATTATCATATTATATCACCTGAAAACATTTACAAATTATTAGTGCTAAATATTAATATCAATACTAAGTAATAGGATAATTTGGAATTCAATTTCAGGATGTTGTTAAATTAATAAAGTAAGGCGTAGATTAAATGAATAACATATACATAAAAATATTATAATAAGAAACACCATTGCAAGACATCGCATTCAGAGAATCAAATGTGGTGTTAACGTGTTCAGAGTACATTTATTATGTCGAGTCACGGTGCTCATTTGGGTATTAGAGATAATTTAAATTTACGCTTTGCTCAAAGCAATTTGTAACCGCTTGTTTTACTTCACGCGGAAAATAGGCTTTAATTTATCCATGTTTTACACTCATTTCATAGGTGGATATAACAATGATGCCATGACAGCACACTTGTATGATGGGACTCCACTTTTAATTTTATTCATTTCTCTTTCACTGTCTAAAACAGGTTTGTCTTTTAATCCACAGGCTTTATAAGTTATTATCTAGTTTCAGGATACCTACCAATAATTTATTTTTGTTCTCAAATTCACTCCTTGTTTATTGTTTTAGTCGGATATCATTTTATATAGTATGAGAGATATCAATCCGTGCAAGTGTACACGAAGTTTAAAGATAATCAAATGATAAATGTGGAGATAATTTGTCAATAATTCCATTAATATTTGGTTTAGTGTAACCCGCTAGTGAGTCTGATAAATGTCCTATCGGAGTGCGCTGTCAGTCAAATCGCGGTTTCCTGTCCGCAAGATCTAATAGTAGACCCATAAAGGAATAAAATTAAAAGATTTAATGTTAGTGAACCAACAAAGGATCAATTATGACCATAGCTACTCTCATATATAGATATATTAATTTGACTTGATTTCATAACTTTTTACTGTGTTGCAAAACTCGGTTTTTTTAAATGGTATGATTTTGATGGAATCTCAGCTTTTTTATGTAGTTTTTCTTTTCTGGAATTATGGTCATGTCTTGTGCTTCAGCTGCAGATGTGTGCAGATTCCTGTCTCGGTGGGTTTTTGTCAGAGATTTCAATATTTTGATTATAAACAAAGGTTGCCTAGAAGTCGCAACTAAACCACTTTCGAGTTTTATAATAATAGAAAGAAATGATAATGATAAGATGCTCTTTTGTTTCTCCGATAGTTTGAATTCGAGTTTTTGATACTTTTATTCATAAACTACTTGTACAAATAAAATATATCTAGCTTTATAATATCCTTTTCAACTACACAATAAGTCCGTTACAAGTTTGAACTTTCTAGACTTTCTAGACTAGACAAAGAAGTTCCAAGGTTTGAAAATGACCCGAATCGCATCGAGAAAATGATAGTTCTTAATCCACCGCATTACGTTATCTTCTTTTCATTTCATTTATGTCTGAAATAACATATAATTTTGACCTTACACATGAAGCCACCAAACCGAAACCAAAAAGACAAGAAGAAGGTAATTTTTTCCATTCGATAAGGATATTCGCCCTCTGGAAGTGTCCTCGAGCGGCATGGATCGTAAAATATATGAAAGGTATTTCAATATAGATGGGTGAAAGCACCCCGTTCATGCCCACTTAAAAAAATATTGGCTTAATTCAGCACGTCGTTACCCTGATATCCTCAAAAATGCAAACCAGCAACTCATATGAAAGATATCTACTCAGAGACCAAATAATTAGCTATCAAATATTGTACATACTGTACTGTACTCAACTCATTCTTTTTTATCTTATAGTCCATTTCGCATTTTTAGTATTTTAACAAAACATTATTCCACCCTCCATTTTTCAGAAAAATATCTAAAAGTAAATGAATACATATATACAGTATTTCTAAGTTATTCAAGTCAATAAATAGCCTCTTGATTGAATTATAAGATATTAACTGAAGGACGCCAAACATCTAATGTTATAGCTACTAGCTAAAACCTTAATTGTAACATTAAAGGAGCATTTTTTAGGATTTACTAATAAGCATTCTTACACATTTTGTAAAAGTTACGATTTAAAGGTTATTTTTGTCGTCAATTGTATTTATTCTAATAATAACTCTAGAAAATATATATATTTTTTATTATTATTTATTTATTTAGCTTCACGCCATATCCCTTGCGGGGTAGCCGGAGACGACGGAGCCCCAAACGCTACGGTCCCTACTTACCTCTTTCGCCTCGGCCACAGACATCAACCTCTTCATGCATGCCCTCATGCTTTTTACGTGACCTTCCTCCAGTATCACAGATACTTAGAGGTCACTTTTTCACACATCGTTTTGATTGTATAAAATATATATATTTTTGTATATACATATAACTGTTCCTTAACCATAGTTAAAAAATTATCAACTTCTCTACCATCATGGAACGGTATAATATAATTATATACATTTACTATTAACTTACTATTACTTACATTCTCTCTGGTTATTATTTTGTATAATTATTATACCTAAAAATATTTTAAATAGTTGACAATATGATGTGAATGTTTATTAACGTTTATATATTACATTTATTTCAAAGTGGATTTTCTTGGATATGACTTATAAAAGTTTAGAACGAAGTTGTGACCCTTTTTACGATTATTCAAGGGTTAAAGGAACGAATGTTATTCAAAGACTTTATAGATTTTGTTCGAGAATAATCAACTTTTTCAAATGGAAAAACTACTTTTTTTCTCGAAGGCACAAGTTAATTTCAAATTAATTAATATTTGTATTCATTTAAAAAATAGTAATTTACTATTTGAAAATATGTATTTGAAAAAAAAACGAATATAATTATAATCTTTGTTTTTTTCTAATAAGCTTTATTTAAATTTATTGAATGTGAAGCTATTATTTTATAGTAAAGTAATTAAGATACTCAACAATATTAAGAAACAAAGCCAAAAAGGTGGATCGATGGAGAATCGGTAGATGTAGTGTAGCGGGACTGCAAAAAGGCTATAAGGACAAGCGGCGAGCGACAAAGTTTTTATTTCCTAAGGGACACACCGGCCGTAGTGACGCCCAGGTGCTCCCGAGAGGGGAACCTATATTATTTCTTTGGGCGGAACTTTCTGGTCTCGCGTGAGATAAGTAAATTATGTTTGTATTTCCAACGTCATCTTGTATTTAAAGTATCGTACCGTTGTTCAATTTGTAGTTGAGAACGAAATTTATTCATTATACATGTTGTTAAATATTATTTGACAAATGTATTCTTTGTCTACGTACATTATTATTGTGTGTAAATCTATTCAATGTTGATTTTCTGTTATTGGTACTTTTTATATAGGAATGGAATATATTTGAATAAATGAAAAAAATCGTTTCACATATCACGATTAATGTAATATAATCAAATACACAAAATAATTTTATACAATAATATTTTAAGCTTTTATTTTTTTCATCAATAGCTCTGTAAAATAAAAATTTATATAATAATATGATATTTGTAGCAAATGTTATCATTTACCTTATTTTTACAAAAAAAAAGTTAAATATTATTGTGATAATTAATTGTACAATTTAATTTTCTTAAATATTCTAATAAAAAGTTAAATTAAGATTGCAAAAAAAAGCCGAGCCTAGATTAGTTTAAAACTAATTGGAATAGCTGCTTCAATTGTTATACAAATATAAAAATAACTAATAGCTTAAGTTAATTAATTATAATGGCGTCATAATAATTTAAACATATGATTTTTTGTCAACGAAATTAAAAAAAAAACAATTTGCATTTAACTACCGCAAATAGAACGCCTCGCTTACACCGCTATTCTACAGTTAACAGCAGTATGGCGACTAACTACACAATGATAAACATAAGAAATATTCTTTTAAGAAAATTAAAAAATAAAATAGGATTTTGCGATTCAATGTTATGTATTTTATTGAAATGTGTTACAGTTCTTTTTATATGTTGTTGGGACTGTTAACGTTAACTGAAAGAAACCGTTGCATTGAAAAAAAAAATTCCTTGGCATACATTATAATAAATTTACTGTGCTATGATATCAAAATTTATCAAAATACAAAACGTAAAACATTGTATATTATTCGGCTACTCTGCTTATATTCAACATTAACTATTTCTGTTTTACGAATTCGGGTGCTAGATTTTTTTATTAAATCTTTCCAATTATTATACAAAATTTTGTCATAGATGTGCATTAAAAACAAAATCCAATTCCTGCTTCATAAAACTAATTAAATTTTAAAACGCAGCAACTAAGACTATGCTTTAATAACGTTCTATCTATATTAAATTCTATATTAAATCCATTTTATTATTATTTATAACTATTGCATATTCATATCGATACACTACTTAATACCCGGCGCTTTGATCCATCATCACATTATAGGAAAAGAAATTCCTTATAAGATATCTTTAAGCTCACTCAGATTATATTCACAGAAATCAGGAAAGTTTATTATGATTATTAATATAAAGTTTATAAATTTAGATGACAACAGAGATATTTCAAATTAAATTTTACGTTAAATAAATCATAAATAATTGGATTAGCTTTCTTTAAAATCTTTAAGGTAGTTTATTATTTTTATTGTTTTTTTAAATAAGTGTAATATGTCTATTTGTCTTTATATATAAAATTTCATTCAAATAGGATTTTCTATACGAAACTACGTTATTTTCTCTAGTACAAAGTATAAACAAATTATTAAAGTTTAGTAAAATCATTTTGAAATACTTGGGAATATTTGATTTAAATATCTTACGACTTATAAAATTCAATTTGATATCACGATCCATTTCGTAGAATTAATTTAAAAATTCTTCGAGATCTGGACAGTTGTGGAACTTGAGGCTCTGAAATCTTTTTGTAGGTATTTATAGTAATATTATTATTATTATTGCTATTAAAAAAATATATATTTAAAATTCTTATTCTTTTTATATTTGCACAAAAATTAAGGCACAAATTAATTACAAATAAAATAATATTTCTATTCGTTGCACACAATATAATATTATGAAAATACATATATAAATATATATATATATATATATATAAATTTAATATTGCTTTCAAAACATGATTTTTACTATTTACAAAATGTAAAGTTATTGTTTTAGAGTACAGTAACAGGAAACAATTAATTAATCTTATTTATTCAACATTTTGCATATAATTATTTTACAAATCTATTTATTATGAGTTTTTTAAATATTGTGTTTGTATATTTAGACGATGTTAAGCCATAATAATTGTACTAGTCGGACCCCCTACCATTGGAACTATACTAGTGAGACTTTAAACCATGGAACTTTTTAAAACCCATTCTGTTCCTACGAATGGAACATATCTAAATACAACGTATTGTTAATGGATTAAACCTGAATCCATATTACATTCACAATGACTGTAACACGACTATACGACGCATCGGCTCAAAATAAAGTATAAGAGAATTATGAATTATAAATTTTGTTTAAATATTTTAAATCGGTATAATTTTCTGACGTCATAATTGGGTTTGTATTATTAGAAGTTATAATATGTATATACAATATTATCAAATTACAAATCTAAAATATCATTACGAACAGATTATTCCATTTTTATAAATAATTTCATTTGTTAGATAAATTTTGATTAATTACTTCTACAAATTTAATTTGCTTAAAGATATATTACGAAACTTTAATCTCATCAAATATAAACCGAAGATTGCAAAATTACTTCGACCCTCTCGGTCGAGAGGTTTATGGTTACCTCTTAGTCTTTTCAGACAATTATCAAATAATTCAGTTGTTGTATAAATTTCTACACATTTACATTCTTCATTATTCTTGATAATTTATTTAAAAGAAATAATTATACAACATTTTTAAAAATTGTTATATGATTCCTTTTGTATCACATCATACTCTTAAAACACCAGAACAATTCATAAGTATCAATTAATAAAGCGATATGCAAGAAGTCAGAAGAGTTACCACGATTGTTCACGAGTTACTAGAACAAACCGAATTGACATACTTCAGAATTTAGAAAAATATGTTCGGTGGAGGTTGATGAATCTAACTTCTGCCTTCCAAATGTAATATTTAAACGCGGTAATCCGCATTTTTCTTGGAATTAAACTCTATTTTCATGCTACCACAGAAGTTAAGAAGTCGAAAGAAACTGTTACTGCGCGACTACCACGATCACCTGAATCGAGCGAGTACTCTAGTTAACTTGTGATCTCAATGCGTCTTTTACATAATATAAATACATAATACATAATCCAGATACTAGTCACTTGCGGGATATTTTTATTCATTCATTTTATTTTTAGGCCCACGTAGAAAATCTATTGTATTAAATTATCAAACGAGCCACTAGATTAGTCATGACACAATTAAAGCTTAAATAATATACGAGTATTTAAATGTGTTAGAATGTTAAGGTTTGTCATGTGGTTTAAAAATATTGAACCTAGTAACAAATGTCTAATAAAATAAATGAATGAGATATACATAAAAATGTGAAAATTAAAATTATCATTGCCAGACATTGCATTCAGAGAATCAACTGTGGTGTTAACGTGTTCAGAGTACATTTATTATATCGAGTCACGACGCTCATTTGGGTATTAGAGATAAAATTAAAATTTACGCTTTACCTCTAATAGGCTCTGGCTCGTTTATGCATGTTTTGAATTAATTTCATAGATGGATACAACAATGATGCCATGACAGCACCATTATGTGGTGAGACTCCAATTTTAGTTTAATCCTCATATCTTTAATTGCAAAATGTTTACAAAATCTGTTACATGCTTTATAAGTTATTTTTTCTTGCCTATTTTCATGATACCCGCCAATAAACTAATAATTAAACTTAATAATTTATATAAAGCTGTTTTTGTACTGAAATTCACCTGGTGCTAGTTATTTTAATCACATATCATTTTATATATGGTAGAAATCAATAAAATGCAAGTGTACATAAACTTAATAGATGGTCAAACGAGAAATGTAGGAATAATTTGTAAATGAGGATTCATTGTTGTTTGGTCTAGATACATAGTGGAACCAGGATCGTCCTTGTGAAACCGAGCCTGCATTACTTTAAAAGTAATTGCAATAACCATTCCAACTATTATAAAAAGTTGAAAGTAATTATCAGTCTTAATTAATTACTAAGATACGTTTTTTACCAATCCACGACGCAACAGGAGCATATTTTCTATTCCTATTTCCTGCAATCTATTAAATGGCTTAGCTACACTATGAGAAACATAAAGAAACAAAAACAAAAGACGAAATAGGTTCAGGTTATACAATTCAACATTACATATTTTATTAAAATGATTTACGGTCCTATTTACTATACACATGTACGTTGCTGGGATTGTTCTCGTCAAAAGAGAGATTACGTGGCATTGGAAACGAGCCTGCAAAGAAACCTTAATAAATAATAACTTTTTATATGCCAGAAATTCTACGTTGTGCTATTAATTTACATTTATAAATTTAATAACACCATTCGAATATTCTGTTTTTATTCAACAATAATTTTCTTACATGATCTCGAGTGAACAAAGGTATGCTGTGTATGCAATTTCAATAATAACTAGAATAATGGTCATAATATTACGGCTATGTGGTGGTAAATGAGTGTAAATATTTTTATATTAAATAATTCTTAAATTCTTATCATATATATCAACTATTTCAGCATATACCGCATCTTTGCTATTTAAAAAGAATAACAAGACTATTTCTTATTGTTAACAGTGATTGTTGTTTATAAAACACTTTAAACAAATTCGTATATACGTATGTTGTACGTAAATAACAACATTCAATTACAGACAGTCATACCGTAAATATTATAACAATGAAAATTTAATGCTCGAAAACCATAGAATACAATGAAATTGTATATATAGCTGGCATTTCATCTGACCTCTTCAATACGGCTTTAAATATTTCGTTCCATTTTAAAACTATTTGCTCAGCTTGACGTGGGTAACATTTAATAGAACTAACTGTTTTGGAAGCGCTTTCGACTTAGAATGACCGTATTAAGCTTCAGTCGGAACAAGAACAAACAAAGTAATTAAACTCATCAAACGAGCCAAAATTAAAGCCGTGCCTCAAAGCGGGCCATTGCCTGCTACGTACTCGTATGTAGACCTCCCAAGAACACGGTTTGACTGCGTCGAATTACTTCGACGAACATCTAGGAAATTGTGCCGCTCGTTTATAGTATATTCGAAGTAATTTGCTCATGACTTCGGGTGCCATATGTGGACTGGGTCAGAGTGACATTTCATTTCTATTAAGAAATCTTTAGATTTAACTAAAACTTTTACACCGCTTTTTATGGATAGAAGCTAAAAATAATATTTTATAAAATTTTCTATCCTATTTCTCTATTCCACTTAAGATAGAATTTTGCTACTTTATTTTCCATAAAAGAAAATTACATACAAAAATTTAAAATTTCTATACTTATGAGTTAAGGTTGTTGTGGTATGATAGTTTGTACGAAGTGATTCCATGGCTCCCGACTAAAGCTGTGAGGATGGTGAGTCACACATAACCATACTTGCCTTACCCTGTATCTGAAAATGCAATGACAAATCCTTAAATCACGAAAAATCCATTGGCATACGAAATGTTTGCTTTTTTTAAATATACTTGAGTTTTTACTTCATTTAAAATACAAGTTCCTTATTATTTCGGATTTTATTATTATATAATTTTTTATTAAACTAATACATCCAACATACAAAATTAATAGCGTATATGCAGAAAAAAAAATTGACAAAAAATGTTAATAATTATAAAAAGTTTACTGCCTAACGATTTTTTGAGACATTAGTGATTTTATTTATTAATAAATAAAAAATGTGATAAAAAAGATTTTAATTTATTCCATTAAAAAAAAAACAACTTCTTACAAGACCCTCTCTGTTTAATTAAAAAATATTATTCTTTACGACAATTGTACATGTAACAATTATCTACTAAATTCACAACATCATGACATGACATCAAATATGACATAACAGGAAATAAATAAAATGTTATCTAACCATAAATGATAACATACATAGGTATAAATATTTTATATTCATGAACTGTCAATGTTATAAGATAAAGTGTAACAAACGTAAAATCCAAACTGTTAATAAAGTTTTATGTGTTTAAAATAAAATCTACTTGGTCTTTTTTCTGTCACATATCTAAGACACAAGACAATTTCCCAACTGAAGATCTAATTTGTGACTATGTAAATTTCTTCTACGCTCGTCTATCTTAAATCATCTTCGGTCATCCTGATCTCTTGTAAGAATCCACAGAATTAGATAATATTCATCTCGTTACAAGCACCTCATTATGAATCCATCTTTTCTTTCTAGTTATAAGTCTGAAATAATATAAAGTTTTGACCTACGTAGCACACAAAGCCGCCAGTTTGTAAAATACGAGAAAGGTAATTTTGTCCATTCGATATTGATTTTCGTCCTCAAGTAGTGCCCTCGAGCAAAATGGATCGTAAAATATACTTAGACACTTCAATATGGATGGGTGAAAGCACCCCGTTTATGCCCACTTAGAAAAAATGTTGGCTTAATTCAGCACGTTGTTACCCTTATATCCTCATAAGTGAGCAATTCCTGTAAAAAATATCTATTCAGAGAAAAGAGGCCATGTAATTAGCTATTATATTTTTATCATGTGAACCTGTTCATATTTTTTAAATAAAATTTAAATTGTAATATAAACCAAGCATTTTAAAATAATTGTTTATAATGTATGGTTACTAGTAACTAGTAAACGTTGTAAAACATTTCGTGAAATTAAAAACTTAAAGGTTTTTTAGCTGTCATATATATATACAAGTATTTATCATAGAAAATGTATTTTATATTATAATTAAAATATAAATTTACTAATCTAATTGATTCTTATTCAAGTACTTGTATTTTTACTGGTGATGGCACGAGGCACAGACACAACGGATTTAAAGAGAATTATCTAAAAAAATATTGTATTATTTGTTACTTTTTACTTGTTTGAGGTTACTATGGAGCTATTTTATTTTATTATATTATATTATATACTGACTTGATAAAAATATTTAGTGTTTTATATTACCATAGGATAAATAAGGATAAAAATAAATTAATATAACAGACATACTAGATCTTGCATTGACGTGATTGTGCTGTGAAAGGTATCCCAACGAGTTTGAGTGCTGCGAGTGTCAATGTCATTTATGAATATATTATTCAAAACATAGAAAAAAATATGACGGCGTAGTTAATAACATTCGATATTCTCAGTCTTTGACGTCGGCAACAGGATGACATCTTGACAATTAAGAACTTTCATTGTTGCGGAACGTCAGACCAGTTTCGGCGAGTCGGCCTTCCTTCACTTTTGTGATGGTAACTTAATGGTTGGATGGTAAGCTTTCGCACCACGCTCATGACGAATCGCTAGTTACCGATGCAATCCTCAGTCATTGTAAATTTGTTTTTGTTTGTTTAATTATTAGTGCTCTTAAAAACTAATTCAGTTATTATTTTGTGAATCGAGGATTGTTAAGAGTGATTAAACAACATGCAATCGTTTTGGGACTTCTTGTTAAATTACACACAGAATAATAATAATTATAAAGAAAAGGAATTATTGTAATATGGATAATTCTGATATGGGCCATCCTGATCGTATAAATATTTCAAAGTTTGTGTATTTAAACACATGTATGTATGTATATGTATGTAAGTATGAATGTGTGTATGTGAAAATTATTGAAAGTGGAATCCAGTGGAAGGAGTGGAAGCTAGATTTTAAAATAAAATACGGATAACCATGTTCTTTCAGTTACTCTGATATAATATTATGACTAGAACATGTACTATTTCTACTTTATAATTATTTTCAAATGTTAGGATCAGTGACTACATATTGTGATAAGAGCCAGAGAAATATATATATTTTGTAAGCCCATTTGTCTCTAATTTCCACAAAAATAATTGATTGGACAACTGTATATTGTAATGTACAATGATGTTAATAATAACAACATTACCTCTGAGTAAAATATATTTCTTCCTGATGTAAAATATATTTATTTTAGTTTTTTAGCAATATGAAAATAATTTAGTTTTCTTCAAAAGCCCTTAGCTGAAAGCATTATTATTAATATTTTCTTGACAAATTTTCAGACCAAACCCCGTCTGATTCGACCACATTATGGTCAAAAATTTTGTGGTAAATTAGATAAAAAGTACCTTCTTTATTTAGTATCTTGACGTTGCAAACCTTTATATCATAATATATTAAAACACCAACACCAATTCATGAATGTCATTTTCATTAAAACAAACTGTCTGTATTTGTTATATTAATTGTGTTTTAAAGCTATGTAATTATTATTTATAATTATGACATACCCATATATAAATCGAGTAGTATTTTCAGTTAATTGAAGGACAAGTGACTCGTATCGCTTTACATATATTTTTAGTATTAGTTATAATATCTCTAATCAACTACAAAAATAACATTAATTTTGTATATTAATTTAACAATCTAACGAGTTATGAAATTCAATTTGATGTCACGGTTCATTCCATAGAATTAATTTATATCGAGATCTGGGCAGTTATGGAACTTGAGGCTCCGAAAACTTTTTGTAGGTACTTATAGTAATATTCAGGTATCAAGAAATTATATTTTTAAATTTCTTATTCTTTTTAATCTCAAATAAAAATTATGACACAACTTAATTAGAAATAAATTAATATTTCTTATCATTTAAAAATTGAATTTTGAAATCGAATCTGTATTTTAAAATAAATTTTTATTATTTTCCATTTCTTTACAAATACATAAAGATTTTTATGATTACCGGATTATGAAGAATCAAAGCCATAAATGTGGATCGATGGTGAATCGGTAGATGTGTAGTGTGGCAGGACTGCAAAGATGCTTAAAGGACAACAGACGTGCGACAAAGTTTTTATTTCCCAAGGGACACATCGATCGTAGTGCCGCCCAGGTACTCCCGCGGAAACCTATATTATTTGTTTGAGCGGAACTTTCTTGTCTCGCATTAGATAAATAAATTATGTTGATATTTCCGTTATATATATATATAAACATATATATATATATATACATATATATATATATATATATATATAATAAGTCTAATTATTGCACTGATTATGAATATTATTAAGAATAAATTATTCTATTTTCTATTATATTATAATTTGCAAAATAATTTTATATTAATTAAATCTACAAATTTAATTTTCTTAAAGAAACTTTTATCTCAAAATATAAATCGAAGATTGCAAAATTATTCCGACCCTCTCGGTCGAGAGGTTTATGGTTACCTCAGAGTCTTCTCAGACAATTATCAAATAATTCAGTAATTGTATAAATTTCAACATCTTTATATTCTTCATTATTCATAGTGAGTTCTTTAAAAGAAGAAATTATATAATATTTAAAATAACTTACATAATTCCTTTTATTTGGAGTATCAAAGCACCAGAAAAAATCCTGAGTGTCATTTAATAAATCGATCTGCACACTAAGAAAAGTTACCACAATTGTTCATGAATTACTAAGTCAAACCGAATAGCAGAAAACGTATTCTAATAAATTATCAAATGAGCAACTAAGTTACTTATAAAATACAATTAAAGTTTAAGCTTTTTGTGGATAAAATCTAACAAGTACTGTTTTACAAATTACCACCCTCTTTCTCTATTATACTTTTAAAGGTCAAATTTTGAAAATATCTTTGTCATTAAACGTATAAGTCATAAAAGAAAACTACACAGGAAATATCAAGTTTCTATACTAAGTGGATATGGTGGGTAGTAACCATGATATCTTAGTGTGTATCCGTTTTCATGAATCACACATAACCACCTCTCTCCCGGTTCTGTCAATGATAGATCAGTTAATTCCTACAAATCTTTTGGTATATACATAACGTTATTATATTAAATATATTTACACTTCTACTTATTCTATAAATTAGAAAACTGAAATCTCTATTATAATTTCACTTAGAAATTGAGAATGTTATATTACAGAGATGTTTATTTTTATATGAAGATAACTATGTGGGGTCTAAAATTGTAAAATTGTCTAAAATTAGTTCAAAGTACTGAAATGAAAGTGGGAAGTAATTACATGTAATAAGCTCCGGCAATAGGTGCGTATATAATACAGGATTAAATGAACGTTATCAATACAGGCCGGCAGGCAGTACGCGGGTCGTCGATACTTAATAAACCGCCAACATAAAGCTAACAAAATAGTTTTATCATAACAACTTGTAATACGCCGTGTTACACTGTTTTACTGAGAAATTATATTTACATTATTATCCATGAAATGCCTATGTTATTTTAATATTTAATATTTAAGTCTATCAAGACCCTAAAATCGTGTACACACTACAACATGTTTTTGCTTGAGACAGTGTAATTGTAAAATAATATTGTTAATAATCATAAAGTGTTTACAAACTATTTTCATTTAACAGATAATAATGTGGTAGTTTGGTTTCATCAATCGATAAATAAAAAAGTATATTTACAAATATTTATGTTTCCTGTTTGTTTCAATAAAAACTTTATTCTTTTACGACACTACATTTATCGAATATCTATTGAATTCGCTACATCAAATATAATATAAAAAACATAAAATGTTATCCAGCCATAAATAATAACATACATAGATATAAATATTTTATATTTATGAACTGTCAATGTTATAAGAAAAAGTGTAACAAACGTAAAATCCAAACTGATAATACAGTTTTGAGTTTGAAATAAAATCTACTTGTTCTTTTTTTTGTTACATATCTAAGACACAAGGCAATTTCTTATTTATGAGTGACGGTCACATGGGTTGTTCCGGATTAGGTCAAAGTTAAAATAGATAGTTTTCTAGAACGTTTACGTATGTGATGGTTATTGTTATGAAAAACATACCTTTGGTGATACGTTTGAATAATTAAGAACTGGAACGATAAGTAACTCAATTATTATTTTTTAAAATTTTATTAAATTTCTTCCAAGCTCTCACTCAATTATTTTAAATTTACAGTAAATTTTAATGACATTGTAAATTTCAAATTTTATTAATATTATCCACTTAAACATTTGCAAAATTCATCAAATCGAGGCAAATTAATAGCAGAGTCCTCGTAATAACATGTCCGTTTATTTATCATTGTATACTTTGTCTTATTTAAAAAGAATTATATTGAAATTTATAATCTGTATATAAATATATGTATATGTATATATATGTATATGTATATATTATTTTTAGATAAGCGTAATGCTTATCTAAAAATAATATATATTTTTAATAAATTGAGTCATCAGATCTCAAAGAAAGCTTAAGTGAATTAAAAATAATTGTAGGAATAAGGATACATTTTTCTATTTCCTGTAAGTTTAATCTGAATGGGCTTAAACACTAAAATATCTTGTAGTACATTATTTATATGGGTGTTTAATTATAAGTAATAATGAAATTTATATTAATACATTTAATATAATAAACAGACAAATTTGTTTAAATAACAAATCATATTAATCTATTTTATTTACTTTTTTATTATTCATTTCCAAAAACTGTACGGAGGAATAACGTTTGGTAACTTTCGTGAAGCAAGTACTAAATCCTAAAATTATTAAATGGATTATATGATAAAAATATGATTGAGTTGAAGCATCACCATATAATAGCTAATTACATGGCCTCTTTTCCCTGAATAGGTATTTTTCACATGAATTGCTCGCTTTATGAGGATGTAAAGATATTATTATTATTAAGGGTAACGACGTGCTGAATTAAGCCAACATTTTTTCTAAATGGGCATAAACGGGATGCTTTCACCCATCTATATTGAAGTGTCTACGTATATTTTACGATCCATCCCGCTCGAGGACACTTCCAGAGGACGAATATCAATATCGAGTGGACAAAATTACCTTTCATGTGTTTTACAAATTGATCCTTTTTACTGAAATAACAAAGTCACGAAAATATATGTAAGAAAAAATCTACCAATTCTAATGTGTTTATTATTTTATTATAAGTCTTTTAAAATACTATACTGAAATGTAAATATGATATTTCAATATTACGGTTTGTAAATAAAACATATTATAAAATGAAATTTAGGAGCAAGATATTATGAGGACCCTGTAATTAATTTGTCCAGTGACCTCGATTTGATGAATTTTAAAAACGAAAACGACGAAACGAAAAATATTTTAACTAAAGTTCAGGAACATCCCACGTGACCGCTACTCATATACAAGCGAAAAACTGACTTTACTGTCTTAGATATGTGAGAGAATAAAGACCAAATACATTTTATAGGAATCATATAAAATTGTTTCAACAGTTTGGATCTTTATTAGTTTGTTTGTTACTTTTTATTGACAGTTCACAAATATAAAATATTTATATGTACGTAATTACTATTTATCGTTTATAACATCTTATTTATTTACTGATGTCATGTCATGATACAGCAAATTGAGTTGATAATCGTTGAATGTAGCAAGTGTTATAAAAAATAAAGTTTTTAATTAAAAGGAGACGGTTTTATGTGAAATTATAAAAATAAAATATATTTAAAAATGGAACAAATTAAATTGTATAAAAAAATTTTATAACATTTTTTCTTGTCTATCAATTGATGAAAACACTTATATCACATTGTTATCACATATAAATCAGTAAGTCATTTATAATAATAATTAATTATTTTTTATAATTGCATATTAAAGAAATAAGTTTTAAACGAGTGTGTTTTGGACCACTCGACTGAAGTAAAACTTCTTTAGCTCCATATATATATATGTTGTAGATATAATATTTCATCAACTGTAATCTGTTGATACATTAACATGTAATAGATAAATTGTATTTAAATATAAGATTTATGTAATGTATTAAACTTCAAGTTATTAATATGTCACGCTTTAAATAATATTTAATCAAATACTGTTCTTTTTTCTTGACATTATTGCCAATTGTAACATTGTCACTTTATTAAGATTCTATGTTTGCCAATTAGTATAAACGGATTGATACTGATTTGGGAATTGATTGTTGAGAGTTACTCTTCGGACGTTGGACATAATAAGTGACAGTGATATCTATAATAAGTATAGTATAGTATCTTAGAGTAAAGTAAGTTAAGTTGGGTTTAGTGTGAGGTTCTCTCGCCAGATTAATATTAACAGTAAAAGTATATTGTCAGTTGTCATGTCTTTAATAATTTTTAAATTAATATAATTTTGTAGTTATGTCATAATTCATGAATATTAAAGTAATGTTTAAAAATAATAAGAAATATGATAAATAAATTTTATTTCATTTCACCTCATTTCTTAATTTATTTGTTTTAATAAGATAAACATATATTTCATATTATAACATATATCAATTAAATCTTATACATCAATAATCAAGAAATCACCGTTCGCGTAACGCTAGCAAACTGGCAAACGAACTACTTACTGAGATATATATATTTATATCATGCACTAGCTATGAGAAGAAATGAGAAAAAAAAATGTTATAGCACATCCGCGTTCTCCTTGTGTTACAGTACGATAGAGATAATAGACCTGCACTGTGTATTAGATATACCAAAAAAATAACTTTCTATGAGAGAAAGAGAAAGAAATTGTGTATTCGCACCTCCTTCTCTTGCCCCTAAGTATTATTCGAAACTCAACTGTGTCTTCTTTTACGTTCTCTGACTCACATCGCCGTCTCAACATCCGTTCGTCTCACCCGATTACACTTTTCGTAACGCTCTAATCATGCATTCATCAGCGTACTCCCTAAATCAAACTCAAAATCAAGTGCATACTCAAGGTTTACTTAAAAAAAATACGGAAAATATACACTAATCATAGTGTCTGATAAATTATTTGAATGTACGAGTTAAACTATTTCGTATACAGCATGTATTTATTTATTTATAGAAATTAAAATACGAGTAAATTAAGAAATTGTAAGGATCGCAACACACGAAACAAAAACCTTACTTAAGAAGAAGACATGAAATATAAGTATAGCCTTATTGTGGAAAAAAAAAATACTTTTGCGCCGTATTATGAATTGTTATAAGAAAACTATTTTGTTAGCTTTATGTTAGCAGTTAATTAACTATCGACGAATACCGCACACGGCTTGTGTTGATAGCATTCATTTAATCCGATAATATATAAGCATCTATTGCCGGAACTCATTACAAGTAATTATTACCCACTTACAGAGAAAATCTTCCATCTTTGTGTTATTATAGATCCGAAAATACAAAATTTTTAAAACAACAAATCTGTTTCAATATAAGATATCAAGTGAAATGGTAACGGAGATTTCAGTTTTGTAAGTTTTCTGTCCAGGGAAGGGCAGGCACGGTTATGTGTGACTAATGGGCACGACGGTCGGATACATACTAAAATCTACGTTATGTATGGTTATAATCATAGTTTTAGTCGGATGGTACCGGAACAATGTTCGCAGTTACCGTGACACCATAACAATTAACACACTACTTAAACCATTGAGTAGAGAAACCTAAAATGTCCAGTGTATTTTACTTTATTTGCAAAATTCTATCCCTAAAGGTGTTATAGAGAAAGAGGAGTGAATTTAGTATAAAAATAATATTTTTTAGATTCTATCCATCAAACGCGGTGTAAAGGTTTTATTTAACCTTAAAGAATTAGAAATAGAAGTTAAACCAGTGTCCATATTGTACCACAACTCTTCGAATATACATGATACGAAAAAGCAAAGCAGTATTTCTTGGAAGTTCTTACTTAAAAAACTTTACCTAATTAACACTAAAAACTAAGATTCTTGTAAATAAAGGCAGTTCCACATTTAAGTTATCTTAGACGTGACTTAAATATTAAAAGTTCACAATTATTTTAAAATGTATAATATATATATATATATATATATATATATATATATATATATATATATATAACATTTTTATTTAAATATTATTAATGCTTTAAGATTTTCATCCAAGTCACTCGACGCAGTCAACTCGTGTTCTCGGGACGTCTATACTCGTAGCAGGCAATGGACCGCTTTGAGAAGCTGCTTCAGTGTCGGCTTATTTGATGTGTTTAATTACTTTGTTTGTTCTTGTGCCGACTGACGCTTGTTGCGGTCATTCCAAGTCGAAAATTCTTCCTAAACTGTTAGTTCTATTAAATGTAACCCACGTCAAACTAAGCAAATAGTTTTATAATGAAACAAAATAATTAATGGCGTAAAGAAGAGGTTAGATGAAATGAGGAATGTAAAATGAAAATGTATTCAGTAGTTTTATACACGTATATAAGAATTTAAAAATGATTATCTTATATTAAAGACTTATGAAACTGTCCGTCATTCATTATTAATGGATTTTATTGTAAATCGATATCCAGGTCAAGAGTTTGCATATAAGTTTACGTTTAATATAAAAATTTTGGACTTTATACATCATTTGTTTACCCAAAGTCGTAACAAAGTATTCGTGAATGTTGAATATAAGCAGAATATCCGAATGTTATTATCTTTTACATTAAATGAATTAAGAACAATGAAAAAGTACTGTAATATATATAGTTATTACTTATTAAAAGTACCTTGGAGACTCATTTCCGATGCAATGGTTAACAGAAATAACGAGAACAATGTCAGACATATAAAAAGACTTACAGTCTGACTTACATCATTTATGTATAATATTTTATTCTATTGTATCTTTTATTTTATTGCAAGAATATTGCTTCACCCTTGTCATTGGTAGCTATGGCATATTCCTGTAGACTGTAGTCACTTCTATTGACATAGCCACATGCAAATTTTTTTTGGTTGTGTGAATGCCAGATGCTAAAATTGGTTCTAGATCGGATCACTAATTAACTAAGATTTAAACTAACTTTTATAACAATTGAAGTTTTGCACGGGTATTGCAGTTAATTATAAAGTAATTAAAGCTAAGTTTAAGTTTCTTAAGGACGATTCGGGAACCACTGTAATATATCTTGAGGGCAGGCAACTACGATTTGACTGACGGCCCACTCCCAAAGAACATTTATCAGACTCACTAGCGGGTTATACTAAAACAAATTACAATAAATCCTCATTATTCCAGCATTTCTCATTTGAACATCTTGATTGATAAGAAAAAAAGAACAAAACAGCTTGATATGTTTCGAAAAAAAAAAAAACTTGTAAACCATGAAGGTAAAAGAAAGATCTGAATTGTTGTTGTATAAACCTATGAAATGAAGGTACAACATGGATAAACAGAAGCCTTATTTCGGCGTGAAGTAAAACAGGCGGTTATCCCTTGAATTGGACTAAGCTTGCATTTAAATTTTAGCAATATTTTATTATTTTAATATAATTTTATATATGTTTGGGAGTTTTAATGATGTTAATAATTAACATGGTTCCTTATTTGACAATTTGTTTGGATAGATTTACTGCATGTGCCATGTGCAAATTAAATAAATTTGATTTTAAATTTAAATTATTCTACTTCATATTTTATACTTTTTATTAAACATATTTTTGAGGTCAAAATACTTAAAAATCTTTGAAGCATTAAAAAAACTATAATTGTACGTAATTGTTTACACATCTACTTTATTTTAAACGCATGTGACGTTTAGATTATTTTACAATAATCAAGAAAATTGAAATTGGTTGGGGATTTCACCCATTAACAATACATTTATTTAAATAGTTTCCATTCGTATAAATAGAAAGTGTATTTAAAAATGTATCATGATTTGAGTCTTAATCGTATAATTTGAATAACAAAAGGCTGACCTTTTGCTAGTCTGAACTAGCATTATAATTAGTGATTAATATTGACTATGTATAAACGCTTAAACAAATAATATAGATATCTTTCGCCTAAACCACCCGGGCGGTACTACGATCGGTGTGTCCTTTGAGAAATAAAAACTTTGTCGCACGTTGCTTATTCTTAAAGCGTCCTTACAGTTCCGTTACACTATATACCGATTCGCCATCGATCCACCTTATGGCTCTGAAGAATTAAAGGAAACAATATCATAAATGTTGAGAACAACATTTATGATATTGTTTTCTGTTACAATACTATAAAACAACCACTTACTATTCATATTCGTTTATTCTCAAGTAGCGTTTCTATTTCAAAATTTGAAATATTTAACGAGAAAAAAAAGTTAACAATTTTTAAATTAACTAAGTGATTTATTCGTAATGATATTTTAGATATATGATTTGATAATATCATATATACACATTATAACTTTTTATTAAACATAATTATGACGGGAAAATATTATCAAGGTTTGAAGTAATTACATTTTATTTTGTTAAAATAAAAACTTTGTCGGACGTCGCTTGTCCTTTAAGCTTATCCGCTACACTACACACCTAGTGATTCGCCACCGGTCCATGTTTATGGCTTTGATTCTAGAAGTTCATTTTGGTCTCTATCATTGTACTATGAAACAACAATTCTATAATTAGAAAGGTTTTGGTTTGAAAAGAATAATAAATTCATATTCGTTTATTTTAAAATACAGACTATATTGAATAAAAATTATATATAATGAAATTATTTAATATAAACATAACCAATAATCGCAATTTATTATTCTTTATAATTAATAAATAATCAGATACATGCACTTAAATAATAGATATATATCATAGAATTTCAAAATGATTTAATTTATACATAAAAATAAAACAAATGTTCCGAATGACTTATTTACCATCAGACAATCTAACATGCTTCTTAATAAAACTTGATAATGAGATTGTATTAGCTATTCATTTTACAGTCAATTTAAATCGCATACGTAGGATACCTTTGTTCACTCGACGTCGTGAAAAAGAGTTATCCTGGAATAAAGGCAGAATAGCTTCCAATGCAAAGGTTTTTCTGTTAACGACAATAATCCCAGCACCACATGAAAAGGACATTTAAATGAAGTATATATTATTAAATCGCATAATGTTATCTGTAAAATAAGATAACATAATGCGATTCAACAATGTTCTGTTGACAGAATATCACTTTTCCCTTATTAGTGAGTAGATAAAGCATCCGTCTTTAGACTGTGGTGGATCCTATTGTGTCGGCACCCATATTCAAATGATTTTTTATTTCCATTACAAAAATACGTATGTTTCAATATTTAGAGCCTGCATTATAACTAATAAACTAAGATAGTTTTTCGACAATCTTTTACAATCTTCTAATGTCATGTACCTTGCATTTGATTGATCTCTACTTCTAGCTCTCTTAAAATTAGACAAGAAAAAATAATTAACAAGGCATGTAGAGAAAAAGACAGATCTATAAATTTAGCAATTAAAGATAAATGGATTCAATTAAAAGTACAGTCTCATTACACATTAGTGCTGTTATGGCATCGTCGTTGTATCCACCTATGGAAAAGTTCAAAACATGGACAAACCAAAGCATATTTGCCGCGTGAAGTAAAACAAACGATTACAAATTGCTTCGGGCAAAGCGTAAATTTTAATTGTTTTATCTAATACCCAAATGAGCGCCGTGACTCGACATAATAAATGTACTCTGAACACGTTAACACCACAGTTTATTCCCTGAATGGGATGTCGTGCAGTGAAGGTACTGGCTTTGATAGGAATATCTTGTATTATAAGTAAATTTTTTTTGCCTTCCAACATATTTTAATTTATTTTTTGAACTTAAATTATATATTCTTTAATTATTTTGGTTGATAACTTATTCTCACAGTTTTTCTGCATGGGCCAAAATAATTAAGACAATTATGAAATAGATTTCCAATATATCTCATTGCTTGTTATTGATATTAATATCTAGCTCTTACCCTCTGTAAATGTTATCAGATGACATAATATTATAATTCCAACACATTTAAACAAAGAATATTGAAAAGAAGAAGGTCGGCGATGAGATATTAATAAAGGCATTGAATTTATTATTAATTTATTTAAGCCACATTATCCTGTAAGCCACTAGTATCTGAACGATGCATTATGTATTCATGATATGTAAAAGATGCACTGAGATCAAAAGTTAACTCGAGACTTGAGCACGCGAGTCTCGCGGTGACAGTGTATTGTAAAACAACAACTTTACATTTGTATTCGTTTATTTTCAATTACAGATTGTATTTCAAAATTAGAATTTTTAAACAAATAACACTTTTATTTTATTTGAAATTAACTTGTGCTTTTAATTGTTCAAGAAATAAAAATAAGGAATTTAAATATGTATTTTCGTGATACCAAACTGATTATTAATATAAGTAATAATCTAGAAAAGTTTTCAGTGTCTCAAGTTCCATAACTGAAAAGATCTCGAAGAATTTTTAAATTAATTCTACGAAATGGATCGTGATATCAAATTGAATTTTATAACTCGTAAGATATGTAAATCAAATATTCAAAAGTATTTGAACATAGTTTTACTAGTATACTATAATTTTGTAATATTCGCGGAACTTCAAGAACTGTTTTAATACTCTAAAAAGAGTAATTAATACCTAGAAAATAACATATTTTTGCAATTACGTAATTAACTTGAGATATAATGTAGTATATAAATCTTATATTTAAAAACAATTTATCTATTAAATGCTAATGTATCAATTTACAGTTGAATCAAATGATCGATTAGTGAAATATTACATCTACATATATATAATATAATATATATATATATATATATATATATATATATATATATATATATATATACATGGAGTTAAAGAAGTTTTACTTCAGTCATGTGGTCCAAAGTACACTTCTATAATTTTTTACTTTTACTATGCAATTATAAAAAATAATTCATTAAATTTTTAAATCTGCTTACTGCTTACAGCTTTATGATATAAGATAACGATGGTGACGATAACGATGATAATGAAAAAATGATAACGATATGTGATAACGATGTAATATTAGTGTTCTCATCAATTGATAAAAAAAGAAAAGTGTGATACAAACAAATTAGTTAAATTTTTAAAAACATTCTATTATTACAATTTCTCATAAGACCGTCTCCTTTTAATTAAAAACTTTATTATTTATGACATTTTCTACATTTAACGATTATCTACTGAATTTGCTGTATCATGACATAACATCATCCAATAAATAAGATGTTATAAACAATATATAGTAATTACGTACATATAAAATTTTATATTTATGTACTGTCAATAATATAAAAAACGTAACAACTATACTACAAAGATCGAAATTGTTATAACAATTTTATATGGTTCCTATAAAATGTACTTGGTCTTTATTCTGTCACATATCTAAGACAGTCAAGTCGGTTTCTCGCTTGTATATGAGTAGCGGTCACGTGGGATGTTCCTGAACGTTAGTTAAAATATTTTTCGTCTCTCTCCTCCCACGTCTCGTCGTTGGTCTCGTTTTTTTAATTCATCAAATCGAGGTCAGAGGACATATTAATTTCAGAGTCCTCACAATATCATGCCCGTAAATTTTTCATTCTATAATTTGTTTCATTTATGAACCGTAATATAGAAATACCATAGATTTACAGTTCAGTATAGTACTTTAAAAGACTTATAATAAAGTAATAAACATAGTAGAATAGGTAGATTTTTTCTAGATTTTGTTTATTTCAGTAGTAAAATGGGTCAGTTTGTAAAACACGACATACATAATTTTGTCCACTCGATATTGATATTCGTCCTCTGGAAGTGACCTTGAGTGGGATGGATCGTAAAATATACGTAGACACTTCAATATGGATGGGTGAAAGCACCCCGGTTATGCCCACTTAGAAAAAATGTTTGCTTAATTCAGCACGTCGTTACCCTTATATCCTCATAAAGCGAGCAATTCATGTGAAAAATACCTATTCAGGGAAAAGAGGCCATGTAATTAGCTATTATATGGTGATGCTTCAACTCAATCATATTTTTATCATGTAATCCATTTAATAATTTTAGGATTTAGTACTTGCTTCACGAACACCACCAAATATTATTAATCTATTCATTTTATAGAAATGAATAAAAGAAATGTAATTAATATAGATTAATTTGATATATCAATAAAACAAACTTTGTCTATTTATTATATTAAATGTATTTAAATCAATTTCATTATTACTCATAATCATAATAGACCCATATCAATATACTTCTCAATTACCAGCGTTCTGTATCGTCATCAAGTTGCAGGAAAGAAACACAAGATATTATAATCTTTAAGCTCACTTAGATTAAACTTACAGAAAATAAAAAAGTGCATCCCAATTCCTACTTTTATTAATAATAATGTAGATGTTAACATAGCTATTTTAATTATTTTTCCATTTAATACATATTTGAATCTGATGACATTGTTTATTAAAAATATATATTGTTTTCAAATAACATTTTTTTATTTCATTACAAATAAGTTCTTATTCACGTTTATATATTATATAATCTATATAAGGACAGGCACGGTTATGTGGGACTCATGGGCACGACGGTCGGATACGTACTAAAATCTACGTTATGTACGGTTATAATTATAGTTTTAGTCGGATGGTACAGGAACTCTGTTCGCACTCGCAGTGATGAAATAACAAGTAACACACTGCCTAAACCATTGAGTACAAAAACCTAAAATGTCGTGTGTAGTTTACTTTAATTGCGAAATTCTATCCCTAAAGGTGTAATAGAGAAAGAGGAGTGAAGTTGAAGTGAAAAATGATATTTTGTAGGTTCTATCCATCAAAAGCGGTGTAAAGGACTTTTTTTCCACGTTCCACTCGCTTGTGGAACGAACTCCCTTCGGCGGTATTTCCAGATCGGTACGACATGGGTACCTTCAAAAAAGGCGTCTACTTCTACCTACAAGGCCGGCAACACTCTTGTAAATCCTCGGATGTTGCAAGAGTTCATGGGCGGCGGTGATCACAAGTCATCTGTGACCCGCCAGCTCGTTTGCCCTCCTATTCCATAAAAAAAAAAAAAAAAAAAAAAGGTTTTCTTTTGCCTTAAAGAATTAGAAGTAGAAGTTAAGCCAGTGTAGATATTGTACCACAACTCTTCGAATATACATGACACGAAAAGGCAAAGCAGTATGAACATTACCTAATTAACACTAATATTCTTGTAAATAAATACAGTTCCACAATAAGGTTAGAATCTTAGAAGTGACTTAAATATTAAAAGTTCACAGATATTATTTAAATATATATATATTTAAATCTTATTAATGCTTTAAGATTTTCAACCAAGTCACTCGACGCAGTCAACTCGTGTTCTTTGAGACGCAGCTTCAATTTTGGCTTATTTGATGTGTTTAATTACTTTGTTTGTTATTGTGCCGACTGACGCTTGTTGCGGTCATTCTGAGTTGAAAACGCTTCCTAAAATGTTAGTTCAATTACATGTTACCCCCGTCAAACTAAGCAAATAGTTTTATAATGGAACGAAATAATTAAAGGTAAAGAAGAGGTTAGATCAGATGAGGAATGTGAAATAAAAATGTATTCTATAGTTTTATATACGTATCTACGAGTATTATAAGAATTTAAAAATCAATATCTTTAAAGTAAGTCTTTAAAGATATTGATTTTTAAATTCTTAATGATATCTGTCAACCTATTAGTTGATTGACAAACAGTTTTATTAAGACTCATTTCCGAAGCAATGGTTAACAGAGTTAACGAGAACAATGTCAGGAACACATACAAAGGACTCTAAATAATTTACATAATATATATAGTATTGAATTCCATAATCTTATTCTTTTGTATCTTTTATTTTATTGAAAGAATATCGCTTTTCCTTTAACATTAGTAGCTAAGGTATACTTCTGTAGACTGTAGTCACTACTTTTGACGTAGCCATATGCAAATTTTTTTTTTGGTTGATTGAATGTCATATGCAAAAATTATTTCTAGATCAGATCACGGTAACTAAATATGTAAGATTTAAATTAACTTATTATAATAATTGAAGCGGATATTGCAGTTACTTATAAAGTTATTGAGGCTAAGTTTAATTTTCATAAGGAAGATTCTGGGTCCACTGTAATATATCTTGAGGGCAGGCAACTGCGATTTGACTGACGGCGCACTCCGAAAGAACATTTATCAAACTCACTAGCGGGTTATACTAAAACAAATTACAGTAAATCCTCATTACCCCAGCATTTCTCATTTGACCATCTTTATGTACACTTGTATTGATTGATGACGTTGTATTGATTTCGATCATATATCAAATGATATGCGTGTTTCATAATGGACTAACAGCGACTAAATTTGAGAACAAAACAGCTTAATATATATTGTGAATATAAATCTTAGCTGATATACTTGGTAGCCTAAAATAAAGAAAAAAACTTGTAATGCATGAAGGTTCTAATGAAGGATCTAAACTGTTGTTGTATCCACCTATGAAAAGAGGGTACAACATGGATAAACCAAAGCCTAGTTTCCGCGTGAAGTAAAACAGGCGGTTACCCATTTAGGCTAAGCTTACATTTTAATTTTAACTATATTTTATAACTTTAATATAATTTTTATATATATTTGTGAGCTTAAATAACGTTGATAATTATTGGTTCCTTATTTGAAAATTTGTTCGGATAGATTTTCTGCATGTGCCTATTCAATTAAAAAAAGCCCTAAAAGAAACTGCTGTTAGTAGGTACTTACCATTGATTATGTGCAGATACTCGATCTATTAAAGGACATCATAATATTGTAATTCTACAAAATTCAAACCAAGACCATTCAAAACAATATCAAAGATAGCGATGAGATATTTATTCTTGCTTATAATGTATGTAAGCTACCCGTAATTGAACAATTGTGGTAACTTTCTTACTTAGCATATCTTGTCTTTTATTTTAAGGGCAATATACAATTTGAAAAGGAATTATCCAGAATAATAAAAAATGTAAAGAAGTTGAAATTTATCAAATCACTGAATTATTTGATAATTGACTGAGACTACTAAGAGACATAACCATGAATCTCTCGACCGAGATGGTCGGAGTAATTTTACAATCTTCGGCGTATTTTTATGTGATTAAATTTTCTTAATACATTTTTAAAAGCTAAATTTATAAGGCATTATATAAAATTGTATCTTGCAAAAGAAATTACTTTTAAAAATATAATAAGTCATTTCTCACTATGATTTTAAATTTAAATCATTCTACTTCATATTTTTTTATACTCTTTTTTAAATACAATTTAGAGGTCAATATATTTAAAAATCTTTGAAGCATTAAATTATTTTAATTAAGTGTAGTTATCTTATATCTTATTTTAAACGCATGTGATGTTTAGATTACTTCACAATAATCATGAAAAGTGAAATGGGTTGGGGATTTCATCCATTAACAATAAATTTATTTAAATAGTTTCCATTCATATAAACAGAAAATTTTATTATAAATGTATAATGATTTGAGTCTTAATAGTATAATTTGAATAGAAAAAGCCTGACCTTTTGCTAGTCTGAACTAGCACTATAATTAGTGATTAATATTGACTATGTATAAACGCTTAAACTGATAATATAGATATCTTTCGCGTAAACCATCCGGGCGGTATTTAGATCGGCATGTCCCTTGGGAAATAAAAACTTTGTCGCACGTCTCTTGTCCATAAAGCCTCTTTGCTATATACCGATTCGCCATCGATCCACCTTTATGACTTTGAAGCATCAAAGGAAACAATATCATAAACGTTGAGAACAACATTTATGTTATTTTTTTTTCTATTACAGTACTATAAAACAACAACTTACCATTCATATTCGTTTATTCTCAAGCAGAGATTCTATTTCAAAATCTAAAATATTAAAAGAAAAAAATTGAATTTAATTAAATCATTTATTCGTAATGATATTTTAGATATGTGATTTAGTAATAATATATTTACATATTCTAACTTCTTATTGAACACAATTATAACGAGAAAAAATTATAAAGACTTTGAAGCTCTTATATTTTATTTGTTCCCGATACGACTTTTAGATTATTTTAAAATAAAATAATTATATTATAATAAGGATGCGGGTTTATGCAGTAACAATACTTTGTATTAAGACGTGTGTCGTAGAAATAGAAAACGTTTTTAAAAAGTTTCTGGTTTTATAGTTTAGTATAATTCTAATTGCAGACGATCAGATCAGTTCAATAATTAGGGTTGAATATTGATTATATATATTAACACAATAATAAGACATATACACAAAGAGTAGGTTTGTAAAAATAATATTAAACAATATATGTAAATGTAGACTAAATAAAATTTAATTGTCATTTTCAGCTACAAATTGAGCAACGAAACACAACATTGACTACAAGATGGCTTTGGAAATACAAATATAATTTACTTATCTGACGCAAGACCAGATAGTTCCGCCCAAACAAATAATATAGGTTTCCTTTACGGGATCACCTGGGCGGTACTACGATCGGTGTGTCCCTTGGGAAATAAAAACTTTGTCGCACGTCGCTTGTCCTTTAAGCATCTTTGCAGACCCGCTACACTACACATCTACTGATTCGCCATGATCCACCTTTTTGGTTTTGAATTTCAATGTTTATGATATTTATTTTTTAGTGTTGTACTGTAAAACGACAATTCTATCATTGGAAAAGTCCTGGTTTGAAAAGAAAAATAAGTTCATATTCATTTATTTTTACATACGGACTATATTAAAAAATATATATATAGTATATTTTTATAGAAATACTATTTTACCTGAGAGTATCTTGTGCCCTAATTTTAGTTTGAGAATAAAAATAATAATCTAATAATAAATAAATAATCTAAATGTATTATTTCTTGCTACCAACTTGATTTACTATAAGTATTTCCAAAATGCTTTCAGAGCTTCAAGTTCCATAACTTTTAATTTAGAATTTTAAAAATAATTCTACGAGATGGGCCGTGATATCAAATTGAATTTTATAACGCTTAAGATATGTTAATCAAATATTAACAAGTGTTTTAAAATAGTAGGTAATACTAGACTTGAATAGTTTTTTAATATTCGTGGAGTTTCAAGTATTTGTTTTATTACTCTAGCAAGAGTAATTAATATACAGCAAATAACGAAGTTCCTCCATTTGAAAAAGTTAATGATTGATATTATAAAAACATATTTAAAATATATGCAAAGTGATACGTGTTTTTTTCCTTAAGTCAGCTAAAAAAAACTTCTCGAATAGACAAAACCTATAAAGCCTTTGAATAAACATTCACTTCTTTGGCCCTTGAAGAATCGCAAAAAGGATCACAACTTTACCCTAAACTTGTTTAAACTCTTATCCAAGAAAATCCATTTTGAAAGAAGTGTAATATATAAATGTGAATAAACATACTACACTTATTTTAAATATATATATATATATATATATATATATATATATATATATATATATATATATATATATATATTTTACGTCATCAGATCTCAAAGAAAGCTTATTCAATTATGTATGATTTATTGAACGGAAAAAAAAATTTAAAGTAGTCTATGTATACATCTATATGTATAAACTTTTACATTAATAATAATAGAGGTGACTAGAGGGACTAAAGGTGAACATTTCTGATTTCTGTTAACATAATCTCAGTGAGCTTCAAGATTATAATATATTGTGAGGAATTTTCTTCTTTTGCAAATTTATGATTGTTTAGAAAGCGCATAATTAAGTAGTTTATGGATATGGATATACAATAATTATAAATAATAATTATACATGTAAAGCATGAAAAATCCATCAACACTGGAAGGACCCGGTCTTACGGTCTCTAGGATGTCATCTTTAGCTTTAATATTATGCCTCGTGTATTACCTTATTTCTGTCTTAATTCTTTCATTGTTATCTGTAAATAGAGCATAAATAAATAAATACCCATATTATATAGTAATACTATTTCATAATCAAGTCAAAACCAAGAAAAATGTATATTATATTATACCATTTCATGATGGGCAAGAAGTTGATTTATTGAATGATTCATTTTGTTTTATTTATTCTTGAGAAACAGATACATGTATATGAAAAACATTTTACACTATCCAAAAGATGTCACTAAAAAATCTAAAGACAGTATTAGGATAAATATATTTATTGACCAAAAAAAAACGCTTAAATTAATAATTTCACGAAATATTATGAAAAGCTTCTTAGTATGTACTTATAACGCTCCTTTAGTAATATAATTAAAATTTTTGACCGTTATAACGTTAGATTTTGACCCCCTTCAGATATTATGTAGTTCAAATGTGTCTATTGACTGAATGGCCTACATGATAAAAAGGAAATCAATTGAAGTAAAGCATTTAATAGTTAATTAAATGGCCTCTCTTTTCTTTGAATATTTTCCACATGAAATGCTCACTCGTATTTATGAGGATATAAGGGTAACGACGTGCTGAATTATACCTAATTTTTTTCTAAGTTGGTATAAACGGGGTCCTTCCACCCGTCTATATTGAAGTGCTTTTCGTATATTTAACGATTCATCCCGCTTGAGGCGTTTTACAAAATAGTGGCTTTTTGTGTTAGGTCAAAACTGTTTACTACTTCAGACTTATAACCAGAAACAATGCGTTGGACGTAAAGCATGTAACGAGATAAATCTTAATTATTAATGTTGTAGGAGAAGACGGTGACAGAAGAAAACGTGAATGTATTGTTTAAAAGGATGAAAACTCTATTTGAAACAAAAAAATTATTTATAGATAATATAATGCTAATAAATAAAACTACCAATAAATAATAATTTGTCGTTCAAGAGTTATTTATAAAAGCAACAAACACATAAATGTTCTAAACAGACAATAGTTTACCTTTTGATCGGTTCAGGAATATCCCATGTGACCACTACTCCTAAAGAAGCTAGAAAATGAATTGTCTATTTTAGATATGTGGTGAAATAAAGACCTAGTAGATTTTAGAGTAACCTTGTAGAATTGTATTAAATTTGCTTTTCATGTTTGTTACACCTTTTCGTTGAGATTTATAGTTCATTAATATAAACTATTTATACCAACCTATGTTATTATTTATGGTTTAATGACATTTTATTTACTTAATTTTATATTTGATGTTATGTCATGATGTCGCGCATTCGTAGATAATCGTTGAATGTAGCAAGTGTAGTAAAAAATTAAGTTTTTAATTAAACGGAGACTGTCTTATGAGATATTGTTAAAATGGAATAAATTAAAATGTTTTTATAATATTATAGACTTAATCTTAGTAAGATAGCCTAAATCGGACGCTATAGGATCGCTACGGGACTCTACAGGATCGCATCGTGACACCATAAAAATAAACACAATCAAAACCACGGAGTATAAAAATATAAAATGACGTATGCAGATTATTTTTAATTGCAAAATTCTATCCCTAAAGGTTTAGTAGAGAAAGAAGAGTGAAATTTGTATAAAAATGATATTGTTTACGATCTATCCATCAAAAGCGGTGTAAAAATTTGAGTTAAACTTAACTAAGTGAAAATAGAAATTGAATGTTACTACGAGCATGTTCACACACGGTAAAAAAAACTCATAAGCAATTTACATCCAATAAAGTACATAAAAAGTCAAAGCAGAATTTTTTGTTATTCCATACGTAATTAATTGATATTATTTGTATTTCAATGCCTTAAGATTTTTATCCAAGTGACTCGATGCTGTCAAACCGTGTTCTCGGGAATTTAAAGCAGGCAATGGCCTGCTTTAAAGCGCGGCTTCAATTTGGACTCGTTTGATGTGTAAATTACTTTGTTTGTTTTTGTTCCGACTGACGCTTGTTGCAGTCATTCTAAGTCGAAAACGCTTTCAAAACTGTTAGTTCTATTAAATGTAACCCACGTCAAACTAAGCAAATAGTTTTACAATGGAACGAAATAATTAAACTCGTATTGAAGAGGCTAGCTAAAATGCCAGATATGTGGGATGAAAATGTTTTCGAGTATTAAATTTACATTATTTTATTTATTTACTGTAAGACTGTCTGTTGTTTAACATGGTTATTATTGTACTATATGCTATATTGTTTAAAATTACAAAAAAGGGTATAATAATTAGTAATTTTATTATTTATAATTAATGAAAATTAGTAGTATGTTTTAGGTGGTAGAGCCTAGTTGTATTCATTTGACTGCAGCTCGTATTGGGCTAGTTCAACCGGGGAAGGACCACTCTCTCACGGAAGATCGATGTGTAGTAACCAAATTAATTTGCTTATGTTCCGGAATTCGGAAACCAACTCCGCTCCGCCAAACATGAAAGCGATGCCTCTAAAAATATACCTCAAGGGGGTACCGGCTTTAAGGAAGCCGGAGAATCCCTCCCAGAGCAAAATCGGAGGAATATATCTCGGATTTTACTCGAGCTGCCCGTTGTACTGAGGTAGGTGAAGTATCGCATTCTGTCTTTACTGAGGGCAAACGACGAGTGAACGTAGTGGCACCCTGTTCCACTCTTAATGTGGAGTTTTGCAGCATCTGGGGACTTCATTCCAAATTAAACGCGGTCCACTATCATCTAGAGACGGTGCAATCGGAATTGTTGTTTTTGACGATGACGCACACATAGTATATCTATCATAACCTGGATATAAACCCGAATATCATTTTATACCACATGACAGGGTATCTCTGTTCGTAAGGGAGAATTTCTGCCACCGTCTCCTTCAGACTTGTGAAGGTCGGGACCTGTCTATACTCTGGTTGCGCGTGGATATGGACGGCCATGACAAAGTCTATGCGTGTCTCTACAAATCCTACCCCTATAGGATCAAGTCTTGCGCCATATCCAGGCGAAGATTGACGATCTACTTTCATAGCCACCCTCCGCCGAAGTCGTAGTCCTAGGAGACTTCAATTCGCACTTATAGATATGGGCGGCGTAGAAGAAAAATCTGTGTAGAGCCATATTTTATTTATGCTAATTGCTTATTTTCGGTTGTAAATAATGAAATATCGTTATCATATCATCATCTCCAAAATACAATATTGATTACTTTATATCATCACTATACCAGTGCCATGAAAGCTGTTAATCCTTTCAAACTACTATACATAAACACATAAATCTTGATGTCTCTAACTCGTCCAAGGATAGTCGTATCTCGCAGGCTTCACGCAGATCACATAAAGCACACACCATTCCTACCCGCAATCAGAGCTATCTTAATCGTTTTACGCTTAAAACAAATAAAACTGCCTATGGCTTTCATGTCAATGAATTAGTAGTCATTGACAAAAGAGTTTACAACAAACAGTGTGAAAGTGTTGTTGTGGCTTAGTAGTCATTTATTCTAGATATCAAACCTGTCAATATTCATGAAAATTATGTTAAAAAAAATATAATAAACGAGACCCTATCAAAAACTAACCTTCTATCCTATGTTAATGTTAATGAAACAACGAATAATTTGAATCCAAATTTACAAGAGACGCTACAACAACACATAAAAGTTGAAAAAGTAACAAAAGAAAAATAATAATTAAGCCTTAGATCATTTCTGGTCTCCTAAAATGTATTAAACATAGAGACAAACTACATACTAAATGAAAAAAATAATCTGATACCCAGAATTTTTAAATTTTTATTGCTGCCGGTAATAGAGTCAATGGTGCTTTGACTGTATTGTTGAGACGGCAAAACGTCAGTATAGCTGCACGTTTGGCTGTACACAATGCAATTTTGTTACCGAAGCTGTTATACGGCAGCCAAACGTGGGTAACACAGAAGAAGAATGTAAGAAAGATGAATGCTATGGAGATGCGATCTCTTCGCAGAATATGCGGAGTCAGTCTAGCTGATCGAATCCGCAATGAAGAGATCCACAGAATGGCAGGTACTAGCGAAGATGTCACGGTGAGAATGAAGAAGAACGTGCTCAGGTGGTTTGGGCACGTTGAACGAATGAATGATGAAAGAATGGTAAAAAAGATTTATATAGGAAAAGTGAGCGGTAAGAGAGACAGGGGGAGGCCTCGAGTGACCTTCGAAAACACAGTAGCTACGATACTGGAGGAAGGTCACGTAAAAAGCATTAGGACCCCCCGGAGGGCATGTATGAAGAGGTTGATGTCTGTGGCCGAGGCGAAAGAGGTATGCAGAGACCGTAGCATTTGGCGCTCCGTCGTCTCTGGCTACCCCGCAAGGGATATGGCGTGAAGGTAAATAAATAAATATAAATAAATAGAATTTTTAAATTGTTTTTAAATATTATAGGAATCACTGTAACAACTTACTTTAAAAAGACTGAGACACTAAGAATTATAAAAAACAGATACAAATATAGCAACATAAAAACTATGGGAACAATAAAGAAGATAACAAATACTTAAAACAGTAATAATAGCATCCTTAAATAATTATTGTATGTGGATAATCGTAAGGATAACTTTAGTCGTATATTTTTCTGAAATAGGTAAAAAATTTGCTGAGTCAACCTTTAAATCAAACTACTACTAAATTACATTTTAGTTTAACCAATAATTTATCTTCTTTTGTTTTATTACCAGCTACCGGTAATCAGAAGTAAATACGCAAATTATGAAAACTGAAAAAATTTGTGCTGTAGGTGAATGACATATGTCAAGGTTTTCTAAAGACTTACAAAAAATGTTTACTATCGGCTATAACTCACATTTGTAGCTTAGCGCTTTCTATGGGTAGATTTCCATCATATTTTAAAAGTCTGTCACAATTCCAATTTTTAAATCTGGTTATCGATTTCACATAAACAATTATAGGTCAATCTCAATTTTTTCAGCGATATCTGAAATACTCTATACTGATTAATTTTCTAGAATGCAATAAACTTTTATCAATAAATCAATATGGCTCTAGGGCTGGTAGGTGTAGGAATCAAGTTGTTCGCAAACTGACGAACTATATAGTTTCAAATTTGGATTGCAAAAAATAAAACGGTAGCAATATTTCTGGACCTAGCCAAGGCGTTTAACACAGTGTCCATTCTGATTTTATTAAAAAAACTTGTTGCTTTAGGTATTCGTGCTGAACAATTAAAACTATTCGAAAATTATCTCATACATGAACACATTGTGTCAAAATTGGTGAATACTTTAGTGATGAGGCTGCTATTGCTTTTGATGCAGGACAGTATCTTAGGAGCAACACTTTTTTTTAGTTATATAAATGATCTCTGCAATTTAAAATTTGAAAATGGAATTATCACTACCTTTGCAGGTGATACGGATCTTATGTTGAGTGCTGATTCGTAACCAGAAGACTTAAATTACACTCAATTGGGCTTAAATATGGTAACTCAGTGGTTAAATACTATTAAACTAACCTTAAATACTGAAAAAACTAAATACATTACATTTACTTCTAGATCACAACATCAGCGAAATTCAGAGCACTATGAGTTGGTATCTTATACTTGTCCTAATAATATAGGTTGCTTGTGTCCCAAAACCCAAAAGACCAACCAAATCTAATATCTTATTATAACTGTTGGCTACAAATTATTCCTTCTTCACAATACTGAATGTTTAACTAGTAAATAGTTCAACTCCATCTTCTTTCATTTTCTTTCAATTCAAAATCAATTCTTTTGCTACCTCTGTCTCCTACTTTACAACAGAATAAGTAAGTCAAAGGTTAATTATCCTTTAACTAAAAATTCGTGCATAGTTACAATCTCTGAATGGCTAATAGGCCTAGATTATAAAACAACAGAAGCCTTACTGTTACCATTGTCTTAAATCCCAAATAGAACAAAATAATAAAATAGGTAAATATTTCTATATAAATATATAATTACTATTCACATACTCACAGATACACTCCTATACACAACAAATTATTATTATTATATACACACACGCGCACATAGTAAACACAACGCTGTATTATTACTGCTATTTATTTTTCTTAGCAGTTAATCAGCGTTGCTAACAATTATCATTAAACCTTGTCAACTTGGGAGAAGGGTCTGGTGATCTGTTTCTCTGACGCTGACGCCACAAACTGACGCCAGGCTCTCACAGTCATAATTCTTTATTGGTTTTAATTATTATTAACAAACCTATATTTTTTTTAATGTGATTTGTAATCTTAAAGAATTGATGATAAACAGCAAATAAAGTTATCATTATATTTTTTTCTGTAGCAGGAACTCATTACTACTGGATTTTAATATAATTGTAAAAAATAATATGTGTCCTACATATTATGTATTATCCTACATATTTTCTTTGTCAATCTAATAAATAAACAAACAAAGACAAAATATAAAGTTCAGAACTCTTTAGATGATTTGCCTACCCGTGGTCGTATCAAAGTGTTAGTTTATGATGAATATAGTCTGATTATCCCAATGTTTTACAGTATAATCTTTTAATTAAATTGAGATATCGAAAAACAACGAAAGAGAACTTTAATTTATACAGATATTAATTATTAAATGTTCTTTGTTAAAGCCCTTTGCTTCTGTTAATGAGAGCAATCTCAGGAACACAAAATGATTTTAAACTATTTAAATAAAATGTAGATTATTCTAACCTTATCTATCACATCTTTTCTGTTTTTATTGAAAAAATATTTCTATTCACTTATCATTAAGTTGTTACGCCGCCATACTCCTCTGGGAAGCAGTTAGTCGTCATACGAAAATTATTAGATAAAAAATTGTGTGTTTATTATTTTGGGACGATGTGGAATTATAATTTATTAAATAAAACTGATTTATGCTTTAAAAAATTTATAACAATTGGCGCGACTATTGTAGTTAATTTTAAAGTCATTCAGGACATTCATTTGGTTTCGCAAGGATCCTGGGTCCACTATATATATTGTGTGTAGGCAACCGCGATTTGACTGACGGTGCACTCCGAAAGGACATTTATTAGATCCACTAGCGGGTTACACTTAACCAAACAACAATGGATATCCTCACTGACAAATTATCCCAGCAATTCTCATTTGACCATCTTTTAACTCTATGTACACTTGCATTCTATTCAATACCACCGTAAGTAAATATGTATTTTAATAAATTTTTTATTCGCCGTGACTCGACATAATAAATGTACTCTGAACACGTTAACACCACAGTTAATTCTCTGAATGTCTTGCAATGGTGATTTTAATTTCAATATTTATATATATCTCATTTATTTATTCTGCTCCCTATTTGATTATACATTTAATGTTAGGAGGTATCATATGTTTTAATTTTAATTTCAAACTTTTGTGTTTTGTAAGTAGCCTGATTGGTGATTTGACAAATTGTTCGAATAATTTTGGTAATTAGGATCAGGCTTAATTAGTTCACAAAACTAGAATTTCAATATATACTATTGCTTATTTATGAAAATCATTTGTCGCACTAATCATCCTTAAATATTATAAGAGAACCTCATATTACAATATCAACAAAATAAAAATAAAACCTTGAATACAATATCAAAGGGAGATGCTGAAGTATTCTTGCTATGCATTTATTTTGCAAGCTTCTAGTATATAGTATAGTATAGTATAGCATAGCATAGCATAGCATAGCATAGTATAGCATAGCATAGCATAGCATAGCATAGTATAGCATAGTAGTATAGTATAATATAGTATAGTACTTATTTTATGTAAAATATTCGTTGTGATAACAAGTTAACTCGAGAACACAATCAAACGAGTAACACGGTGACAGTTTATTTCAATTTCTTAACTTCTGCCATTATGGGGTTAATATTATGAGGAACGTGGTACTACTTTAGAAGGCAAAAATTTGATTCATCTACCAATTATCGTCCAAGGATAATTTTCTTATAAATTTCAAAGTATACAAATTCCATTCGACTCAGTAACATTTGTGGTAACTTTTCTTACTTTGCATATCGTTTTATTAAATGATACTCATGAATTGGTCTGGCATTTTAAGACTTGATACAAAAGGAATTATATAACAATTTCAAAGAAACCAATAAGATTAATGAAGAATGTACAAATGTTGAAAGTTATACAATCTATGAAATAATTTTATAATTTACTGAAAAGAGTAATAGAGAGATATGAACATAACAAAAATTGTCGAAGTAACTCTGCAATCTTCTTTTAAATTTTAAGAATATTGGTTTTTTAAATATGTTTCAGAGATTGAAGTTTCTAGAAGTAATTGGTAAAAGTTTTTTTAAAAATGCAGGTATTAAAAAAAAATCTGAATCATTTATAATGACATTTTAGATATATGATATATATATTTGATAATATTTTCAAATTATATATAGTTATAACTTCTTATTAAATACAATTATGACAAAATTAATTAAGATTTGAAGCAAAATTTTACTTGAATAAATTTTATTTTGTTCCGATACGACTGTTGGATTAATTTAAAACAAAATAAGTAGAATGTAAAATGCGGGTTTAATCGTCTGGATTTTTTACAACACTTTGTATTCAAATATGTTCCATTCGTATGAATAGAAAACGCTTAGGTACATAACACAAAGAATATATTTTTCAAATAATATTAAACAATATATGTAAATGTACATTTTCAACAAAAAATTGTACAACGAAACAAAACAATAATTATAAGGTGGCTTTTTAAATATAAATATAATTTACTTACGCGAGACTAGAAAGATCTGCTCAAACAAATAATATAAGTTTCCATCGCGGGAGCACCTGGCTGATACTACGATCAGTGTGTCCCTTGGGAAATAAAAACTTTGTCGCACGTCGCTTGTCCTTTAAGCGTCTTGCAGTTTCGCCACTCTACAAACATCCACCACTACCAATCATGGCTTTGGTTCTCAACGTTTATAACAGTGATTCCTATTACTGTAAAAAAACAACAATTTTACATTTTGTAAATTTATAAGATCCTGGTTTGAAAAGAAAAATAAATTCGTTTATTTTCAAATGCAGATTATATTAAAAAAAAGGTGTAGTATTTTTCATATTAACGTTATTTTATTATTATCTTGATTATTATGTGCTGTAAATTGTGTTCGATCACAAAAGAACACTAATTTAAATATATATATTTTCTTTATACCAACCTGATTATTATTATTATTACCTTCAAAAAGTTTTCAGTCTCAAGTTCCATATTCTTTCTTTTAATGAATTCTACGGAGTGGATCGTGATATAAAATTGAATTTTATAACTCATAAGATATGTAAATCATATATCTATTTATAAGTATCTTCAAATGGTTTACTAGGTTTTAATGATTTTGAAATTTTCGCGGAACTTTAAGAATTTATTAATCTGGCAAGAGTAACGTAATTTTTTTTTCATTTTCATCACAGACATAAAAAAATATAAATTAAAAATAAATGCAAAACAGTACGAGTTTTCTTTTAGTTGTTTTTTTATTCAAATAGTTTTTTTTATATAAAGTATATGAATAAATAAGTCTATAAAATCTATGAATAAACATTCACTTCTTTAGACCTTGAGCATTCGTAACAAAGACTACAACTACAGCCTAAACTTATTTAAAGTACTATTCAAGAAATCCCTTTTTTAAAGAAATATAATGTAAATAAACATATTACCCTTAGTTGAAAAATAAAATATAAAAATCTATATCAGATCTCAAAGGAAGTTAATTAGTTGTTTATGATTTCATGAACGTAAAATTTAATGTGAAGTAGCTTATGTCAGCACCTAAATTATTTAAACTTTTTTACAAATGTACAATAATAATCATAATAGAAGTGTAATCTGAATGAGCGTAAAGATTATAATATCTTGTGATTATAATATTTATTTTTCTACAACTTGAAGATGGATCAAAATACCGGTAATTAAGTAGTGTATCGATATGGATGTATAATAATTATAAATTATAGTAAAATTTATTTAATATATAATAGATAGGTCACTATCAACGCATATTCTAAATTCCTGCGTTTTAAACTTTAATTACTTTTATGAAGCAGGAATTTATTACTACTCTATTTAATTGTAAATGTATATATATATATATATAACAAAATTATGTATAAAAGTAGGAAAAGTTTCATATAAAAATCTAGAACTCTTTAGACGATTAGTCAACCCAAAGTCGTTACAAAGTATTAGTTAATGTTGAATATAAGCAGAATATCCGAATGTTATTATGTTTTGCATATTTGTATTTTAAATAAATTTAGGTATTGCAGCACACTGTAGAAGGAGTGTACTATATTATTTTTTAAGTATTCTTTGCTAATTTCTTTCCAATACAACGATTTCTTTCAGTTAACGAGAACAATCCCAGTAACATATAAAAAGGAATGTAAAACATTTGAATAAACAATATATTATTGAATCCATAGTTATCCTATTTTATCTTTGGTTTTTTTGAAATTTAATTTCTTTATGTTTATAATTGTGTAATTAAGCGGCCATACTCCTATAACCTGTAGAATAAAGGTAAATGTAAGCGAGTTGTTCTATTTGCGGTAGTTAAATGCATTTATTTTTTTATTTCGTTGACAAAAATTATATGTTTTAATTATTATGACGCCATTTTAATTATCTAACTTAAACTGATTGTTATATTCATATTTTTATAATAAATGAAGCGGGTATTGTGGTTAATTTTAAAATAATTCAGGTTTGGTTTCGCAAGGACTCTGGGTCCACTATATATCTTGCGGGCAGGCAACCGCGATTTGACTGACGGCGTACTCCGAAAGGACATTTATCAGACTCACTAGCGGGTTACACTAAACCAAATAACAATGAATCATTATTGACAAGTTATTACTACATACCTCATTTGACTATCTTTTAACTTTATGTACACCTATATTTTATTGTTTTCTACCCGTTATAAAATGATATGCGACTAAAACAATTGGTAGTGGGATAACAATAGTTGATTCTCGAAATATATCCCTTATTTTATAACTACATACAAATATACTGGTTGTAGCATTTATATTTAATACTAAACGTACATCTTATATATTTCTATACAAAAAATAATTTTTGTAAGCTTTCATGATATCTATAACAAGCCGGGTTACTCATGTGATAATTTGCACGACTAGACCCTCTGCAGTGTCTATATGTTTAATTAATAAACTCTAAAAGTAGTCATCTCCTTGTACTTATCATAGTTAACAAAATTTAGCACTAATTATCTCCAAATTCTTGATCTGTTAAAGGACTTCATAATATTTAAATTTTTTTCAAAATTCAAACAAAGTAAGTTGAAGATAATTTCAATAATTGGCGGGTAGATATTTATTGGTCCATTGAATTTATTTAAATTAAACAACACTGCGATCACAAGCTAACTCGAGGTTCAATCGTAGGGGTTACGCAGTGACAGTTTATTTCAACTTCTTAACTCCTGTGCTAGCTTATTTCATGACGAATTCTTTGTAAGGCAAAATTTAATTTGCAACCTCCAAGGAACATTTTCTCCAACATTCTCAATAATATCAATTCGATTTGAATCAAGAAATGAATACGTGAACAATTCTGGCAACTTTTCTTACTTTGCATATTGCTTTATTCAATTATACTTTCATTTTAAGGGCAATATAACAATTTAAAAATAAATCATCAATAAAAATAAAGAATGTAAAGATGTTGAAGTTTATATAATGACTGAATTATTTGATAATTGTCTGAAAAGACTAAGAGATATAACCATAAACTTCACGAACACGATGGTCGGAGCAATATTGCAGTCTCGGTTTACTTTTTATGAGATAAATTTTTTCAATATATCTTTAAGAAAATTAAGTTTGTAAAGTAATTATTAAAATAGTATTTATCGAAAAATGTTATTAGTAAAAATGAGGTGATTTTTATTATAATTCCATAATATTATATAACTTTTTATTCTATTAAACTCTTGACAAACATTAAAAAGATATTTTTTTTATAAAATGTTCTTTATTTTTTTTATTACTTTACAGTAATTGTGAAATGTGAAAAGGATGCGATTTTAATCTATTAACAAAACTTTTATTCAAATATGTTCGATTCTTAGAATAAAAAAGAAATTTGTACCTAATATTCTGACTCAAAGTCAGGATATTAGGTACAATTCCAATAGCAGACTGTCAGCACTATTATTAGACTAGAGAGATATATACACTAACACAAATTTTGACAAGATTTAAGATTGGAGACACAATTGTAAAAATGTGTGTACTTGACATAAATAATATATTTGTAAAATAATATTTAACAAAATGTATAATAAATAAATTTTAAATGTTGTTTTCAACGACAAATTGATCAACGGAAGGAAACATTAAATAGAAGAGGAAGTTGGAAATATAAACATAACTTACTTATCTCACGCGAGACCAGAAAGTTTCGCTCAAACAAATAATATAGGTTTCCATCACGGGTAGCACCTGGGCGGCACTACGATCGGTGTGTCCCTTGAGAAATAAAAACTTTGTCGTTCGTCTTTTGTCCTTAAAGCCTCTTTGCAGACCCGCTACTCTACAAATCTACCGATTCACTATCGATTCACCTTTATCGCATTGATTCTGAACGTTTATGACGTTTGTTATTATTGTATTATAAAATAACAACTTTACAGTCCATAAACTGAAAAAAATATTGATTTGATAAGGAAAATAAAATCATATTCGTTTATAATCAAATGCAGATTCTATTTCAATTTTTTTTATCAACGACTAACAAATATATAAAAAATAATATGAATTTTAAATATGTAATTTCTTGTTATCAACCTCATTATTACTATAAATACCTACAAAAACTTTTCAGAGACTGAGTTCAGTTTCAACTCTCATTCTTTTCAGTTCCACAACAGCCCAATTTTGGAAGTTTTTTTTTATTATTTCTGCGAATGTATCGTGATATCAAATTAAGTTTTATAACTTGTGAAATATGTAAATCAAATATTTATAGCCATTTTAAAATGGTTTACTACTATATTTAGATAATTTTATAATATTCACGTAACTTCAAAAATATGGTCTATTATTATTATATATTTTTAGAAAATAACGTAGATTTCCAATTACAAATTTTAGAGAGAGATTACAGATATTATAAAAAATATTTAAAATAAACGCAAAGCGACACGTGTTTTTTTTTCCTTTACCTAACCAAAAAACTCGACTGGCATCGAACAGAAAATAAAAAGCCTTTGAATTAACGTTAACTTCTTTAGCCCTTGAACAATCGTAATAAGCATCAAAATTAATTACAGCCTAAACATGTTTAAACTTTTATACAAGAAAATCCTTTGTGAAAGAAATTATATTTATAAAAGTGAATAAACATATTATTCTTATTTGAAAAAAAAAGAGACTACGTCATCAAATTACAAAGAATTCAATTATTTATGATTTATTAAACGAAAATGTTTTATTCCAAATAGCTATGTCATCATCTAAATATATGAACTTTTATATTAATAATCATAATAGAATTAAAGACAAATTTTACTGTTTCCTGTGAGTATAATCGGAGCGCACCTAAAGATTATAATATCTTGTGAGGTATTTATTTTTCTATAACTTGAGGATCAGAACGCTGGTAATTAAGTAGTAGTGTAATAATTATAAATATTAATTAAATTGCTTTAAAACACAATTAATATAATAAATGCAGACAATTTGTTTGTTAAAATATAATCAGATGTATTTTACGTTGAAGCAATGTTGATGTAATTAACAAAATTTAATTTTACAATATGTAGTCGTCCATGCAGTTAATAACCTGGAAACTAGAGACAGTGAGGTTTAAAAATAAATTATTTTTCCCTGGCTCTTATTAGAATTTGTACAAATATAACCTAGTATAGATGAAAACGTGTGGTACATGTTCTCAATATTATATCAGAACACGTGAAAGAAACTGGGTTATGTCCTCTTTTTTTTAGAGCCTAGTTTATGTTATTCCATTTTCACTAACTTCCACGTACTTTTTCGTTACACGTTTGGTACGTGTTGAAATTGAAATATTTTAATGTAAAACAAGCCATTAATAAACATGTATTATAAAAATATAATATGGATTGAAAAATACACTGATACAGGCAGAGCTAGAAGCTACGGTGTCTGTGTCTGCTCCACACCGTAACACACGTCCATTGCATTATAGTGTCTTCGTCTACATTCTTCCTTTAATTATCCTTCGTTATCTGTAAATATCGAAAACTAAACATACTTATGAAATAAGCATATAATACTGTTCCTTAAATAACCTCATAATTAAGAAATAAAATATAATAATTTCTGAGATAATTTACCTTTAAATCCGTTGTGTCTCTGCCTCGAGCCAACAACGGTAAAATACAAGTACTTGAGTAAGAATCATCTAGATTAGTCAATTTACATTTTAATTATAATATCAAAGAAAAATGTTTCGTTTGAAGTTAATAATTATTTGTTACAAAATTTCTGACTTTAAAAATGAACATGTTTTAAAAATTACTTAAGTGTCCGAATCAGCACGGAGTGTTCCGTGTTTAAACCAATGTTTATGTTATATTATCGATTGAAGGGAAAGAAAAAGTACTATTCAAAACAATGTTATGTAGAAATTTTATTTCTGTAGTAATTAAAATATCTAATCACACATTCTAATTTTTACGATGTTTGTACAGACAAACATAATCACAGGATTATTTATTGATAAATTATCTATGGACAGGTAATTTAAAAGACTTTAATAGTCTGTGACAAGTTATACTATTTTAGAAATTAGATGTTGCCAGCTTTCCAAAAATAATACTACTTTATTATTAAGATTCAATGTTATTATTATAACAAAATACTGCTGTATATAATTTAAAATTACCTGTCATTCGTTGCTGTTGCTGTCAAATGTTGTCAATAATAAATGCTTATTTGTTTCCAATGATAATCAGTTCTTTAGTTTAAAATTACTAAATTAATTATATTCGTTTCTAATAATTAAGAATTTACCCACATTTAATTTGACGTTCTGCGTGGTGCAGTCACACTATTCGCTTATTGGTTGTATATAATTCAACATCATGACCGCTTAGATCTTTTCTATCTGAAGCATTTCCGATATTTCTTTTTTTTTAAGCCTTCGGGTTGATGAAATGTTATGGATTAACCACAATTCGTATTGCCGCAATTTTCCGGCCAGTTTAAAACTTCACTTTTTGAATTTTTATTATAAATTACGAAGTGTTCTTTAGTTTTCATAAATTTATTGTGTACTTTAAGATTTACATTGCATAATTTCAGTATTGGGCCTGTTTCGACAATTGGAGTCGACATAGGCTATATAGTATTGCTTATGGGGCCTTTTTCATCCATAAAGTGTTATAATTTGTTATTATTTGAATAGATAGATTACGGTGTGATTAGTGCTATTTTGTAGTTTAACCTGTATATTGTTAATTATAGGAGGTTTTTTTATTTTTATAATAAATCTTTATCACGTGCATACGTGTAATTTCGGGACATCGACCTGAATGTCCTGCTTCCTGATCTATTTGCTGTAACTGTAGCTGTATGTGAGGTTTGTCTTTAAATCCTCAATCCTTGTTTGATACTCGTTAAATATGAAGAAGTTACACTATAAATTAATATTTGAAGAATAATTGTATAATTGTAGTTTTCTTGTATTGAAAAACAAAGGGGCTGTGTATATCTTCACTTGTCCATTGTCAGCGGCGCCTAGGAATTTAATTTAAGACATCATAATATCTTATATATTAAGGATCTTATTCAATACCAGTTTTTGAGTTGTTTACCTCAAGCGACCGACCGCTGAGTCTAGCTGGCATATTATCTATTGTATTTATTTCAATTTAAATATTAATAAATTGAGTCTTAAATATTAAATTATATACATACATCTAGTAATTATACAGAATGACTTTCAGAATTGGAGTGTATATATATAATTATAGTAATCCATGTTGGACGAGAACTTTATATAATTTATAATTAATTTTCTTTTATCTATTGTTGAGGAACAGTTTTATGTATATGCAAAACATTTTATACAATAAAAAAACTCCACTCCATAATAAGAGTAAGTATTTTTAGAGATATTATTATAGCAACTATGGACCAAAAATATCTTTAACTTGTTAATTTGTTAACTGAAAAAAATATTAGAGTTAAAATTTTAAATAGTTGCAACTTTAAGATTTCGGCGTTTTTCCTATAATATTATGTAATTATAATGTCCATTAACAATTAATATTGAATAAAATTAAAAAGATGTCTTCATTTAGTATATTTATTTATTTTTATATATATTTTTGAAAAAAATCGACGGATGATTAATGTTTGATTAAATCATAAAAATATGAAATGGGCTACATGATACAAAAGATGGAGTTTAGTTGAAGTATAGCATATAATAGCTAATTACATGACCTTTTTACTCTGAGTAGGTATTTTTCACATGAATTGCTCACTTGTATTTATGAGGATATAAGGGTAACGACGTGCTGAATTAAGTCAACATTTTTTCTAAGTGAGCATAAACGGGGTGCTTTCACCCATCTATATTGAAGTGTCTACGTATTTTTTACGATCCATCCCGCTCGAGGACACTTCCAGAGGGCAAATATCCATATCGAGTGGACAAAATTACCTCCTTCGTGTTTTACAAACTGTTGTATTTTCGTATACGTCAAAACTTTATAATACTTCATACTTCTAACGAAAAAAAAAAGATGGTGTCATATCGTAGGGCACATAACGAGATAAATATTAACTAGTAATGTTGATTATTTTAAGAAAGTAAAGCGACCGAAAAAGACGTGGAAAGACTATGCAAAATGATATAGCAAAGAAGTAAGTTGTTGAGATGATTTATAATAATACAAGAACGCAAGCGGATAAAGGGTAGGATAATGATGAACTAGAAAGAAAAGTAAGTTATTATATTATTTTAATAACTTTCTATACAAATAAGTTACGTTATCGTTCAAGTAGAGAGGATGACGTAATTTTAAGTTCAGAATAAATACAAATTATTTATTTATTTATGGAATACCTGTAACTGGTATCCCATACATAATTATAAACTTAATGATGTAAACATACCTCAAAAGCAAACATTTTTTGGTAGAACAGAATGTTTTGTTCGTTAATTTATTTTAAAGTGGTATATTTCGGACGGATCTTTCTCGGACATGCAAACAATTAATTACGTGGGATATTAATGCAGGACATTACTCAGGAGCGAGCTGTGTCAGCGTCGACCGCTTAGGATATTTGAATTTGTACCTAAAATATCGATAATGTGATTATGATGACAACATTTTGGTATAGTGGCGGGTTACTGATTGAGGGTGATTATGGGTATAATTTAATCTTAAAATTATATTGATTTTTTAAATCTATTTATTATATCTAAGAAGAATTTATTTCAAATTTAGACTAGATTGGACCAGACTCTGCTTCAGTTAGGACTGAACAAACTTTCGTCCCTTCTTCTTGACACCACCACTTTCGCAAAACATTACAAAAGCAACAAACAAAATTTATGTTCCAAAGAGGCAATAGTTTTGACTTTTGACCCGTTCCGGAACACCCCATGTGATTGCTTCTCATGAAAAAGCCTGAAATTTCCTCGTCTGTCTTAGACAATATATCTAAATATATGACAGATTAAAGATTTCAGCAGATAATCAATAAATGTAGTAAATGAAGTAAAGAATAACGTTTTAATGAAACGGACAAGGTCTTATGAGAAATAATAAAAGTAGTATGTTTTAAAAAATGATACCAATGATAAATATGATAATAGTAAAGGCGTTTTGTGGATAAAAAATTATGTACGAGATGTAATACCTCTGATTATGAATTGTTGCGATAAAACTATTTTGTTAGCTTTATGTTGGCGGTTAATTAACTATCGACGACTCGTGTAGTCGGCCTGTGTTGATAACGTTCATTTAATCCTATAATATATACGCACCTACCGAAGAAGCTCATTACATGTAATTACTTCCCACTTACAGGGATACAGTGTTATTTTTTTTATGAAAATTAATATCCTGTATTTACATACATTCATATTACATTTTTATTTTATTTTATCTTCAAGTGTAAGGGGGATAGTTATCTGTGACTTGTCAGGATAAAAAAATTACAGAATATACACTAAAATACAATAGTTACCCTTATGGTTTGAGATCCCTGCGGGGTCACTGTTCGCTCTTTCGCGTGACGCCATAGCAATCAACACATAGTCTAAACCACTGGGTATAGAAACTTGAAATTACATTTGTAGGTTTCTATTACGACAAAAGCACTCACTGACCAAGATGATGCCTGAATATTAGCTCAAAATTTTTAAAAAATTAATAAAAGAATTCACGAGAATGACATTTTGTTGCATGCATCAAAAGTGATGTAAATTATTTTGGTTAACCTTAAATTATTAAGAAACAATTTTTTTGAGTTTTATTGCGGGTATGATAGTGGGTAATAAAATAAAAGTTCGTGTAAAGTAAATAAGTAATAAATAAGTTACTAATTTCTTGAAATACAATGTCTTACTAAATCACTCTATAAAAGCTGCTCATAAGCCTTTTTCATGCAAGGGCTACTATGTCTAAACGAAAAAGCAAAACTGTTGAGGCAGTCAAACCGTGTTCTCCGGAGGTCCACATTCGTAACAGGTACTGGCCAGCTTTGAGACGCGACTTCAGTTTTGGCCGGTTTGATGTGCTTGAATACTTTGTTCTTGTTCCGACTGACGCTTGTTGCAGTCATTCTAATTCGAAAACGCTTCCAATACTTTTAGTCCTATTAAATGTAACCTACGTTAGATTGTCAATATTTTTATAATGGAACAAAATACTCTCTCTCTGGACTCTCTGTTGTTGAATAAAATTACTGTTGTACTATATAAGTGTGGTATCAAAATTAGAAGTTTCACAGTGAAAATTGTATAAAATAGAAAAAATAAGGAAACCTACTCCTGTACAAAACGATTAGCCGCCATACCAATATTATTTTTTATTTATTTGGTAAAAAGCTGTGTGTTTATTACTGTCAAATTTTATAACAATTGGAGCGATTATTGCAGTTTTTTTTTTAAATAATTCAGGAATTGTTTCATAAGAATTCTGTTTCCACTATATACTTATCTTTCAGGCAACCGCGATTTGGCAACCGCACTCGGAAAGGTCATTTATCAGACTCACTAGCGGGTTACACTAAACCAAATAACAATGGATGCTCATTGACAAATTATCCCTGCATTTCTCATTTGACCATCTTTTAACTTTACGTACAGTTGAATGATTACGACATTAATCAGTAGAATGAATACCATCGTAAATAAAATTGTATTCGCACATAGAAAGGATTGAATTTGATTGCACACCGAGTGAATTTCAGCACAAAGTACAGCTTAGAATAAATTCCTAAATGTTATTCTTAATTTGTTGGTTGATATAGTCAACAAAATCAAAAAGCAAGGCAAAGCAAGAAGAAATAACTTTTAAAGCATCTATGTAGATGATGTTTCGTCACATAGTAGTGCTGTCATGTTGTATCCACCTATGAAATGTTCCAAACATGGATAAGCCAAAGCCTATTTTGAGCGTGAAGTAATGATATTTCCAGTGTGCTTTGTTTGTAGTGTAATTGTAATATATATATGCACACTGAAAACATGTGATGTGATGTGTGTGTGTGTGGTGATAAAATATTAATTTTGACATTGTATTTATTATGATAACATGATGAATAATGTATTTGTTTTGTGTAAAAAATCCATTGTGATCACAAGTTAATTCGAGAACTCGGTCATGTGAGTCGCGCGGTGACAATTTATTTAAACTCCTTAATTTCTGTGCTAGCATTGGAAAAGAGTATAATTTTATGAGAACGTGGTACTACTTTGCAAGACAAAAATTAGATTCAGGAACCTCCAAGGATAATTTTCTCCAACATTCTCATGTATATAAATTCGATTTGAGTCAGTAACGAATGCGTTAACAATTGTAGTTAGTATATCTATTTTACACACAGGAATGTTAAGATGTTGAAAATTATAGAATTACTGAATTACTTGATAATTGTCTTAAAAGACTAATTGATAAACCTCTCGACCAAGATGTTTGGAGTTTTATGACATCTTCGGTTTACTTTTTATGAATTGTAATTTTTTTCAAATATGTTTAATATTTGTTAAAGTAATTATTAAATTTATATTAAAAAAAAAATATTTGTGATGATAAAATGATTAATTATCGATGAAGTTTCCTTGTAGTTTGATAATATTATTTAAATTTTGTTCAACACAACTATGAGTAGAGGTCATCAAAGTCTTTACTTTAATTCAACAAAACTATTATTGTAACTAACTCTCTAATATATGCTATTTTATTCCGATGTTTGTGTTATTTAACAATAATCGTGAAATTTAAAATGATTGCGAGTTTAATACACCATTATTCAAATATGTCCCATTCGTAGAAATAGAAAATGTTACTCAAAAAGTTTCTAGAAATGTTTTATTTTTGAGTCTCAATATAACTCATACAGCAGAGGGTCATATCAGTAGAATTATTAGATTTTAACATTGACTATATATAAATAGAGAATATATAGTCAATGTTAAAAAACACATCAACTAGGGCGTTGGAAGTACAAACGTAATTTAATTATCTTACGCGAGACCAAAAAGTTCAGCTCAAACAAATAATGTAGTCACATACATACATGCATTTCTAGATATTTTTGTATACAAGTATTTCTTAGATACAATTATTAGATACAAATTCACAACCGCTACACAACCTCAATTCAGTTTTGTAGTGGTATCCCAAAATTCTCCACTGCTCTTCCTTCCACGCTAAATCTTATACTCATTAAGTCCTTCAACTATGGAATTCCCTTCTTTTAAAAGCAAGACATGCAAAATACCTACCAGATTAGAAAAAAAATGCAAAAGATTAATTTATTGTAAGTTTATTATATTAGTATTTTGCGCTTCCCTTTTACTACTATTAACACAGCGTAACCTTAATCCAAAGGTTGCCTGGTAGGGATCGCTTGTTAAATGTTTTTTTTTTATTTCTCTTTTTGGTATGTAATAAAATATATTTATTAAATATATATATTTATAAAACTTTATATTACTTTAGACTTAACCAAACAGGAAAAAAACAGAATGGAAAAGGTTCCAGGAGGCCTTTACCGATTAGCAGAAATAGATAAAAAAACAGCAGCAAATACTAGAATATTTTTTTTATATTTCTTTAAAATATTTTTGTTTGTTTATCAAGTTCTTAGGTTACGTTGATTTAAATAAAATATAAATTAGTTATTATTAGTATATAAATCAGTTATGTATCAACTAAGGGAGAGCCTCCAAATAGAATGTGTGTAAAGTTATTAATATATATTGGCGTATCTGTAACTGGTATCCCATACATCATTACAAACTTAATGATACCCAAAAGTGAAATATTACCCAAAAGTGAACATTTCTGGGTTTGGGTCTAGTAAATATATAGACTATAATATCATTATAAACAACTCGTTGAAAAGTGAAAGTTTTATTATATATCACACTGGGTAAACGCCACGTCCTCGTTAAAGACCAATATGTCATAGAAATCTATGAAATTAAATGACTTATAGATAAAAACTGACCCTTTTAAATACTGGGCCAAATAGGTTCGGAAATATAAAAGTTGGTAAATTCTTTTCATCTATCGTATTATCTTAATTACTAAATGTCATTTCAAAAATGATTCAGAACTGTTACTCTATCTTAATTTTAAAAAACGCTGTCTAAATAAAACAAAGTAGGGGAGACCGGGGCTGGTTGACTATAGGGGCAGGTAGACTAATTGTCAAAAACGCGAGTTAGGCAAACTTTATGCAAAGATTGACTAGGTGAGCGTATCCATTATTCCCCCGCGCACAATCATCAGAAAAACCGCGGCGCAGACCCAAACCGTTTGTCAGCTAGAGCCTATTGTTCAAAAACAAGACACTTAAGTAACTATTTTTGCCTTAATTCTATTTATTATAACCCTTTTCATTTTGTTTTGATTGCTTGTCAAAATGTTTAATACGAATGTTTGATTTCCGAACTTTGTATGCTTCCTTATTATTTTAAATTACGACACCATTTTAAGGTTTTGGCACGTAGTTAAAAATTACTAGGTCATTTGGGGCTGGTTGACTCATTTATAAAGGGGTTGGTTGACTATCTAGTCAACCTGCCCCATACAATTTTGGATATACTAGATGTAAATTGGTATAAAAATTATTGTTCTTAACCTAACATTTCCAGTTTAGAACGATGCGAATCTATAAACGAAAGTCAAATCGACGTAAAGACATACTGGAGAGAGTATATCGACAAGTTATTTTCGCAGTATCAATTCCAGCAAAAGAATTTGCTATACCATATAAAATATCGCTATGTAGTAAATATGAAAAAAAAATTATGCAATCCCGGAGTATCTAGATCTCAATTGACCTTGGAAAGCGATGGCTACATAAAAAACAGACAAATATTCAGTGACGAGGAAGAGCATGCATCAGAAAATTGCCCATAAGGGAGCTGATGATGTTTATTATGGATTAACGCCTTACGAGTCCCGAAAATTTGCATATGAATTTGCAAAAAAAAAAAATCTATTCCTGAATCATGGGATAAAAAACAGATTGCTGATGAAGTTAGGGTAGGGAGTTTGCTTAAACGTCATCCTATTCTCTCTATTCGATCTCCTCAAGCTACTATTTCGAACAACTTCTTTCAACAAAAACAACGTGCAGTTGTTCTTTGATTACCTAAGAACCGTTTACCTACGTTTAAATGTAAGCCCTGGGTATATTTAGAATGTAGATGAAACAGGACTGACAACGGTTCACATTCCTGATAGAGTAATTGCTCATCTTGGCGCCAAAAAATTGGGAAAAATGACGTCTGCTGACCGAGGTTTCGCTGGTGAGAGTCGCAGTTGCTATCTCGGCCTCGGCAATATGGTCCTTCCGTTCTTCGTTTTCCCACGTGTTCACTATAAATACTATTTTGACTATTTTAGACTAAAGGACGATCAAATACTATTTTGGACTGGAGGTGGACCGATACGTTCTTAGCGGTGTTTAATGTTGTTGAAGATGTTCTTAAAAATGATGATTGCATTTACTTTAGTATTTAAATCTTGTTCCTTCGTAGTCTTGGTACTCATTACTTCTTAGGTCAACTTACCCCTAGTGACTAGTCAACCTGCCCCAGGCACGGGGTAGGTTGACTCGTTTTTCCCGTTCTATAAAATCGAGCCTATATACTATGTTTTAATAGGTATCGAGCTTATTGTAATTTCTTTCTAGAGTTGAATAGTGTCACTATCAATGGAATTGCTTTTCACAAAAATAATCATTAAAGCAATAAAAATATTAACTTTTAAACTGAAAATTGGTCAACTAGCCCCGGTCTCCCCTATAGAATAATAAATATACGAGCGTGACATTGTGTACATTTTGCTATTATATTAATTTGCTTTTAGCTCGATTTTATAAATTTAGTATATGTTGTTTTCAGTTTGCTCCTCCATACCTATGGCAAATTTTAAATAATTACTTAAAAGTTCTGATGAAAGCAATAGAAAAAGACAATAATTTGAAGTAACATAAAATTAATATACTAAAGGTAGGGTATTGGTAGTGAATAAAAGTACCAATGAATATTTAGTTATCTCTCCTGCTGTTTTGTTCATTATCCAAATATATTATCAACCATAACATTCATGAATGTTCAAAAGAGAAAATATTTGATCTATTGACCCATTCAGGATCATCTCATTTGACCACTACTCATAAACAGGCGAAAATTTATCTTATTCCTATTTCATTTGTGACAGACTAAAGATGAAATAGAAATCTATTTCACATTTATTCTGTTTCATAATTTTTTTGTGATTGCTAGAAAATAATAACAACCACATACAATTGTATTAGCAGTTTGGACTTTTTGCAATTTATGTTTGTTACACTTACGTAGGTCATTAGATAAGTTCTGCAATACAGTTTCCTAAAACAGAGGGTATAAACATATATATTTTTTATAAATTATAGCTCGTAACTAGTAGGTAGTCATATAATAAATAATTTTGTATCATTGCATTGCAAAGTTATACGTTTTTGAATTGTCGAAAATGACTACTCAGTCGAGAGATGAGTTACGCGTAATTATTAGCTACAATTTTATGCGAGACCTATCTATAGATAAATACTTTAAGGAAATGAAAACTTACTCCTAGAAAAGTGTACTCATCCTACAACTTTTTACCGGTAGTATCGTGAATTTGAACCCGGTAACTTCAGTGTTAGTGATGCTCCAAAATCAGTTGGTCCTGTAGAAGTAACTACTCTGGAAAACGTACTGAGAGTCGAGTCATCGCAAAAAGGCCCCCATCGCTACCACAAATAATAACTTATTACATCTAAGGGATTGGTGTGATGCAACCAGTAGATCTAACAAGAGTAACAAACAGCGTCTGAAAAGATTGCGTAGGTTACTAGTTAATTGCTGAAATACAATTTATTCCCAGGCCATATTATCGATGTTACTGTAATCTACACTATAATAACTTTTTTTATCAAATTCTTTAATAAAAAATAATGAACATTTAGAATTCATTTTTATTGGGGAGTTTTGTTTTATTTCATTTGATTTACCTAAAATATCAAAATAGTGTTAACTATGTCAGATGACTGGTTATCAGCTGATGACACTGGCATCCGTCCTACCTCTATTCTAATAAAGATCTATTATAGCCCCCTATAATAGACCTTAAGTCTCCACTCCAGTTAGGCAAACCAACCATTCTGGTCGGCAACCTAAATTGAAGACATCCCCGCTGGAACTCTAGCGACGGATACACTAGAGGATATCTTCTCGATAGGCTAAGCAACAGGCCTGATCTCAATTTTGACAACACATCGGGTTTGAGCAACATACGCTACATTGACACCTACTTCCGACACTACAAGTTCGGATACAATATAACTGACCAGCATGTCTCGGTCGAGGACGCTGATCAAGCCACGACTAGCTTTACTTACCACGTTAAAGGTAACCGTAACCTCCTTCCGGATATTAGGCACCTTGTAAACCGGAAAAACGCCTATTAACTCGAGTATATAAGTATATAGTAAGTATCGACGACCGGCGTACTCTGTTTGTGGTGATAACGTTCATTTAATCCGATAATATATATTGGGGGAACTCATTATATGTAATTACTTTCCACTTGTAGGGATCCATTTTAGAGATTATTTTAGGCGCCTTTTAACATTGTTTTTATGAAATGAACCATTCTTTACTTATATACATTCTTATTTTACTATAAGATATACAATCAACAAATGAGATTTCAGTTTTGTTATTTATGAAATATGTATGTCATAGTTCTCTGTGACTCATCGGGGTAAAGAACGTCAGAATA